>CP106722.1:182773833-183326915 GCA_025506655.1 Gossypium rotundifolium | reverse complement strand
TGTGAGCCCCGCACTTAAGAAAAATTTTAAAATTTCACGAAAAATTCTCTGTGACTCCGAATTAGTCCCAATTTTTTCTACTGTTCATATTGGGCCTCGAGGGTCTATTCAAGGGACATTATGGTTGTTTTTGGATATGAATAATATTTTGACACGATTTATCTATAATTATTCTGTAAACACCTGTAATGTTCTAAAACCATATTCCGACGATGGGTACAAGTTAGGGGTGTGACATGTCCCACACACCAAATTAGTAGTCATGTTCCACTGAGTAATTATGCAGTCGAGCTGCTAGATATAATGCTGAGATACCACCAGAAAAAAAAATTACAAATTAACTGCCATAAACAAATATTGTAGGTGAACCGCTAGAAACACAGATCGTGGTCTGCCAGATTTTCCTCCATATCATAATCACATCCCACCCTAATGCACATGCAAAGCATACTACATGTTCAAAAAAACTCATTAAACATGCCACATACAAACTTAACAGATCGAAAACATGTCATCAATACATACGAGTTGACAGAACAGAGGCATATTGATTAACTTATTCAGAATTATGTACAGTGACATGCTCACACAAAAAAAATAAATACAAACAAGACTACGAATTTACATGCTCTAACATGTTCATAGGAAATTTTGCTTATAGCGACATACATAACAAATTAATCTTCAATCACTAGACATAATCACATAACCAATTTCATCATTTTACCAAAACGTGCATCTGGCCAAAATCCTGGCCCAACCAAAAATTAATTGAAATGGGCCACACGCCCTACTTTTCCAACCTGTGTGGCCCACACGGTCAGGCACACGCTTGTGTGGCTTACATGGTCGGGCACATGGCTAGGCACATGATCATGTGATGTCAACTGTAAATTTCAATTTCACACAATTTCACTGATTTTTCGAGTTTAGAGTGACAGACCTGACTATTTTTTGAAATGTTGACACTATAGTAGCAACCAAATTATGTAGACAACAACCACAACTTAAACAATTAATGATCACTTACAAAGAATCGACCATTGCTTCCTAAAGCATTCAACCAGCAATAGGGCATTCGACCCTTTGCGAACTAATTTATCACAACCAGCCCCTAAACTTGGGCGTTTGATTATTCACCCTTAGAAGCAGAGGTCTCCAGCGAACCTAAATCACTAGAGGAAAGTGCACTTCACGATCCTCACCTAATAGAATTATAAACCATAAGAATAAAACCATTAAACCAACAATCCTCTCAAGTGAAACCGATCCAACCCTCTTACAATTAAAGCAGGAGAAAGGATTATACTTACTTAAGAACTCAATTATGTTACTACACCAAAACATCATATCACACATGACTAACACCAACACTAAAGGCTAGCGACGACACTAGGACGATACAAAATCAGGATGGCGGAAAATTTAAAGAACAAGGAAAAGGGATAATACCAGAAGATAGAATCACCATGGTGGAGAAAGAAAGTTCACAAAAATTGAATAGGGAAAAATTGGAAAAGAAAATGACAGGGAAATTTCAACTACAAAAAGAAAATTGACATGAAAACAAAATGGAGAAGTGGGGAAAATGAGGAATGACACATAATGGAGGATTTTTATGAGATGGTTTTTTATCAAATTTTAAAAAAATAAAAAAATAATATCCTAACATATCAAATTTATTAGTTAACACAATTTAGTGGTTCAGAGTTTGCATTTGACCCGCACTCTAACAACATGGGCAGCACAACAAAGGAAGAGAAAATATAATTTCACTTTTGCACACAACTAGATTCAAACTTGGGACCAAAGCAATTGCTAAGACCTTACCACTAAACTAGCAAACTCATTCTTGTCAACAATTAAACAAAAATTATAAATAAGTTGGGTGTGGCTAACTAGATATAGGGATAAAAATAACCAAAATTCAAAGGAAGGGAAATCAAACACACATCCATAACATTAAACCACCTAACCAAATCAATTTACTTGACACAATTTAACATTTCAAAATTTAAGAAACTTGGAGCGTTACATTCGTAAGCTCAACCAAGTCTCGGGAAGGATTGTATAATTTAACTATGAAATGTTTTTATTATGATTGCTTGAATTATGATGTAATTTGATTAATAAATGTTGTCACTATTCCGATATCGACTGTAGCATCCCATAACTCAAACCTAACGATTGGGTCGGGCGAGAAGGGTTACAAATTTTTTCAAGTAGGTTTTCTTTTTGGCAGCTTCGACAACCGTACAAGTAAATGACAAAAAAATTCATTGATTTTAGTACTAGTCACCCTGTAAAGCGCCATGTAGAGATAAGCCATAACCACGGACCAGAAGCCAAATGACCTAACCATATTTAAATTTGACAAATATGGGAGATACATGCAAAGCATGAAAATGCTAGACTTGTATGCCATTGGTATTTGTCCAATTACATGCTCTAGAATATTTACCAAGCTCATCGACCACTCCATGGTTAGTTGAAGATTGCTCCAGTAGTGTTTTGAATCTATTGAATGAAACACGACACCCATTAAGATCTTTCTTCTATTCAAGAACTGCGACCAATAGTCCATAAAGTAGTAGCAGCACCAGGAATACATATTCTCTTGTTATCACGTATCCATAGACTAGAAGGCCCATCAGTAGTTGCATCTTTTAGCATTATCATTGTCTCTTTGCTTGAAAAATGAAAAGTATAGATCTCTAGCCTATATCTTTCATTTAAGGCACCAAGAAACTCTAACAAGCACCAGATCGTAGGGCATTCAAAGTAGAGTATATAAATTTTCCGTATGTAATCACTATACGAATAGGCTATTAGGGCATTAAAACTCAAAATTATGTCGAGCCCGAATAATTTAATCTCTAGTTTGTTAAAATTGCTGAAAGAATTAATATTTACATTATAATCTAAATAGAATTTGATAATAACAAAATTTAATAATAAAGTGAGTAAATATTTTACCGTGGTTGTAGCTTGAGACGCTATGTATTAATCTTGGAATCTTAATAAAGACATTTTGGTAAGGAACATTAGGTAGGAAAATTTAAGATTGAGGAGAGAATTTAAAATTCAAGATTAGAGTTAAAAATAATGAAGAGAAAATTATTATATTGGGTGTCAAGGTCCAACAGCCAAAATTTAATTCAAGTGGTTGGGCCTATATGAAATAAATACTTTGTCAATATAACTTTGATACTTATGGATGTTGAAGTTAAGCTGAAGACATTAATACTCATAGATGGAGAGTTGTAATCAATATCTTTAAGATTGAGGAGAGAATTTAGAATTTAGGTTTAAAGTTAAAAATAATGAAGAGGAAATAGTTATATTGGGTGTCGTGGTCCAACCAACAAAATTTAATTCAAGTAATTGGGCCAACATGAAATAAACACTCTCTAAATATCATTTGTTGAACTTTGATATTTATGAATGTCGTAGTCAAGCTAAAGACATTAATACTAATAGATGAAGAGCACAAATCAATAATGTTTAGTTGGAACTCCAAACCTATAAGCCATACATTTTCTTGAATTGTACTTCTTCAACACCAAATTTGTAGGAATTTAAAATACATTGATATCGATAAAAAAACCATGTAACCCTTAAAAAAATACACGGTGAGAAATTAAAAACAAAAGCTCGACAAATGGACGCTTTTATTGACAGTTTGAGAAGAAAACAAATTTTCTATTGGCTTTAAAGGTGAATTTATATTGGTGCCTATATTATTTAATAATTAAAGGAAGAAAATGTTAACTGAATTTATATATGACAACCTGGACAAACCAACTGATGTGACATTTTGTTATAGGTATATTCGTAGATTGGATAGAAAAGATTACCATAGTTTGGATGAAATTCGATTGGTGGCGATGAATCAGTGAAAATTGACATTTGATGCTATAAGTACCTAGTCCTTTTCATATCTCTAACAGCGTCATGGGTATGGTTTCATTTCAACTTCTAAAACAGTTTTGCTGGGCTACAATTTTTCAAACTAAATTCTTTATATATGTACTTTTGAACCACAAAATCATCTCTTCGACCCAATTGTGGTAGTGTGCTAAGGCATGCCGACCACAATATTGTCTGTATCCAGGATTCAAACACTGCTCAACTATTGGCTATAAAAAATTGCGTTGGGAATGTTTGTCAGCTGACAATGGAGATTGATTGTTGAATGGATATAATATGGACATTCTTGAAGATGGCAGTCTTTATACGAAACTGATTTGGTGTTGGGAATTGTAACCATAAGGAAGGTCAGTTCCTCTAAAACTTTGAGAGATTGCAATGGTTTTGCTTACTTTAGCAAAAGCTGGTACGAAATAGATATGAGAACTTCATGTGCTGGTGGGATTATGATCTCCCTCTCATTTAGCTGTCTTTGTTTTGTTTCTTTAATTGTAAGCTTTTATGGTGTATACGTTCTTGTGATGAGATATCTTTGTTATGGTCTCTATTTGTATTTCTGTGTGATCACATGGATTATAAGGGTGAAATTATGTGGGTCAACTAAAATATTTAATGTAAATATCTATTTTAAATCACTAGTAAGTTTTTTTTAATAGTAGTTTGAGTATAATGAATTGAAAAACTAAATCTAACTCATTATTAATATTTTCAATAATTTAATTTTTAAGCACGTTTAATAATTCATAATAAAAATAAACGATAGAATCTATTTTCAATGAAAATTTGTAAAAAGTTATAAGTAGAGAAACAACTACTTATCACTTAAAAGTAGAATATTTTAAATTCTTTTTATTTTATTTTATTTCTTTTAATATTATATTTATTTAAATACTTTAGCTTTAAAATTTTAAAACTACATTTATCAAACAATCTAATAGTATTCCATACTTAATTTTAAAAATATATTAAATAGATTTTATAAATTAAATTAAATACTTAATTAATTATTTTTGAAAGAAAATACTTACTTATTTAATTAATTAAATGAGTTGTTTTGGGGGACATTAACATTCCATATTGATTACGATGGAGAGCACAGAGTGCGAAGGTGGCGATGAGAGTGATTTGGTGAATCGCTCAACAAAGAAAGTAAGAATTCGGCGAATAGAGGAAGATTGGGATGTTGTAAAGGATACAACACCAGTCGCTAAAAAGGTCCTTTCTTGGAAAGGCCGACTGGTAGGTACGGGTCGCCGAGCAGATGAGAGAACGACAACTTCGGATGGGTTGGATGGAGAAGAAGAATTTGAACTGTTAGAGGAGGATGTGGAGCGCTCGTCGGTCAACGGTATTCCTTCGATTAATTTTTCAGAATGCGTAAACCAAATCCTTATCAAACACATGGAACACACAGTAGTAATCAAACTTTTGGGAAGAAGTACAGGGGACGCTGCACTTCAGAACAAGGTTTTTTCACTCTGGAAATCACCCCAACCATTTCGTTTAATGGATGTGGAGCACGATTAATTTTCGTCTAAATTTAAAAACTCAAAGGATTACGAGAGGGTCTTGTGTCATGGTCCCATTTCGTTTAAGATTTATGATGACAGTTATGGACTATGGATTTTAACCCAGCTCAGCCGCATCCAAGCACAATTATGGCATGGATCCGACTTTCTGGGTTACCTGGGCATATGTATAAGCTGTAAATCTTGCGAGAAATAGGGGGATGATTGGGAAAGTTGCAAAATAGGATTTCAATATGGACAATAGTGTTAGGGGGAGGTTTGCAACAATAGTAGTGTTCATCAATTTGGATAGGAATTTGATCACTCAGGTCTTGGTAAACGGAGTTATTCAGCGGATTGAATATGAATACTTACTAACCGTTCGTTTATTTTGCGGCCACTATGGGCATATGAAGGAGATCCGCCCTAAGGGAGCAATAGGACCGGAGGAATTTGGCATAGGCATTACAGGGAATAGGAAAGAATAGAGGCAAAGTTCAAGGGTAAATAAAGAAGAGGCACCGCCAAATCTAGGCACCTAAAAGCCGTGGATGCTTGCAGAGAGGTGGGGCAGACACACGGTGAGAACGGGAAGGAAGGACGGTGGTGAGACTAAGGCATAATTGGGGAACAACTCTAGGTTCCAGGTTTTGGAAAACCTAGTTGGTGAAGGAGGTTCGCAGGTTCATGTGGTTGGGTCAAAAGTGGACCTAGGCCAAGGAGTTTTAAGCCCTTTAGTGTTGAACCCAAGAGGGGAAGAAGGCCCTTCGCACATAAGCCAAAGCCAGCGACAAAAGGCTGGGTCAAGCTTGGCTAACCAAGCATCGGGCCATCTTTGGATTGCAAGTAAGTTTGGGCTAAAAATCGACGAAGCCAAACTAAGACAAGAACCTTTGGCTCTAGAAAAGGCAAGTTAGTGGGTACAAAGTCACAAGGTTTGGACTGAAATCAGCCCACGAGAACAAGGCTGGACAATGGAAGGTTAGGCCATGACATGGCCCATATTAGAAAACATGGGTAATATTGGAGGACCTTTGGTAGACTGGGTTAATTTCATTAGACAAGGCCCAAAAGAAGTAATGATTAGTGAAACACCCCAAACCCGGCCCAAAAAGCCTGACCGGATTTGATATGTTCCTCGAATAAAACTTTAGCAATTTCTCGTTTTGTTTAAGAAAAACTTGATGAGTTTGTATAAAAGCATTAACTTAATATTTAGGTTGAAATCAATTTAAATAAATTTGTATCTTCTTAAAACATTATTTTTAAGAGAAATTTATAAGTTAAAAGAAAACCAAATTTAATAAAAATTTTACTTATTATTGTAAAACATATATATATTTGTGTCAAAAAGCAGTTTAAATTATTTATCAAAAACCATTTAGTTATTTAATAAATATTGTTCATGGCGAATAAAAATCCAAAGCATAAAAAAAAAATTTAAAACAGTTCATAGTGGCCTTATTACAAAATAGCAAAACCCATAATAAATTCTAAGTAATAAAACTAAGCTTAATAAGTTTAATTAGGAGAAACTCCGAAATACTTTGTTGAGCAATGGCAACCACGTAGTCCTCGCTGACCCGATCCATCACGTTAAGAGTCATCTGAAAAATTATCCCACAAAAAGTGTGAGTCATAGACTCAATGTGTAACAAAAACACTAAAAACCCAATTGATCATGGCCTTTAAGCCCATTTAATAACACATATAGCCATAAGCCCAATTAAGTCATATTTTGCCATAAGCCCAATTAAGTCATATTTTGCCATAAGCCCATTTTTATAGCAAGTCAAATAAAATCATTTAGAAATCACATGGATATATATATATATATATATATATATAATGAAATGCAAACCCGACCCACCTAAATATTCATCCGCTACACACCACCGTACCAACCAATCACAGTGGGGATTACTAAATCGACCTCCATCCGCTACACACCATCGAAGGCGATTCTTTGCAGTTAACATGCACATCGCCCTTATAATTTTGTGGCAAGGCCACCAGATAATTGTGACCGAAGTCACCGGATTCAAATATGTGACCGACGTCACCAGATTCACATATGTGACTGAAGTCACCGGATTCAAATATGTGACCGAAGTCACCGGATTATGTGGTAAAAACCACCGGAATACTTCCCCTTATCAATAACACCCATATGCCCATGCACATACATATTATTTAGTTTTCATGCCATTTACCCCAAATCATAGCAAAATCATACTTATTTCACATTTAGGCATATAGCAAAATTAACGAAGTATTAGGGGTAAACATACCTAAATATCACATACCACTGAATGGTACCCACAATCATTATCAAATATATTTTTATATAAATCTTATTTATTTTAGATCTATGAGGAATTAGTATAATGTTACACACCTTATGACAGTGAGAACGATACCTTCCCGCTCGTCAACACCTAGTTAATTATTACACTTGATTAGTACATACTAATACTTATAATCTACACTATTGATGAGAGATCTAAATCCTTACCTTCGGAATCTCGAACAACTGATATATGTGGTTTCTCTCCGGTAGATGGATCAACACCGATGACAACCCACTAACGAAAAGTGGCTCGGTGTACGCATACGACTTCAAATAACCGATCTTCGTTAGCAGAGGGTCCACAACCCTTGGAAAATCTCGTATCCCCGATACAGCCCTTTGTTTGAAGTTTGAGGGTATAACAGAGCCTCCCTTCTTCCAAACACGCCTTACCGCTCTTTTCGAACCTATCTTGTTAGTCCCAAAATCACCCCTAAAATAAAGTCGATTAATAATCTATCTAAAAGAAACGATATAATCGAAATTGATAATCCTTGATGATTCCGAATGATCTCTCCTAAAAAGTTGGCTACCAAAAAGGATCCTTAAAATCCCTTCCAAAGATTCGGCCTAGGAGAAAAATGTAAGAATTAAATTTCTTAAATCGGCAATTCCGAAAGAAAATAAAAAGAATGATTTGTAGAAAATCCTTACTTGTAATACGGAGATTGATTCACCCTTACTTACACTATTAGGAAGATTCGGCCTTAGTGATTTAGAAAAAGAGAATTGGTGATTTCGGCTTGCACAAAAAGAGAAGAGAAAAGATATTGATTTTTGGCTATAGTGGTTTTGATTTTCAATAAAAGAAAAGAAAAGAGAAGATGAAAATGGAAGATGATTTCGGTTTGACAAAAGAGAGGAAAAGAATGGTGGTTTTGGTTTTAGTAAAAGATGGTTTCGGTTGAAAGTGAAGAAGAAAGAAAAAGAAAAGAGAAAGAAAGAGAAAGGGAAAGAAAGAAAATAAGAATGCCCTTTGATGCTAGATGATTTGGCACTAGAGAGGGAGAAAAGAAAAGAAAATGGTGATTGATAATTTGGTATTTTCGGTTACAAAGAGAAGAGAAAGAAGAAACCGAAATGGTAAAACTCAATTAGCTAAAAGAATGAAAAAAAGGTTTCTCTTTTGTGTAATAGGCAATCGGCTAAGAAACAAGGTTTGGAGAGAAAAGAAATGATGCACAAATTGGTTAAAGTTTTGGCCAACTTTCACCCCTAATGCCTATGCAAAATTCGGCCAACACCCTTTGCCAACATGATCCCCTTTTTCCTCCTCATTTCTTCTCCATCAATCCCTTGATTCTATCACAATTAAACCATCCCCTCTTAGCCCCTTATGCCGTCTAGGTTCATGGTCAAATGACCATGAAAATGTTTCCAAAACATCTTCCCCTCTTCAAGCCTTTTGTCCCCCTATCTTACCATAACTTCATGATTCCATACCATAACTCCTAACTTGCCTTTTTCCTAAAGTCTACTAACCAAAAATAAAAAGATGTCCACCCATTCTAGATAAGCTTGACCGACACTATAGGAAAGAAATCAAAAATTAAAATTCTTCCACTTGCTAGCTAGGGGATTCGAACCTCTCTCCTCATGCATTCACTCATGTGCCATTACCACCTTGCCAATTGACTTATTATGCTAAAAACCTCTTGCCAATATTTCTTAAAGCCTATCTTGCTTAGCTCCATCTTAAATATTAAAAATTTAATATTTCTCTAAGCATTCACTTACATATTGAAGTTCCTAAAACTTCCAAAACACACTCAATTATACTAAGGCATGCAACAACATTCAATTAAATCAAAAATGCATAACCCCTTTAATCAGGATGTTACAGTTCTACCCCCTTAAAAATAATTTCGACCTCGAAATTAGCTGGCTAGAACAAGTGAGGGTATTGCTGTCGCATCGCTTCCTCCGGCTCCCACGAAGCTTCTTCTGATCCATGATTACGCCATAACACTTTGACGAGAGGAACCGATTTTCTCCATAAAACCTTTACATCCCGCTCCAGATTTTGAATTGGCTCCTCTTCATAAGACAAATCTGATCTTAATTCCACCTCCTCAACTGGCACTACATGAGATGGATCCAACCGGTAACGACGTAACATTGAAACATGGAACACATCGTGCATTTGCTTCAACTCCGAAGGCAATTCTAACTGATATGCCACAGGTCTGACCCGCTTCAAAACCCGATAAGGTCCAATGAACCTGGGACTTAACTTTCCTTTGCGACCAAATCTCATCACCTTTTTCCAAGGTGAAACCTTTAGGAATACTTGATCCCCCACAGCAAACTCTATTTCTTTCCGCTTAAGATCCGCGTATGACTTTTGCCTGTCAGATGCTTCTTTTAACCGTGCCCGAATTACCTTAACCTTTTCTTCGGATTCAGCCACTATTTTTGGACCCAAAATATGTCGTTCCCCTAGTTCTGTCCAACACGTAGGAGTGCGACACTTCCGTCCATATAGTGCTTCATACGGTGCCATCCGAATCTTGGCTTGGTAAGCTTGTTGTTGCAAATTTCGCTAACAGTAAGAACTCCTCCCGCCTTCCTCTCAAATCCATCACACATCTCCTTAACATATCCTTTAAGACTTGAATTACTCGCTCAGACTGGCCGTCAGACTATGGATGAAATGCCGTACTGAAGTCTAATCTAGTGCCTAAAGCCTGATGCAATACTTTCCAAAACTGAGACGTAAACCTCGGATCTCTATCCGAAATAATCGACACCGGTACTCCATGCAATCTCACAATCTCAGCCACATATAACTTCGCCAATTTCTGCAAAAGGTAATCAACCCGAACTGGGATAAAATGTGCAGATTTCGTCAATCGGTCCACTATCACCCATACCGAATCTTTCTTAGTAGGCGTAAGAGGAAGCCCACTAACAAAGTCCATGGTGATTCTCTCCCACTTCCACTGCAGAATCTTTATCGGCTGAAGCAATCCCGAAGGTACTTGATGTTCAGCCTTGACTTGTTGACACGTTAAACACTTTCCTACGAATTCTGTAACTTCTCGCTTAAGACCAGGCCACCAAAACTGATCTCGCAAATCTCGGTATAACTTACTTCCTCCAGGATGTATATCATATGGGCTACCATGCGACTCCTGAAGAATCTTTTTCCTCAACTCCTGATCCCTCGACATACAGACTTTGCCTTTGAAACACAATACCCCATCGTTGTTAATACTAAAATCTTCTAATTCCCCACTCTGCACCTATCGTAGCTTTGCACTCAGATCATTATCCACCAACTGTTTCTCTTTCACTTGACTCAACCATGTCGGCCTTACTTGTAATTCTGCCAGTAAGCTTCCGTCGTCATAAAGACTAAGATGTGCAAACATCGCCCTTAAATCGACACCATTTTTCGACTTAGGCGTACGCCACCACATTCGCCTTGCCCGGGTGGTACTCAATAGAACAGTCGTAATCTTTCAACAACTCTATCCACCTTCGCTGTCTCAAATTCAGTTTCTTCTGAGTCAGTAGATATTTCAGACTCTTGTGGTCCGTGTATATCACTGACTTTTCCCCATATAAATAATGTCTCCAAACTTTAAGAGCAAAGACTACTGCTGCCAACTCCAAGTCATGCGTCGAGTAATTAACCTCGTGTGGCCTCAACTGTCGAGATGCATATGCAACTACCTTTTCGTCTTGCATCAGAACACATCCTAATCCTGTGTGAGAAGCGTCACAATACACGACGAAATCCTTTCCTGCCTCAGGCTGAATCAAAATCGGAGCTTCAGTCAAAACCCTCTTAAGCTTCTCAAAGCTCTCTTGCTGCTTATCTGTCCATACAAAAGGTACTTCTTTCTGTAACAATTTCGTTAAAGGTGCAGCTATCGATGAAAATCCTTTGACGAATCTTCGGTAATAACCTGCTAATCCCAAGAAACTACGAACCTCAGTTACGGACTTGGGTGGTTTCCAATCTAGTACCGCCTCAATCTTCCGAGGATCCACCCTTATCCCTTCCACAGACACCACATGGCCTAAAAACGCAACTTCTTTCAGCCAAAATTCACACTTGCTGAATTTGGCATAAAGTTTCTTTTCCCTTAAAACTTGCAACACAATCCGGAGATGCTCATCATGCACTATCTCTGACTTAGAATACACTAGGATGTCGCCTATGAATACCACGACAAACTGATCCAAGTAGGGTTGGAAAACACGGTTCATCATATCCATGAACGCAGCTGGGGCGTTCGTCAATCCGAACGGCATTACCAGAAATTCATAATGCCTATATCTTGTTCGGAAAGCTGTCTTATGGATATCCACTTCTTTCACTTTGAGCTGATGATACCCCGACCTTATATCTATCTTTGAGAATACCGCAGCTCCCTTAAGCTGATCGAACAAGTCGTCGATCCTCGGTAAAGGATACTTGTTTTTGATGGTCAGCTTATTCAACTGCCGGTAATCTATACACATCCTCATCGTTCCGTCCTTCTTCTTCACAAATAAAACTGGTGCTCCCCATGGAGACACACTAGGTCGGATAAAACCACGATCAAGCAACTCCTGGATCTGAGCCTTAAGCTCAGCTAACTCCTTCGGTGCCATTCTATACGGAGCAATAGAAACTGGCGTCGTTCCAGGTAAAAAGTCAATCCCGAATTCTACCTTTCGATCCGGAGGCAATCCTGAAAGTTCTTCTGAAAAAACATCTACAAATTCTCTCACAGTCCTGACCTCATCAGCATTTGCTTCCTTAGCCTCCAAGGCACTAACCAACATCAGAAAGGCTACACATCCCTTTCTAACCATCTTCTCTGCCTTAAGGGCGGATACTACATTTGATAAGTAATTTCGTCTCTCGCCCATCACCACAACTTCTTTGTCATCAATAGATTTTAAGGACATCGCTAGCAAAGACAATCCACATTTGCACGATATTTTACTAGCCGCCTATGCCTAAGATCGGTCGAATTCCCGAATGGCAATTCCATTTAATCGGTAAAACTACGTCCCTTGAACTTCTAAAGGTACTTCCTTAAAGAGTTTATCTATTACTACTTTATGTCATCCTAAAGGACTAAATACGATCATCTTCCTAGGTACGATCTCGAAGTCACATGCGAGTTCCGGATACTTCACTAGCGATGTATGAGTGAGTTGACCTATATATATCAAAGCAATAAAGGGCAACCTGAAATCGTAAACGCATCGTGATAACATCAAAAGCGCCATCGTTTTTCTACGATGAACTGCATATACCAGACCTGGCTGTCTCACCTCAGAGCTACCACTGCCTCTGCTTGAAGTCTCGCGACCTCTACTAGAACCATTGCTTCTTCCATTTGGACCACGACCCCTTATCGGCTGTTGTCCACCTCTGCCAGCCTAATTAACACTCTGACCTGCTGGGCGGTTCTTATCTGAATTCATCGGGCAATCCTTGATCATATGATCTTTAGACCCGCACTTGAAACATCCCCCGGTCTTTTTCCAACATTCTCCCGGGTGCATCTTCCCACATTAAGCACAAGCACGATGTTGTCCTCCCGTAGCAGTCTGTTGACCTCGCGGTCCATCAACTCTTGGTTTCTTTTGAAAATTCCTGGATGACCCTGAAGACCCAAAGCTCCTCTTATTCTTATTTTGGCCTCTGTCCCGGTTCTGTCTCTCAGTCCGCTTAACTTCTTTAGCTATCCTTGCCCTTTCTACTAAGACTGCAAAGTCTCTTTCTCGGTGCGGAGCAATCAACACTCACAGTTCATCTCTCAGTCCATCCTCGAATCTGACACACCGTTCATATTCAGTAGCTACTATCCCTCTGGCATATCGGCTAAGTCACAAGAACTCTGCTTCATACTCAGCTATTGACTTATTTCCTTGTACTAAATTCAGAAACGCCTTTCTCTGGGAGTCGATGTAGCTAGCTCCAACATATTTCCCTTCAAATTTAACTTTAAAATACCCCAATCCACTCGATCCACGTGGGTACTCTCCTTGATAGTGAGCCACCACCTGGTAGGCCAAATCACGGAGTAGTGAAACAAAGACTTTCGACTTTTTTTTGCGGTCAGTCTAAATCGTCCATGATCCTCTCGACTGCCTCTAATTAGTACTCCACTACATTCGGAGCTACTCCAGATACTCCCCTAAAAACCTCTGCTCCATTTGATCTAAGTCTCTCGGCTACTGACTTTCGAGACCCATTTCTCGTACTAGCTTCTGTTGCTCGTTCCAAAACCCGTAGCACAACTTGTGATACTGCGTCACCTCCTCCATTTTGCTCTTGAAATTCCACCCCAACAACCGGTGGCGGTACTTCATTTTTGGAACCTTGACCAGATCTAACCGGTTCCGACACAGCCATTCTTCCTCTGCCGCGTCCACGACGACCACGCCCCCTAAAACTCATGTCTACTACACGTCTTATCTGTTTTTACGAAAAAGTCTTATGCATTAGAGTCTTTTCATTTCTTATTAAAAGAAAGTCTTATGCAACAGATATTTATTCAGTGGTTTTTCCGTGGTAGTACACATACACCTAGGGTCCATGTCTCTAAAGTACAGTTTTCTTAGGCTTATCATACATTCATATCAATAAAAGTACTTACCTGATGGACCTGGGCCGAGAACTCGGGTGCCATGCTTCTATAAAACCATTTAACTTAAGAAAACTTCCAAAAAGTCATTTGGGCTAAATTTTTGAAAACGTTGTGGGCTTCAAAACCCAAGGCCGAGAGTTTAAAATTGGGCTCTGATACCAAGTTGAAACACCCCAAACCCGGCCTAAAAAGCCTGACCGGATTTGATATGTTCCTCGAATAAAACTTTAGCAATTTCTCGTTTTGTTTAAGAAAAACTTGATGAGTTTGTATAAAACAGATTAACTTAATATTTAGGTTGAAATCGAATTTAAATAAATTTGTATCTTCTTAAAACATTATTTTTAAGAGAAATTTATAATTTAAAAGAAAACCAAATTTAATGAAAATTTTACTTATTATTGTAAAACATATAAATTAGTGTCAAAAACAGTTTAAATTATTTATCGAAAACCATTTAGTTATTTAATAAATTTTGTTCATGGCGAATAAAAATCTAAACTCGAAAAAAAATTTAAAAGCAGTTCATAGTGGCCTTATTACAAAATAGCAAAACCCATAATAAATTCTAAGTAATAAAAATAAGCTTAATAAGTTTAATTAGGAGAAACTCCAAATACTTTGTTGAGCAATGGCCACCACGTAGTCCTCATTGACCGATCCATCACGCTAAGAGTCATCGAAAAATTATCCCACAAAAGGGTGAGTCATAGACTCAATGTGTAACAAAACACTAAAAACCCAATTGATCATGGCCTTTAAGCCCATTTAATAACACATATAGCCATAAGCCCAATTAAGTCATATTTTGCCATAAGCCCAATTAAGTCATATTTTGCCATAAGCCCAATTAAGTCATATTTTACCATAAGCCCAATTAAGTCATATTTAACCATAAGCCCATTTTTATAGCAAGTCAAATAAAATCATTTAGAAATCACATGGATATATATAATGAAATGCAAACCCGCCCACCTAAATATCCATCCGCTACACACCAATTGCCAACCAATCACACGTGGGGATTACTAAATCGACCCTCCATCCGCTACACACCATCGAAGGCGATTCTTTGCAGTCAACATGCACATCGCCTTATAATTTTGTAGCAAGGCCACAGATAATTGTGACCAAGTCACCGGATTCAAATATGTGACCAAGTCACCGGATTATGTGGTAAAACCACCTAATACTTCCCTTATCAATAACACCCATATGCCCATGCACATACATATTATTTAGTTTTCATGCCATTTACCCCAAAATCATAGCAAAATCATACTTATTTCACATTTAGGCATATAGCAAAATTAACGAAGTATTAGGGGTAAACATACCTGAATATCGCATACCACTGAATGGTACCCACAATCATTATCAAATATATTTTCATATAAATCTTATTTATTTTAGATCTATGAGAAATTAGTATAATGTTACACACCTTATGACAGTGAGAACGATACCTTCCCGCTCGTCAACACCTAGTTAATTATTACACTTGATTAGAACATACTAATACTTATAATCTACACTATTGATGAGAGATCTAAATCCTTACCCTCGAAATCTCGAACAACCGATATATGTAGTTTCTCTCTGGTAGATGGATCAAAACCCAATGACAACCCACTAACGAAAAGTGGCTCGGGTGTACGCACGACTTCAAATAATCGATCTTCGTTAGCAGAGGGTCCACAACCCGGTGGAAAATCTCGTATCCCCGATACAGCCCTTCGTTTGAAGTTTGAGGGTATAACAGAGCCTCCCTTCTTCCAAACACTCCTTACCGCTCTTTTCGAACCTATCTTGTTAGTCCCAAAATCACCCCTAAAATAAAGTCGATTAATAATCTATCTAAAAGAAATGATATAATCGAAATTGATAATCCTTACCTTGGATGATTCCGAATGATCTCTCCTAAAAAGTTGGCTACCAAAAAGGATCCTTAAAACCCCTTCCAAAGATTCGGCCTAGGAGAAAAATGTGAGAATTAAATTTCTTAAATCGGCAATTCCGAAAGAAAATAAAAAGAACGATTTGTAGAAAATCCTTACTTGTAATATGGAGATTGATTCACCCTTACTTACACTATTAGAAAGATTCGGCCTTAGTGATTTAGAAAAAGAGAATTGGTGATTTCGGCTTGCACAAAAAGAGAAGAGAAAAGATATTGATTTTTGGCTATAGTGGTTTCGATTTTCAATAAAAGAAAAGAAAAGAGAAGATGAAAATGGAAGATGATTTCAGTTTGACAAAAGAGAGGAAAAAAATGATGGTTTTGGTTTTAGTAGAAGATGGTTTCGGTTGAAAGTGAAGAAGAAAGAAAAAGAAAAGAGAAAGAAAGAGAAAGGGAAAGAAAGAAAATAAGAATGCCCTTTGATGCTAGATGATTCGGCACTAGAGAGGGAGAAAAGAAAATAAAATGGTCATTGATAATTTGGTATTTTCGGTTACAAAGAGAAGAGAAAGAAGAAACCGAAATAGTAAAACTCAATTGGCTAAAAGAATGAAAAAAAGGTTTCTCTTTTGTGTAATAGGCAATCGGCTAAGAAACAAGGTTTGGAGAGAAAAGAAATGATACACAAATTGGTTAAAGTTTTGGCCAACTTTCACCCCTAATGCCTATGCAAAATTCGGCCAACACCCTTTGCCAACATGATCCCCTTTTTCCTCCTCATTTCTTCCCCATCAATCCCTTGATTCTATCACAATTAAACCATCCCCTCTTAGCCCCTTATGCCATCTAGGTTCATGGTCAAATGACCATGAAAATGTTTCCAAAACATCTTCCCCTCTTCAAGCCTTTTGTCCCCCTATCTTACTATAACTTCATGATTCCATACCATAACTCCTAACTTGCCTTTTTCCTAAAGTCTACTAACCAAAAATAAAAAGATGTCCATCCATTCTAGATAAGCTTGACCGACACTATAGGAAAGAAATCAAAAATTAAAATTCTTCCACTTGCTAGCTAGGGGATTCGAACCTCTCTCCTCATGCATTCACTCATGCGCCATTACCACCTTGCCAATTGACTTATTATGCTAAAAACCTCTTGCCAATATTTCTTAAAGCCTATCTTGCTTAGCTCCATCTTAAATATTAAAAATTTAATATTTCTCTAAGCATTCACTTACATATTGAAGTTCCTAAAACTTCCAAAACACACTCAATTATACTAAGGCATGCAACAACATTCAATTAAATCAAAAATGCATAACCCCTTTAATCAGGATGTTACAATTAGAGATTTAGGGAAAGAAGAATCGAACCTGGCTCCTGCGACGAAGAGATCAGAGGAATGTGGCCCTCGCGCAAATTTGTGGACCTTGAAGAGAATGTCCAAGGATATTTTACTAGCACTGACCAGTCGATGAGCATAGAGACATGGGGGAGCAGCGAAGCAAAGAACCCAATGAGGGATGCTCCGATGATGGTGTTTTAAGGTTTTTCGCTTTCCATAATATCCAACCAAGGATGGGAGATTTTCAGGAAATCTCAGTGATTTTGACGGTAGGTGTTCTTGAACCACAAAACATTTAGTGGTTCTTTTTAAAGAGAACATCCAACGTAGAACTGGGGGGACCATACAAAGAAGCAGAATTAGAATGAGAGGACATCCAGTAGAATTTTCTTAGCTCGAGGTAGTGTGAAGGCCAATGGTAGCCGAAAAGGTAGGAAGCTCAATAAAGTCATTAAGGAAAAAAGTAGCCCTTTTAAGGCTTCTCCCTCAAAACTCCCACTTGTCGAATCAATTAGCAATATGGTCAAGTTACTACAAAGCCAGTTCCAACGGGGGTTAGTGAACAAATTTCCCAAAATGATGGATGAAAAGTCAGGAGAGCATGTAGGAGCTAGTCAATAACTGTGAGGACCTTTATTTATTTACCTTGCTTTTTAATAATGAACTCTTCACTTTCAATATTTTCTTAGAACTGTCAAGGATGCGTGAGAGAGAAGTTTCCTCTTATTTTTAGAGAATATAATATAGAGCATAAGCCAGATATTGTTAGCTTGTTAGAACCAAAAGTCAGTGGCCACAAAACTGATGAGATAATTGCAAAATTAAGGCTGCACGACTCCTATCGAGTAGAACCTAAGGGGTTCTCAGGGAAATCTGGATTGGTTGGAAAAACTTAATTAGTCTTGAAATTATCTGAAACCACCCTCAATTCATCCTAGCATAAGTTTCTTTTAGAGTCCCCGTACAAACGGTCCTAATCGTTTTCGTGTATAGAAGCCCAAATGGAACTGTCGAAACCATTTTTTTGTTTGGAAAACGGGGCCGACTTTAAAAAATGATAATGGAGTCGCCACCAATCTTTTTGAGGTGTGATTGGGTCACCTTGAGACGGATCGTTAAAATATTTTGATTTATTAAAACGATAGTTTTGGTCTACGAAATTTAGAAAAATGGGTTCGGGAGTCGATTACGCACGAGGAAGGATTAGCACCCTCGTAATGCCCAAACTTGGTACCTAATTGATCATTTAATGTCCTAATGTTAAAGATTTCAAAATACGATCCCTTTTTTGTTAAAAATTGAATAAATTAAACCAGATGTTGAGACCTACTTATTTCGAAGAAGTAAAATGTCACGCCTAGTGAGTTATAGTACGACATTTCAAATTCTCAAAGTTGAGCTTTTCCTTTGACTTTCAAAATTAATGTGTTTAAATCTAAGAAGGATATTCGGTTATTTGGGTCTAATGAAAAAATCGATACCCATTAAGTTAGGATTCGATTTCCCAAAATACCAAATACAGAATATTGCCTTTGTTTTTGAAATCCTTATCCCAAGATAATAAAACGTCACATCCAGTGAGTTAGGACACGACAATTTTAAATTCTCGAGAATAAGTTTTTATTTAACTTTTAAAAGGGAAGTAATAGGTTCTTTAGACTCGAAGAGAAAAATCGAAACCCAGTAAGTTAGGGTACGATTTCTTTCGAACCTTAGAACGCGGAGTATTTGCTTATTTTGAAAATCAGATGAAATGTAATGCGATCATAATAAAATGGAAAATGAATTTAAAATAAAATGTAAAACGATTTACAATGCTAGCTTGTATAACGATATGATGATGATAAAATATAATAACAATAATAAAAGTAGTAATAAAGTAAAAGTAAGATAAGCAAATGAAATAAAATAAAAGAGAATAGTAACAAAATGGAAGCTATATACAATAAATAAAAACCATAGAATAATAATGATAGTAACAAAAATGCAATAATAATAATAGAATATATCAATAAACAAATAATAGTAAAAAAAGTAAAAATAAAAGAATGACAAAATAGCAAAATACTATCGATAATGAAAATAGTAATAATAATAATAAAAAATACAATTATAGTAATAATAATATGTATATGAAATATAATAGTGGTAATAATAAAATAATAATAATACTAATGAATATAATAATAATTATAAAATTAATTACAAATAAAAATAATAGTAGTAGTAATATTAAAATAATAATTATAATAGTGAAATAATAGTAATACTAAATTAGTAATAATAACAAGTAATAATAATAATAATATAAATAGTAATGAAATTAATAGTAATAGTAATAAAAAATAATAGTAGTAAAAACTAGAAATAATAATAATAATAATAATAATAATAATAATAATAATAATAATAATAATAATAATGGTAATAACAAGATGATAATAATAGTAATACTAAAATAGTGATAATAATATTAAGAATAATTATAATAAAATAATAAGAATAATAATTATAACAATATTAATAATAAGAAAGGTAGTAATAATAATAAATACAGATAGTAATAATATTAAAGATAATTAACAAAATAATGACAATAATAGCAAAATAACAAAAAGAAATAAGAAAAAGGACTAAATTAAACTTAAAATAAAATTTTGGGGTAAATTGGGAATAAAAAAGGGGGAAGGACTAGATCGCAGTGCGCGAATGAAATGGACGGACCGAAAAGTAAATATCCCTTCCCTCCAAAACGCATCACTTTGTGCGGGACTAAATTGGAACAAAAGAAAAATTATAGGGCAGAATTGAAAAATTAAAAAACTATATTAAAAGATATAAAAAAGCGGAAGGACCTATAGCGCAATTATCCCATCAAAGGAAAACGCGCGGATCCTGCCTTCGGGTCAGGTCAAGGCGCGGGTCATAGGTCTTAAAACGACGTCGTTTTGGCCTTAAGAGGGGTCTTCAAAACGGCACCGTTTTGGTTGGGTATTTAAGGCCAAAAATCAAAAAAATATCATTTGAGAACAGTTTTAAAAAAAAAGAAAAAGAAAAAGAAAGGGAGAGTCCCCTTTTCCTCTGCTTGAGCGATTTTCGGCCACAAGGTCGATCACCGACCGGCCAGTCGTCGCCGTGGACCGCCGCCAGTACGGTGGCCGGAGCTCCAGTAAGTTTTTTTTCTTTTTTATTATATTATGTTTAAATATATTATTACATGAAAAAATTAAAAAAAAACAATGTTTGTATAATTTCGGAAATGAGAAGAAAAGGAAAAAATAAAACCTTTACTAATTTGGTATTGATTCTATATTTCGAAAAAAATGTAGTATTACCTCCTCCTTTTTTACAATGATTTTGATTGGTTTTTATAACCAAAGTAAATCAACTGATAATAAATACAAAAATCCTATTTTGTTGCTATTGTCTGCATTCTTTCCTTGTTTTACAGGTGAATGGCGAAAATCCCACCGCGATTCACGCGTTGATGGTGGTGCGATGTCCGGCGGTGAAGGCACACATGCATGGAACGGCGGCGGTAATTAGCCCTAGGGTTAGAGTTTGCTGAAAATTGTTCATGTTTTGGGCCAAATGGGCTGTGAAATTTGGGTTGTATGTATTTGGGCTTGAGGGTGTAATTGGGTTTAGGTTAATATCGGGCCTATAAATTGGACTGTATGGACATTTTATTTGGTTTATTTTTTTTTTTTTTGGTTTTTGTATTTACTTATTTGTATGGTTTGTGGACCCAGGCAAATTGGGCCTAATACAGGAACAAGGAGAAGATTGATATGGAAAGCATTAAAAGAGACTATACCTACCACCATTATCCCTTAGATGGTAGTGGGTAACTTCAACCCTATTCTATCTAGGAATGATAAAAAAAATGGGGTACTATTAGAAGACGATGTCCTTACTTTGGGGAGTTTTTTGAAGTAAACAACCTACATGATATGGGATTTTGAAAGCCATCCTTCACATGGCAAAGAGAACGGGTGCTTGAAAGGCTAGACCGAGCACTTAGTAATGCTTCTTGGATTCAAACTTTCCTAAAGTTCTTAGTGATACATCTATTTAGAATCAAGTCTGACCATCAACCTCTACTAATTAACCTATGCTTATAATTCAACGTAGCAAAAGGACATCCCTTCCAGTTCTTGCCAGGATGGGCTCAACATCAGAGTTTTTCAAGTACTATATCCTAATTATGGGAATACAATGGGGACATGTCTAACACTCTGGGAAAGCTTACCGTGGGACTAAAAGAGTGGGAAAAAAATTACGGACATATTAGAGCCCGTAAGCGGGAATTAGTGCAGTCCTTAACTAAGATATAGCAAAAAGATGGAAAAGGATGAATTTAGACGCACTAACACAAAAAAGAGATGAAGATAAAAAAGGAATTTAAAGAAGTGCTTAACCATGAAAAGCTACTTTGGAAGCAAAAATCAAGATGTGAATGGCTTAAGTTAAGGGACAGGAACACAAATTTTTTTCATAATAGGACAATCTACAGACAAAAGGTCAATCGTATCAATGCACTGTAATGCAAGTGGAGATTGGTTAAATGATCTAGATGAGATTCAATTAGAAGAAGTAGGGTATTTCCAAAAGCTATATGGAGAAAAGCCCAACAGGACATGTGACTTACCCCCTAGCCGCTTTCCCCAACTAGGCTAAAAAGACAGATTTTTTAGGGAAAGAAGTCTCAAACGACGAAATTAAAAAGGCCCATTTTTTATTTGGCTCCTTTAAAAGCCCTAGGAAGTGATGGGTACCATGCTTTCTTCTTCCAAAACCAATGGAACAATATTGGGAGTGCAGTTTGTGACTGGGTCAAAGACGTTTTCAGAGGCAAGTCTATTGATCTTGAGTTAAATAATACACTTATCGTGCTTATGCCGAAAAGTCACTCAACCTGAGGAGATATCTCATTTTAGACCCATTAGTCTCTACTTAGTTCTTTATAAGTTAGTTATGAAAATTATAGCCAACATGTTCAAGGTAGTATTCCCAAATATCATTTCACAAGAACAAGTCAGGTTTATTACTGGTCGGAACATTTCTGATAATATTATCATTACTCAAGAAGTCATCCATTCCATGAGAGGGAAGAATATGAAGTGGATGACAGTTAAAATAGATCTAGAAAAAGCTTGGGACTTTATTGATAACTTTATTCAAGCAGCAGGTATTCCAGGCTTTCTACTAAATGTAATTATGTCAGCTATCTCGACGTCTACTATGCAGGTTTTATGGAATGGCTATCGCAGGAAGGCTCACTTTGGCATAGTTAGTTCTTGTCTCTATCCCAAATTATTTTATGCAGTCCATACAAGTCCCAAAAGGAATATGTGAGGAAATTGAATAACTGGCAAGACAGCTCATTTCAGGATTTAACATCGGAACCCAAAAAATGGCACTAGTTGATTAGAGATCTGTATGTCAACCTCGTAAGTGGGGCGGTTTGGGCATTCGGCTACTAAAAGATCAAATTGCCTCTTTCCTGCTAAAGTTAGGTTTCAACCTTGTCTCCAAAGGAAATACTCTGTGGATACGAGTCATACGTTTCATATATCGAATGAAAAAGATGGTCTTTGAAAATATTATGCGTGAAAATTGCTCAGCAGTTTGGAGAGGAATAGCGAAAGTACGGTCATTACTAAAAGAAAATCTATGCTAGTCCACTGGAATAGATTCTGCAATCTGATACTGGGAGGACCCCTATGTTCTAATAATAGGTCTGCTTAAAACACATACACCGCCAATGGTAGGATCAAATATAGACTGTCTTTTCAAGGACATGGCAACAGAAGAGGAAGCTTGGAATTTGGAGGCATTCAAAGATTGGCTACAAGAAGAAATAGTTAGAAAGATTGCAAGCATTCCTCCCCCGCACCCTCTAGCAAGCCCAAATAATATTTTTGGATACATACATCCAACGGGGGCTTCTTGGTCAAATATGTGTATTGAATGATAAAAGAAACCACATGGAATGAGCAGGATGGAAAATGGAAAGATGTCTAGAAATTCCAAGGCTCGCAACGAGTCTGATTTTTCTTATGGTTGGTGTATAAGAAACGGTTGTTGACTTACCTTGAACCAGTTAGACGAGGTATTATCAGAACGGAGCCCGTTCAATATCCCAATATGAAGCAGAAGACATCTTACATGTTTTTCGAGAGTGTCTGGTAGCTAAAGATATGTGGAAATTGATTGTGCCAGAAGCAAGTTGGTCTCAGTTTTTCTCTAATAACTTATTAGAATAAGTCAAAACAAATTTAGGAAATTGTAACACCCCAAACCCGGCTCACGAGCCTTGACCGGATCTGGTATGTCACTGCAAAAATGCTTGAAAAGAATTTGACTTAAAGGTGAAAACGTATAAATTTATTGTCTTTGGAAAAACATTGTATAATTAAAAGCCCATTAAAATTTAGTTGTTATAAAATATCCGATTTGAAAACTTTATTATATATTCTAAAGATATAAGTTGCCGAAAATAAGAACATTTTCAAATAATAATTTAAACGCCAATCCAACCAAAACACCGTAAAAATCCTTAAATACTTTAGGAGGCCCTTATTACATCAAATAAATTCCCAAATCGATAATATAAAATTCAGTAAATCAATTAAATCATCTTAGTATGGGCCACCTCGTATCCACTCCAACCCGGTCCAAGCTTTATGCATCACCGCAATGTTGGTAAAATTTGGGTGAGTCACACAGACTCAGTGTGCAATTAGTCCAATGAATTCCACCCACATGTCAAACCACATATTTACCCACATGTCAGATAATGCAACGTTATTCACATAATTTCACTTATTGGGCTTGGCCCATAACCATATCACATTCTTATAATAGGGTAATTAACCACATGTTACCACATACTAGGCTTGGCCCATTACCACATTAATTCACATACACAATTACGCAATTATGAAACCCAACCCAGCCTAGGGTCCATCCTCTACACACCCCCGTATCCAGCCTACCACACACCAGGGGATTTTTAAATCACCCTCTCCTTTTTACTCCAATATGGCAACAAATGCCGTCCAAGCGAACTTAATCGCAATTAGTCCACAACGCGACCTCAATCAAGCGCCAATCCACGATGTAGCTGAAGCTATCATCAAAACCACGATGAGCACAAAGCCATCAATAACCACGATATGGCACATAGCCTATATCAATCACGATGAGGCACTGAGCCATTCATCAAACCACGTGCTCAAGTACACCTGTCCTTCTTTCATATCCCACCCATGCACATGCAACATAAAATAGTGCCATGCATGTACATGTTATTTCGCATATTATCACATATTCATAACAATAGTCACATTTCATCAGATTCAGTACTTATCGGATTATCGACATACCCCCTTGAGGGTATCCACATCACAATTTCCATTGCACTAGTTAGCACATTCATAACACACATACAAATATCACATACAATCATAAACCTGGAAAATAGTAGGCTAACTACACACCTGCCTATTAGCGAAATCCCGAACCACTCGAATCAAACACGATCTCGAAACGTGGTTCTTCCTTCTCCCTAAATGCCGATTTGGTCTCCTACCAAATCCCGAATCACACTCTGAGTTCCCTTTGCAATCGGCCACCCACTAGTACCTACAAATAATTAGCCTTCGGCTATTGAACGAATACGGAGTAGATCTAAACTTACTAAGTATCCTTACCGAAACGATCTAGAATTCTGAAGCCTCTATTACCTATGTCGATTAGCCCCTAAAAATCATAATACACAATCGGTCACCACTTAAACCCATAATATGGCCTATGGCCGAATGTTATCAATCACTTACCTTGATGTTCCAAAACCTGATAGATCTCTTTTAAGGCTCCTTAGCGTCGGCTACACACAAAAGAACACATAATTATGGCTTAAAGAATATTCAGCCATCCTTAGGCCTATCTCATGATTTCGGCACACTAGCAAAAAGAGCTCAAAACTGAATGATAAAGAAAGAACTTACCACTACACGTTGAAGAGAATAAAAGATCACAAGCATGTAGTCGATGACCCTCCAATAAAGATTTAACTATGGTGTTTGACACTTTTAATAATAGAGAAATAGAGTAGAAAATGAGGCTTTATGGTTCAGCCATGGCCCTTCAAAAGGTAATTCAATATTCGCTATCAAAAGGAATGAAGGAGTTTGGGAAAGGAGATAGATTCGCCAAGCTAGCAAACAGAGAGAAGAAGAAAACGCTAGTGACCTTAATGGTCTTTGAAGTTTGAACACAAAACTAAGAGAAGGAAACCGAAACTAAATGGCTTATGCACAAGAACGGCACTTAGAGAGAAAAGAAAACTCTAATTTTTGGCACAAATGAAAAAGATGAGAAAAGAATCCATTTTGGCACACCTAACCTACTATTACCAAACCGAAAATGCCATCCTTCCAAGCCCCAAA
Organism: Gossypium rotundifolium; assembly: GCA_025506655.1. Lineage (NCBI taxonomy): Eukaryota > Viridiplantae > Streptophyta > Magnoliopsida > Malvales > Malvaceae > Gossypium > Gossypium rotundifolium. Next base: position 183,300,825 of record CP106722.1, on the reverse strand, counting down.
TTCGGCCATTACTCCTTCCCCTATCATGTCCCATTTTTCTCTCCTCATTAAACTCTTATCCTATTATTTCCCTTAATTCTTCCTAATCACATTCAAAATTAAGCCAACCCCCTAGCCATCTATGTGTCCACATTCATGGTCAAAATGACCATAAAAATATTTCCAAAACAACACTCCATACTTCAAGCCCTATGTCCCCTTATCCTACCTTAACTTCTTGATTCCATACCTTAAATAAACACTTGCCTTTTTCTTTAGTCCACTATCCATAAATGAAAAAGTCTATCCTACCATAACTAAAATTTGACCAACACATGCCATACAAAAATAAAAGTAAAAGTCACCTTATTGCCATCCACAGAATTCGAACCTAAGATCATTAATACACTCCACACTCCACTTGCCACTTTACCAATTGACTCCTTGTGTCATGAACTCCCAACAATTTCTCTTAAGATCTCCCTTGGCCTAGCTCCCTTAACTAACACTTAAAAATCCAAAATTTTCCAAGACATTCCCTTTTATCCTAGAGTTTTAAGAACCCCTAAAGCACATCCAAACCACTCACTGAGCCTATTAACACTTGAATTATGCACTAAATGCATAACCCCTAAATCCAGGATATTACAGTTCTACCCTCCTTAAAAATAATTTCGTCCTCGAAATTTCTTACTATCGAACAATCGTGTATCCTTAACTCATCATACTACTCTACTGCTGCGCACTCTGATTTAATAAAACTAACACATTTCTTTTGCAAAATCCCAAAGTTCACAGTCAAGATTCCATATACTTCGCTAACATCACAAGAACGAACTAGCTTTATAACAACCAAAGTAATAAAGAAATTCCAGGATTAGGGAACATACCCGATCCTATCTGGGCCAACTTCCTCCTTGCTATGATTGATTGCCTAAGCCAACCTTGGTTGCCTTGCATCCGAACCTTCAGCACCTCTGCTTGGTGTTCCACGTCCTTGGCCTCGAGCCCTATCCATCACTTGAGGACATTTCTTAACCAAATGAGCCTTAGACCACACTGAAAACATTCCTTGCTATTTCTCCAACATTCTCCTACATGAGCTCTCCCACATTGGGCACATAGACGACTCCGATTCTCCGCAACTGGTACAGGTACACGTACAGAATTCTCAATCCTTGGCCTTTTTCGAAAACCTTCAGATGATTCCGACGATCCAAAACTTCTCTTATTTCGGTTCTTATTCTTTTCTCGATTTTGCCTCATAGTCTTCTTAACTTCTTCAACTATCCGAGCTTTCTCTACTAGAATTGCAAAATCTCGTTCTCTCTGTGGAGCGATCATCACTCGCAGCTCATCCTGCAATCCATCTTCAAATCGGACACACCTTTCGTAGTCAGTGGCCACGATTCCTTTAGCATACTGACTTAACCGTACAAATTCCGCTTCATACTCCGCTACCGACATACTTTCTTGTACCAAATTTAGAAACGCCTTCCTTTGCGAGTCTAAATAACTAGCTCCAACGTATTTCCCTTCGAACTTAACCTTAAAGTACTCCCAATCTACTCGATCTGCAGGGGTACCTTGTCTAACAGTGAGCCACCATCGATAAGCTTCATCCCGGAGCAACGAGATAGCACCTTTCAACTTTTCTTCCGCCGTTAGATCCAAATCATCCATAATCCTTTCAACTGCTTCTAGCCAATACTCCGCCATGTTCGGAGCTACACCAGGTACTCCTCTAAAAATCTTGGCTCTGTTTGACTTAAGTCTTTCAGGCACTAATTTTCGAGCTCCATTGCTCACATTAGCTCTTGCCACTCACTTTAGCACTCGCAACATGGCCAACGATACTGCGTCATCTCCTCCAGTCTGATCTTGATCCTCTGCGCCCACTGCTGGCGACGGCACATCATTTTCTGACCCATGGCCAGACCCTACTGGTTTCGATACTGACATTCTACCTCGACCACATTCACTAGAACTCATTACTAACGTCGCGATTTAATCTGATTAAAATTTTTATGCATTAGAAATTTTGTTTCACTGTTTATCCATGAGCAAATTTTATGAAAAGAAGTTTCCAGAATTAGTTCTTTCGATCAATCAAAGTTTCAGTTCAAGTTCACTATTCTAATTCAGAGAATCACATTCACATTCACATTCATCCACAACATTCACTTCACTACTTTGGGCATTTCTCATCATTCCCTACCCAGGGGTAATTTTGTCATTTTTCCTATAGGGGTATTTCGGTAATAAATCGGGGTCAATTTGGAAATCACAAAAGTCATTTCAAATTTTCCAAACTCATGGGTATTTTTGGAAAGAAAGATTTTCCAAATCAAGGTATTGCAGAAATTTCAGAAATCGGGGTTATTTTGGTAATTTCAGAAACTAGGGGTACTTTGGTAAATTTCCAAATCAGGGTATCTTAAAAATTTTCAAAATTTGGATTCCTGATATTTTGTAAAACAAAAGTATATTTGCAAAAGTCGAGGGTAGTATGGTAATTTTAGAAACCAAGGGCATTTTTGTAATTTTACCACAATCAGGGGTATTTTAGTAATTTGGCAAATCGAAAAAAAATTTTCGAGAAATTTTCAAAATAAATTTTGTTACAAATAGAAAGGTAATTTAATGATTTAAAAAAAATAGAGTTTTTATAAAACAGTATGGCTAGTCCCTTCCGGGTTTTAATTATCAGTTTAGCCCGTGAATAAGTCCTCTTGGTTAGGGTGAACCGTAGCTACGCACCAGGTAGGATTCGAGTAAAGAGGAGGTGAGTCGCTAGGACTGCTTAAGTACCAAGCTCTTACCGAATCCACTCCTAGACATGCGCACAATGGTTGCCACACCTTAACTCGGTGACTTACTTCACAGGTTTGTTAGGTTGTTCTTTAGTCTTATGCATGTGTTTAGGTGCACTAGCCCTAGGGTTCAATAGCCCTAATCTTCTAGTCTACGAGCCCAAAAAAGCCCATAACATTCACATATACAAATCACTTCAATAGTCAGAGGTACTTACCTGGTAGACTTCGGGTCAGAGATACAGGTGCCATGCCAGAATAAACCTGAAAAATTTTATGGAAGCCCAAATCTTTGAAAAGCCCATCTTAAAAAAATGTTTTTGGGCCGAAAACCCTAAAAGCTGAGTTTTGAACTGGGCTCTGATACCAAATTGTAACACCCCAAACCCGGCTCACGAGCCTTGATCGGATCTGGTATGTCACTGTGAAAAACGCTTGAAAAGAATTTGACTTAAAGGTGAAAACGTATAAATTTATTGTATTTGGAAAAACATTGTATAATTAAAAGCCCATTAAAATTTAGTTGTTATAAAATATCCGATTTGAAAACTTTATTATATATTCTAAAGATATAAGTTGCCGAAAATAAGAACATTTTCAAATAATAATTTAAACGCCAATCCAACCAAAACACCGTAAAAATCCTTAAATACTTTAGGAGGCCCTTATTACATCAAATAAATTCCCAAATACTGATAATATAAAATTCGTAAATCAATTAAATCATCTTCCGCATGGGCCACCTCGTATCCACTCCAACCCAGTCAAAGCTTTATGCATCACCTGCAATGTTGGTAAAAATTTGGGTGAGTCACACAGACTCAGTGTGTAATTAGTCCACTGAATTCCACCTACATGTCAAACCATATATTTACCCACATGTCAGATATTAATGCAACGTTATTCATATAATTTCACTTATTGGGCTTGGCCCATAACCATATCACATTCTTATAATAGGGTAATTAACCACATGTTACCACATACTGGGCATGGCCCATTACCACATTAATTCACATACACAATTATGCAATTATGAAACCCAACCCAGCCTAGGGTCCATCCTCTATACACCCCCGTATCCAGCCTACCACACACCAGGGGATTTTTAAATCACCCTCTCCTTTTTACTCCAATATGGCAACAAATGTCGTCCATGCGAACTTAATCGCAATTAGTCCACAACGCGACCTCAGTCAGCGCCAATCCACGATGTAGCCGAAGCTATCATCAAAATTACGATGAGCACAAAGCCATCAATAACCACGATATGGCACATAGCCTATATCAATCACGATGAGGCATGAGCCATTCATCAAACCACGCATCAAGTACACCGCCCTTCTTTCAATCCCACCCATGCACATGCAACATAAAATAGTGCCATGCATGTACATGTTATTTCGCATATTATCACATATTCATAACAATAGTCACATTTCATCGATTTGGTACTTATGGATTATCGACATACCCCTCGAGGGTATCCACATCACAATTTCCATTGCACTAGTTAGCACATTCATAACACACATACAAATATCACATACAATCATAAACCCGAAAACAAGAGGGCTAACTACACACCTGCCTATTAGCGAAATCCTGAACCACTCAAATCAAACACGATCTCGAACGTGGTTCTTCCTTCTGCCTAAATGCTGATTTGGTCTCCTACCAAATCTCGAATCACACTTTGAGTTCCCTTTGCAATCGGCCACCCACTGGTACCTATAAATAATTAGCGTTCAGCTATTGAACGAATACGGAGTAGATCTAAACTTACTAAGTATCCTTATCGAAACAATCTAGAATTTCGAAGCCTCTGTTACCTCTGTCGATTAGCCCCTAAAAATCATAATACACAATCGGTCACCACTTAAACCCATAATATGGCCTATGGCCGAATGTTATCAATCACTTACCTTGATGTTCCAAAACCCGATAGATCTCTTTTAAGGCTCCTTAACGTCGGCTACACACAAAAGAACACATAATCATGGCTTAAAGAATATTCCGCCATCCCTAGGCCTATCCTCATGAGTTCGACACACTAGCAAAAAGAGCTCAAAATCGAATGATAAAGAAAGAACTTACCACTACACGTTGAAGAGAATAAAAGATCACAAGCACGTAGTCGACAGCCCCTCCAATAAAGATTTGACTATGGTGTTTCGGCACTTTTAATAATAGAGAAATAGAGTAGAAAATGAGGCTTTATGGTTCAGCCATGGCCCTTCAAAAGGTAATTCAATATTCGGCTATCAAAAGGAAAAGAAGGAGTTTGGGAAAGGAGATAGATTCGGCCAAGCTAGCAAACAGAGAGAAGAAGAAAACGCTAGTGACCTTAATGGTCTTTGAAGTTTCGAACACAAAACTAAGAGAAGGGAAACCGAAACTAAATGGCTTATGCACAAGAACGTCACTTAGAGGGAAAAGAAAACTCTAATTTTGGCACAAATGAAAAAGATGAGAAAAGAATCCATTTTGGCACACCTAACCTACTATTACCAAACCGAAAATGCCATCCTTCCAAGCCCCAAATTCGGCCATTACTCCTTCCCCTATCATGTCCCATTTTTCTCTCCTCAATAAACTCTTATCCTATCATTTCCCTTAATTCTTCCTAATCACAGTCAAAATTAAGCCAACCCCTAGCCATCTATCGTCCACATTCATGGTCAAAATGACCATAAAATATTTCAAAACAACACTCCATAGTTCAAGCCCTATGTCCCCTTATCCTACCTTAACTTCTTGATTCCATACCTTAAATAAATACTTGCCTTTTTCCTTAGTCCACTATCCATAAATGAAAAGTCTATCCTACCATAACTAAAATTTGACCAACACATGCCATACAAAACAAAAGTAAAAGTCACCTTATTGCCATCCACAGGATTCGAACCTAAGATCATTAATACACTCCACACTCCACTTGCCACTTTACCAATTGACTCCTTGTGTCATGAACTCCCAACAATTTCTCTTAAGACCTCCCTTGGCCTAGCTCCCTTAACTAACACTTAAAAATCCAAAATTTTCTAAGACATTCCCTTTTTATCCTAGAGTTTTAAGAACCCCTAAAGCACATCCAAACCATTCACTGAGCCTATTAACACTTGAATTATGCACTAAATGCATAACCCCTAAATCCAGGATATTACAGAAATCATAAGCGACTGCTGAGGCATGGAGTCCCTTGGTCAAGACTTTTGGTAAACTAGCTTTGCGTATATTGAAAAATAGGAATCTTTTTGTATTCTAAGGGCTCACATGGAGTTTTATGGAAGCCATTAAAATTTCAATAAGTTGGGCAAAGCAGTATAACTGATCGTGTCTGTTGAGTCTTAAAAATTTATAAAAAGAATGATCGAACCTGGAAACTAACAAAGACAACGATGGAAGCAAGCATACCTATCGAGCAGTAGTATAGTTTGCGGCAAGACCGGATTGTCGAACCCAAAGGAACCAAAAGTACTAATATTTACTCTCTTTCTATTATTTTGCCTATTAATTAATGGAATTTTTATCTAATATAAAATTAACTAACTACTAAGATAAAGATGCTAAGACAAAGAAGAAATTGGGGAAAGACTTGAAGGGAAAACTGATTGATTTAGACAATACCTGAGAAAGAATCCACCTAAACTTCACTTGTTATCTAACTCTGAACCAGACGATTTATTCACTTGACTTGATCTGTAGGATTCCCCAATTTATATTAATACCTCTCTTCAAGGCTACTAACGTCTAACTCTAGGTTGATTAATTGAAATCTCTTTCTAATTAAAACCCCTAGAATTGTATTAACTCGATCTATGGACTCCCATATTAGGTTTGACCCTAATCCGATAGATTTTAGTCACCCTATCTATAGGCGCGCTAGCAACACCGCTTAACTATGCTATATGTACTCTTAAACAAGGTCTCTTCCTCCTCTGCCTAACCACATCACACTTGAATCAGTATCCCAAAAATACCAAAACAAGAATTAAGAACACATAGTTAGGAACAAATCAAGTATTTATCATACAGCTCAGATAACAATAACAAGATCCATCTTAGGTTTCATCCCTCTCAAGATCTGAGGGTTTAGTTCATAATTGTAAAAGAAAACATCTCAAAAGAAAATATAAAACAAAACATAAAGAAAATCCTAAAACCCCCTGAAGGAATTGAAGGAGAGATCCTCAGTCTTGAGTATGATTTCGGCTTCTTGAGATGAATCAACTAGCTTTCTTCAAGTAAATCCCCAAATTTAACTACTCTGGCTCGGCTCTTTGGCCTAGATGAACGCCCCGCCAAAAGGTTGGCCTTTAGGGTCTTTATATAGGCTTTCGGAATATGTTTCTTTGCCTCTAAGTACCCTAATCTGAATAGAATTCTTCTTTCCTGTGGCAGAGACACGCCTATGGCACACACCCGTGTAAATCGTGGTCAGGTCGTGTTCAAACCTGTTGATGAGGCACGGCCATGTTTTTCGTGGTCCAGGCTGTGGTCGACTCTTCTTGCGAGGCACGACTACGTGGTCTTGGGCCCAGGCTGTGTGGATTTCGTACTTTGGCCCATTTTCTTTGTTTTGGCCCGTTATTCGTTCTTTTCATCCTTCGATGCTCTCCTGAGCATAAAACATGAAAACAAAGGATTAGGAGCACATCTTTCCATAATTAAAAGGAAAAATCATCCAAAAACATGCTAAACGTGGGATTAAAATATGTTACTATTGCGGTTTATCAAATACCCCCACACTTAAGCTTTTGCTTGTCCTCAAGCAAAATTCTCAAGTCATAATTAAAACAAATTTCCTTAATTCATAATATTCATCAATAATGCCCCATCATAATTCATAGATAATTTATACATGGATGATTCAACTTAAAGAGTCCTAAGGATTCAAACGATCAAAGTCATGAGTTTTTAGCATGAAAATATAGGTGTTTCCCCTTCCCTAAATGATCACCTTTAATTCAAAATCGACAAAAGTTGACATCCTCACTAAAGATTCACTCAAATCACTCAAGGTGTTTAAGGTTCAAAAATTAAGTGCTCAAAAGTCGAACATGAAAAGTTATTACCATAGGCTTGCTTGAAAATCAAATCTCCACCACTGTAAAATGAGATGATACGCAAATCAAAAGGTCTTCAAAAAGGGTTGTAATGGGGCTTGGGTTAAAGGTGTGCATAAAGGCTGAATTAGAAGGGTTAGAATCGAGATTGAATTGAAAAATTACCTAACTAGAAAAATGAACTAATAACATGCATAATTATATTAGTTGAAAACTTGTAATACTAATAATGCGAGCTTCTTCTTCAAGATGTTGAAATTAAACGTATAGGCTCGCTTAATCACATAACTAATAATGAATATAATTTGATTTTTGGTTGATTTTTTTAAGAACAAATCAATATAAAATAAGAATTTAACAACTGAAATAATCTAATTAGGCAATTAATCAAAACATGTCTCGATAGAAAGGTAGTAAAAAGGAATGGTGATAACAAATACAAGATGGGTTTCGAGTTAATATTAGTGGGTTGAGTAAAAAAAAGGGTTGTTAGGATCAAAGGGGTTCACTAGGGGTCAAATATGAGGGTAGGATTTTAGTGGAGTAAGTGGGTTAAATCCTAAGTGCCTTAACCATCTCTTTATATCAAATCAATAGTGTGGTCTCAACATGTATAATCGAAGCAAGTTCTAGAATAACAAATCAATGTTGACACACTCATAATCAATAAAGTGAGCACAAAAAGAATGTATGCTTTAAAAGGCTCAAATTCTCACAAAATTATAGGTATTTTGACGTCAACCTCGTAAATTTCAAACTTCAAGTCAACAATTTAGATTCAGGTAGACAACCTAACAAAATTTTAATTTTTGAAAATAGACTCATTATGCTTGATTCTCTAGTATATTAAAGTTTAAATCATCATTGCACAATTATCAATGACTTAATCTAAAACATATAAATAAAAATCCTGAATCAACAGGAATTTCATTCTAATTAGTGATATGAGAAAATTACTTTAAGACAGAATATCATTCAGGGATTTGAGAATAATGCAAAAAGTTAGGCGCGTTTTCCAATAAACTTTCACCCCCCACACTTAAGATGTACATTACCTTCAATGTACAAAGATAGATAACAATCATATAATAAGAAAATCAAAAGAGAGGGAGAGGGGTGAAACTTCCTGAATTTTTGGATGGATTCCTTGAGTTGGAAGTGTGGAAACTTGATTTGTAGATGAAAGATAAGTTGGAGGGAGCGCTTCTAATTCCTGTGCTAGATGAAGAAGTTGGGTAACTCGTAAAGAATTAGCCAGAAAATAATAATAATAATTTAAATTATACTAATTATATAATTAAAGTAAATAAAGATAACAGAAAGAAACTATGAATTAAAATAAAACTAAAAGAGAAGATGAATGGACTAGAAAGTCCTTATTGGTAGATGGTTTGCGAGGTGGGTGAGGTTTCTAAAGCCGTGGTGTTGTGATTCCCAAGCAGCCTTTAGAACCTAAAACCAAGAAACTAAAACAAAATAAACTTCATTAAGCATAAGAAAGTCAAAGAGAAAGAAAATAAAGGAGAAGGGAAAAGAAGAATAAAAGCCAAATGGTTCAAAGACCCTTGGCTTGTCGAGTTAATGAAGCGGCCAGCATGAACTTATGTTGATTGGTCTCGCACAGGGAGACAGGACTCGGATCTTTCCTTTTCTTCGACATTTTTGAAGCGTAGATTGAGACTTTTATATAATAAAGAAGGGGTAGAGTGAAGAGGGAGGGGAGTGGAAAGTGGATAGGGAATGGGTAAGAAGGGGAGAGGGGTGTTTAAATAGATATTTTTAGCTCTGGTACGTCTCCAAACCCGTGTATCATGGGTGTGTTGTGTCTCACGGCTATATCGCACAACCGTGTGGTGGTTCAATCGCTTCTCCCACGCCTTGCATTGGATTTCCATGCCCGTGTTAGTTTAATAGTGTCAGCCACGGCTATGTCACACGGCCGTGGTGTTAGGTGAGTCTGTGATTCAAAGATATTTTTCTCATCCTATCTCATACTATCTCTTCCATGTCAGTATGAAAATTCGTAGCATCCCCACGGCCACGGCCACGGCTATGGCCGTATGTAAGGCCGTGTGATGTGAAAATCTGCACTTCATTAACTTGGTTAGTCTGTAGTTAGATGCTAAAAGAAAAAAATAAAATAAATAGGATTAGTGCTCGGGTTGCCTCCCAAGAAGTGCTCGTTTAAAGTCTTAAGCTAGACTTACATCTCATTCGTATCTTCACGGAGGTTTAAGGAGTGAAAAATCCTTTTTCATGCTATCATCATATAATTTGAGTCGAGTTGAGTTTACTTTAAAAGTACCGAATGTAGAATTACTTACCTTGACGGTTCTGTAAGGGAAAACATTAAGTACCGTAAAGGGGATCTCCTCGGTTATCTTCAGGTTTGATGTGGCGATTGCGGTCTGTTCTATCTAATAGTACCTGATCTCCTATTTTGAAGTGATTTGATATTCCTTTAAGTTCTTCTGGGGGTTCCTTTGGTTTCACTTCGTGTGGGTTTGATTCCTCCTTAAAATGTATCTCCCACTCATCTAGCTCATCAGTCTGAAGCCGTCGTTCCTCATGAGATATTTCCTTGTTGGTACGAGCTATAGGATCTGGCTCTTTCTCACTCGATGTCCTCGATGAGTCGAGAGCTTGAAAACTGATTGATTCGTCACTTACACGAAGTATGAGTTCACCTGTGCTAACATCAATTTTAGATCTGGCAGTTGCTAGAAAGGGGATACTATTGTCTTCATCCATATCTAGAACAACGAAGTCTACGGGGAATATGAATTTGTCAACTTTAACTAGTACATCTTCAATTATACCCTTAGGGATGCGAATAGTCTTATCAGCTAATTGAATACTCATCCTAGTTTGCTTGGGTTTCCCTAGACCTAGTTTTTTAAACATTTTAGATGGCATAACATTTATGCTTGCCCCTAAATCAGCTAAAGTATTATCAATAGATAAACTACCGATTAAACATGGAATTGTAAAACTCCTTGGATCTTTTAATTTCCATGGTAGTCTGATCTGTAACATTGCTGAGCATACTACATTTAGTTCCACATGCGACTTCTCGTCTATCTTTCTCTTGTTTGTTAAGAGCTCTTTTAAAAATTTCCTTGAATCTGGCATCTATGAAAGAGCTTCAAGAAGTGGTAGGTTAATATGTAATTTTTTTAAGATTTTAAGAAACTTATCGAATTGTTCTTCTGTGATGTCTTCCTTCATCGTATTGAGGTAAGGTATACGAGGTTTGTATTCTTTAATTACCAGTTTTGGCTTTTCTTGGTTTACCTCAACCTTACCTTCATTTACTACAGGTTCTTGCCTTGGCTCAGATTCAGATTCTACTATCCCTTCACTGTCATGAGCTATTATGGCTTGAATTTGCTCCTTGGGATTAGTCTTAGTGTTACTTGGCAAGCTACCCAGTGGTCGTTCTGAGATTAGCTTTGCGAGTTGCCCTAACTGGTTCTCGATTCCTTTAATCGATGCTTGTTGATTTTTAAGTGCTGTCTCGGTGTTTTGAAATTGAGTTTGCGACACCGCTATAAATTTTGTCAGCATATCTTCAAGGTTCGGTTTCTTTTCCTCTAGGTAGGGCTGTTGTTGGAAGTTTGGAGGGGTGGTTGTTGTCTCTGATTTCCTTGGCCATCCCATGAGAAATTGGGTGGTTCCTTCAACCTAGGTTATAAGTATTACTATAAAGGTTATTTTGAGGTCTAAAATTGTTAATCGTATAGTTTAATTGTTCGCTTTCCATGCCTGGATTGTAGGGTGGGTACTCAGGAATTGCCACACCTCCTAGATTTGAGTCACATTGCATAACTGGATGTACCTACAAAGAACCACACAAACCATCAATCTTTTTATTCATCATCTCTACCTGATTTGATAGCATGGTAACTGCGTCGAGATTGAAAACTCCTTGCTTTGGTTGGCTTTGTCCTTGTAACTTGCCACTGATAGTTATTCAGTGGCATCTCCTCTATAAACTCATAAGCCGCTTTAAGAGTTTTGTTATTCAGGGTTCAGTCGGCGGCTGAGTCAATTAACTCCGGGTTGAGGGGTTCACACCGTTGTAAAAAGTTTGGACTTATAACCACAAGGGTAGACCATGGTGTGGGCACTTTCGTAACATATCCTTGTATCTCTCCCATGCATCGTATAATGTTTCTAAATCAATTTGCACAAAAGAAGAGATATCATTTCTTAATTTGGCCGTTTTGGCCGGTAGAAAATATTTTAGTAAAAAATTTTCGGTCATTTGGTCTCATGTAGTGATTGATCCTCGTGGAAGAGAATGTAATCACTGTTTGGATTTATTTCTCAAAGAAAAGGGAAATAACCGAAGACAAATGGCATCATCAGAAACGCTATTTATTTTGAAGGTATCACAGAATTCTAGAAAATTAGCTAAATGAGTATTTGGGTCTTCGTCCTGCAAACCGTCAAATTGAACAAACTGGTGAATCATTTGTATAGTGTTAGGTTTTAATTCAAAATTATTAGCGGCTATATCAGGTCTAACAATACTCGATTCAGCTCCTGTTAAATTAGGTTTAGCATAATCATACATAGTTCGAGGAGCATGATGATCTGCCACATCTTGATGTGGCAGATTATTCTCAGCCATCCCTTCGGTGGTATTGGTTTCGTCCTCTTGCTCTTCTTTTATGTAATCTACGCCTCGCCTTACTTCTCTACAATTTCTACGTACGGTTCCTTCAATATCACTGTTGTAAAGTAGTGGTCCTGTCGGGTTTCTTCTAGTCATAAACTAGAAGTACCTGCTAGGAAAAGAGAAAAAGAAAATTTAGAAAAGTAAAAATAAAATTTAATTGTAGTAAAATAAAATATAATATGGCTAAAGTAATAAAAGTTGAGTGTTCTTAATATTTTAGTTCCTCGGCAACGGCGCCAAAAACTTGATCGTGTCTGTCGAGTCTTAAAAATTTATAAAAAAATGATCGAACCTAGAAACTAACTAAGACAACGATGGAGGAAAGCACACCTATCGAACAGTAGTATAGTTAGCGGCAAGATCGAATTTTCAAACCTAAAGGAACCAAAAGTACTAATATTAACTCTCTTTATATTATTTTGCCTATTAATTAACGGAATTTTTATATAATCTAAAATTAACTAACTACTAAGATAAAGATGCTAAGACAAAGAAGAAATTGGGGAAAGACTTGAAGGGAAAACTGATTGATTTAGACAATACCTGAGAAAGAATCCACCTAAACTTCACTTGTTATCTAACTCTGAACCAGACAATTTATTCACTTGACTTGATCCATAGGATTCCCTAATTTATATTAATACCTCTCTTCAAGGCTACTAACGTCTAACCCTAGGTTGATTAATTAAAATCTCTTTCTAATTAAAACCCCTAGAATTGCATTAGCTCGATCTATGGACTCCCATATAAGGTTTGACCCTAATTCGGTAGATTTTTGTCACCCTATCTCTAGGCGCGCAAGCAACTCCGCTTAACTATTCTAGATCTACTCTTAGACAGGGTCTCTTCCTCCTCTGCCTAAGCACATCACACTTGAATCAATATCCCGGAAATACCAAAACAAGAATTAAGAACACATAGTTAAGAACAAATCAAGTATTTATCTTACAGCTCAAATAACAATAACAAGATCCGTCTTAGGTTTTATCCCCCTCAAGTATCTGAGGGTTTAGTTCATAATTGTAAAAGAAAACATCTCAGAAGAAAAGATAAAACAAAACATAAAGAAAATCCTAAAACCCCCTGAAGGAATTGAAGGAGAGATCCTCAGTCTTGAGTATGATTCTGACTTTTTGAGATGAATCAATTGGCTTTCTTCGAGTAAATCCTTGAATTTAACTACTCTGGCTCGGCTCTTTGGCCTAGCTGAACGCCCTGCCAAAAGGTTGGCCTCTAGGGTCTTTATATAGGCTTTCGGAATATGTTTCTTTGCCTCTAAGTACCCTAATCTGAATAGAATTCTTCTTTCCTGTGGCAGAGACACGCCTATGGCACACGCCCGTGTAAATCGTGGCCAGGCCGTGTTCAAACCTGTTGATGAGGCACAACCATGTTTTTCGGGGTCTAGACCGTGGTCGACTCTTCTTGCGAGGCACGACCGTGTGGTCTTAGGCCCAGGCCGTGTGAATTTCGTACTTTGGCCCATTTTCTCTGTTTTCGGCCCATTATTCATTCTTTTCATCCTCCGGTGCTCTCCTGAGCATAAAACATGAAAACAAAGGAGTAGGAGCACCTATTTCCATAATTAAAGGGAAAAATCATCCAAAAACATGCTAAATGTGGGATTAAAATATATTACTATTACGGTTTATCAATAACGCAATTAGTAGTTGGGATTTGTCTAGGAATAGCAATTCAGAATATCTTTTAAGAAATTGTCTGAACAGTAGAGTAGGTGAATGTTAGTTTTAGTCGAGTAAATTTAGGATTTTTTATTTTCACCAAAAAAAATGAATACTTAAATTATTTTAACGATTTATTTTTTCAATACCTAGTAACATTTTAATTTTTCTAAAAGATGGTAAAGTTAAATAGATGGCAATCTAGGTAGTGATCTAATGACAAAACATGTATTGCTCACGTTTGATGGATGTTTGATTTTGGATTCTATCGTTGTACTTGTAATTCATTTTCCTTTCTTATTTAATGTTTCTAATGTAATTGTTTATATGGAAAAGGAAAAAAATATTTTAATAATAATCTTGATTTATTTATTCTATATATTAAAAGATTGATTAAATTGGTGTTACTCCTCAATCGGATCTCAATTCAATTAAAATATTATTAAAAGCTCATTTATTTTACAAAATAACAAAATTAATTTGAAAGTATTTATATTCTTTTATATTTTGATAAATTTAAAATGATATATATACTTAATGAGAGTGATAAGATTAAAACATCGTATTGGTTTGTGAAAATTTAGATTTTCGACCAATTTACAGCTGAGTTGATTTCATTTTACAACATAAGTCTATTTCATATTTAGGCTTGGTTTGTTTTACTGAAAATGACTTCTAGAAAATGATTTACTTTTCTGAAACAGTTAATATTTTCTGTTGTTTGGTAGATTTCTTGAAAATATTTAATAAAAGTCGTTTTCAATAAAACAAGCGTACATTTGAGATTTATGATAAATAGTTTAAATGAAGTAGTGAATTGATTATAAAGTAATATTAAGGTGAAATTATAGTAAATAATGAATCTTCTTGATGTTAAGGATTAAATTGTAAATTTTGTAAAATTTATAATTGAAACAAGAGACATGATATGCATGAAAATTTGTTATGTGAAATAAGATATTATAATGAATTATTTGATTAAAGTGCTTATATGATGAAGAATAAATTACATGGCAATAGGGTCTAAATCAAAATTGTATAAAAGTTTAAGTGTGAAAAATTTAATATGTGAATAAGGAAATTATGATAAAAGTTTAATGAATGTGTTATGAGAAGATGAAATATGCATAAAGTATTGTAAAAGTGAAATTATAGAAAATATAGAATTTTTATGATGACAAGGACTAAATTATTAAACTTGAGAAAATATGTGGATGAAATGATAGAAGTGAAATATAATTTTGATATGTGAAACAAGATATTGAGGTAAATTATGTGATTAAAGTTTAACAAGAAAAAATTGATTTAATATAATTAATTAGTGAATATTAAACTTTTATGACAAAAAGGACTAAATAGAAAAGTTATGAAAAATTATAAAAAAATATTTGATAAGTGAAGAAGGTAGTAAAGTATGTAACATCCAGGTGTTTTGACTTAATTTCAGGTCGGGTATGGAGATGTTACAATGAACAGCCTTATCAGTTTAGAAAATACCTTACAAAACAAAAAAAATGGTAAAATAGATTACAAGAATAAAGAGATAATCTTATGTTTATTGGAAAAAAAATTTAGTTTGACCATTCTATTTTAAATAAAATAAAAACCGGAGAAAACTGAAAATATTTTTTATAAAAAATTTTAGGTTGACACGAATGGAGCCATATTATTTGAAAAGGATAATGGGCCTCTTAGAAAAAAATAATGGGCCAATGGGAAAACACGTGCCCTGACTCATGGACCTACGATTACAAATATTATGTTCCTTAAGCTCTCCTGCCTTCTTGCTTGGGCCAAGAAATAATAGTAAAACATAATTTTGTCACTCAATCTCAATCGTATTATTGCTTCAACTACTTTAAAATAATGCTTTATTCGTGATTTGGATTTTTTTTTAAATTTTGGTGTCTTAATTTTTACTTAAAATTTAATTTTATTCATCATTTTAATTCATGGAGTTAACTGCATTAAAAAAAAGTGGTAATATCTTTTCACCTCATCGATGATTATATAAATCTTTTAAAATATCTAAAATATATATTCAAAAGAATTTTATAAAAATAAATATAGTTAACATTTTAAAGAAATTATAGAAGATTGAAAATAATTAATAATATGTTTTAGACAAATCTAAAAATCCTAAAACAAATATATAAAAATTCAAAATTATAAAAAATAGTTAAAATTTTATTTTAAAAACTTATAATTTTACTGAACCATTTGTTTTTCCTTGAATATTCTTGAAAAGAATTAAATACACTAAATGATTTTAAGTGGAAATGAAAACATCTTAATTTAGAATTTTGAGGTTTATGTGCACGGGTGAAATTAGGATGTTGGCAAGGCTCTTAAAATGAATTTTTTTCATTTAGGCCTTTCAAAATTTTAAAATTTTAAATTAATAAAAGTAAAATTACATTTTAATTCCTTTAAAAATATAAAAATTGATTTAACCTATTAAAATTATAAAAAAATTGCCTATTAAAATAGTAAAAGTGTATTTTGCTATCGTAAAAATTACAATTTAATTTTAACCCCTAAAAAATTTTTGGTTTCGACCCTGTTTATGTATTGGGAGAGAAATCTTTATTTGAATACCTCATAAATTTGTTATAAACTTGACTATTGATTTCTAGTAGTTTTATTTTTTTGGAAAAAGATTATTGACAAAATGAAAATCTGATGAGCATAGGCTAATGAAAACTTAAAAAATTACAGAGGAAGGTGGAAGCGACTTGGCAAATTCAACACTCTGTAAAAAGTTTCCTAATTCTGATAAAAAAACAACGTTATCGCTCATATGTTTGACAGTGTAAACAAGCATCCCTCGTAGACCAATCTCCTAGATTTTCCTTACACACTGGCCGACCTCTATTGTGGTTTCGCTAGTGCAGATAGAGGCGGAATGTAAGAGTTAAGGCTGTCGTAACCATTTTTTGGATGAAAACGTGAAACGACACAGTTGGCTCGACTTTTTGAAAAAAGAAAAGGAAAGGAGTGAAAAGGAGTCGCCACCGATCTTTATTTGGTGTGATCGGATCACCTTCATTTAATTTACTAAAACAGTGCTTTTTTGGTCTGCGAAACTTTAAGAAAATGGATTCGGAGGTCGATTACGTGCGAGGAAGGATTAGCACCCTCGACACGCCCAAAATTGGTACCAAACTGATTGATTGATGTCCTATTTGTTGAAAACTTTAAAGGGATTCGAAAATACAATGCTTTTTATTTTTAAAATTGGGAGGGATGTTAAGGCTTTCTTATTTTCGAAGAGGTAAAGCATCACGTCCGAGAAGTTAGGGCACAATACTTTAAATTCTCAAACTAAGCTCACCTTTTGAAAGCGGGTTTTATTTGAAGATGATCTTCCGTTATTCATCAAATGAAAAAAATCGAACCCAGATAAGTTAGGGCTCGATTTCACGAGATTTCAAATACGGAAGATTGCCTCTATTTTAGGAAAAGGAACTTATCCCGAAGTATCTAAGTGTCGAGTCCAGTAAGTTAGGGCACGACATTTCGAACTTTCGGGATTAAGTATTTTGTTTTAAAATTTAAATTGTGATTCCTAAAAAGGATATCCCGTTGTTCAGCCTTAACGAGAAGAAACCGGAACCCAGTGAGTTAGGGCACGATTTTTCCAAATTTCTGAACACGAAATATTGCCTTTATCAAAGAAATCAATTTTGTATTGGGTAAAATGTAGCACGAATCCGTAACAACATGCAGAGAATACAATGCTAGCAAGCATATAGAACACATGTGTTAAATACAAACGGTGATAATAAGACGAAAATAGATATAAACGAGTAAAACCGATATGTCGGCAAGGATAATAAACAGAAAACGAAAGAATTATAAGCGATATGATGACTTTACAAGCGCATGGAGAATAAAGATAACAAACGATAACAAAATGATATTGAGATGTAAATATAAATAGGAATATATAAGATGTGATGACATGAATGAAAATATAAGTATATGTGAAATAATATAAGTATAAATATATGAATGAACGTTAAATAAATAATAATATATACATATATATATAAATAATATAATAAAAGTGATAAAAATAATAAAATAATAATAATAATAATAATAATAATAATAATAATAACAATAATAACAATAACATGAAAAATAATAAAAAATATAGCGTTGATAGACATAATAATAATGGATAGCAACAATGAAAAGAAAAAAAATGATAATAGTAATAATAATAATAATAATAATAATAGTATTAATAATAAAGGAATATAAATGCAAAGTAACTTAAAGGGGATTGAATTGAAATTAAAACGAAATTTTGGGGTTAAATTATGAATAAAATAGGGTTCGGGGGCCAAATAATAAATAAAAATAAAAGAAAGGACCGATCTGCAGCGCTACCGACTTACGGGACTAAACGAGTAAATAACCCA
This sequence comes from Gossypium rotundifolium, assembly GCA_025506655.1. Classification (NCBI taxonomy): domain Eukaryota; kingdom Viridiplantae; phylum Streptophyta; class Magnoliopsida; order Malvales; family Malvaceae; genus Gossypium; species Gossypium rotundifolium. The sequence continues at coordinate 183,282,168 of CP106722.1, read as the reverse complement.
ACCCTCTGATTATGTGGCGTTTCAAATGACCGGGCATGGACTAGATTGAATAACACGGTAAAATGATGGGGCACAAATTAAAAAAAGGAAAGCGAAAAGGGATTTAATTGGGCGGCGCAAGGGAGGGTTTATCTTGCAAATATCCCATTGAAGAGATATGAACGACCCTTAACACCCCAAACGCCACGACCTTTAATTACCCTTCTTTATTTTCTTCAATTCCCTGGGCTAAAAAAACTCAACCAAATCCCTAAGGCCCCCTCCTTTTCGGTTTCAAAAATGTACAGAGGAAAATGTTTCTCTCTTCTTCATGCGTGCCTAACGGTCGGTCTCCCCTCCGACCTCCGTCGCACCACCACCAGGTCTGGTGGCCGACGGTGTGCAAAGTGGGCCTTTAGCCTCGTTCGAAGGCGCGTTTGAAGGTTCCGGCCTTGGCGTTTCGAGCCCCGAGGGGAGAAGATTTCCCCTCCTTTTGGTTCGGCTCTGCAGGCAGAGGAAGGGCTCCGACAGCCTCCCATCGCACCACCACCAGGTCTGGTGGCCGACGGTGTGCAAAGCGGGCCTTTAGCCCCTGCTTCGAGTCCCGTTTGAAGGCCATCTCTTTGGCGCCCGGAAACGAAGGGAGAGGGCCTTCGGCACCCCATCCCCGACCAAGCTCCGACGACGGAGGGAGAGCACCTCGACGCCGCGACCGTGGGAGTTTCGGTGAGGCTCTTCCCCTTTCCCTTTTTTATTTTTGCTTGTAAAAATCTTAAAAGAACAAAAATAAAGAACTAAAAAAAATGAAAACAATAGTAAAAACAAGAACAAAAAAGCAGACTCAACCTAAAATCTTTTTGCTTTTATTGCTTGTTGTTCGTCAAAGAGAGGAGGAGTTACAAGAGTTCTTTTGTTTTTTTTTTTTGCTCGTTTCTTCTGAGATTTCGTAAGAGAGGCCCCCCCTTCTACAATGGTTTTTTTTGTGCGGCTTTATAGCCGAAGTTGATTATAGAAGACAAAATCGCTTCTGCCTTGTTGTGCTGTGTTGTTGTTTTGCAGGTTTCGGACGGAGCTTGTCGGACGGCCGGTGTCAGACGTGCGGCGCAGGTGGGGCAGAGGTCAGCAGACAGAGGCAGGGTTTTCTTCGTTTTTTTGTTTTGTTTTTTCCTCTTTTTTTGAGTTGGGTTGGTTGTTTTTTGGGCTTGTATTTTGGGCCTATTTTTTATTTTAATTTTGGGTTGTATTTTGTTGTTGGTAATTGGGCCCGGGCAATTTGGGCTCTACAGCTGCCCCTCTTTGCTCATTGTCGTGTAACGATAATAGAGCAAAGACTCAAAGAAGCCCAATATTGCCCGGCCTCGCCGAGTCTTGGCCTCTCAGGTGCTTTTCTTCTTCATGTAGCCTCATTCCAGTCTACCGCATCTTGTTACTTCAATCTACTCCATCGCTATGTGGCTTCAATTTGCTCTTGCTGCGACACCAATGGGATGTGTCTTGTTTTATTTTAGATTGCTCCGCTGCATCTTCAGAGAGATGAGGTCTTCGGTCTTCAGCCTATCCCACTTCTAGTTAGGGCAATAGGACTAAAGCTTAACCATGCTCCCTACTAGTTAGGGACAGGAATTACAAATTTTTGTCCTATTCCACTGCTGGTCAGGGACATAGGACAGTGGCCAAAATCATGTTCTCTACTGGTTAGAGAGCCAAGATTCGCCTTCGATCTTGCTCCACTACTGGTTAGGGGGACAAGATCTACAATTTTGGCCTATTCCTTCTTTGGTTAGTGGTAATAGGATGGTGGCCTAAATCATGTTCCCTACTGGTTGGGGAGCCATGATTTGCCTTCGATCTTGCCCCACTACTATTTAGGGTGACAAGATCTACAATTTTTGGCCTATTCCACTGCTGGTTAGTGGTAATAGGATGGTGGCCTAAATCATGTTCCCTACTGGTTAAGGAGCCAAGATTTGCCTTCGATCTTGCCCCACTACTGGTTAGGGCAACAAGATCTACAATTTTTGACCTATTCCACTGCTGGTCAGTGGTAATAGGACAATCTTCAACCTATTCCACCGCTGGTCGATGGTAATAGGACAATCTTCAACCTATTCCACCATTGGTCGATGGTAATAGGATAATCTTCAACCTATTCCACCATTTGGTCGATGGTAATAGGACAATCTTCAACCTATTCCACCATTGGTCGATGGTAATAGGACAATCTTCAACCTATTCCACACTGGTCGATGGTAATAGGACAATCTTCAACCTATTCTTCAACCTATTCCACCATTTGGTCGATGGTAATAAGACAATCTTCAACCTATTCCACCATTTGGTCGATGGTAATAGGTCAATCTTCGATAGTGTTGCTACATCGTCCTCTAGAGGGCATATCCTATAGACTCGACTTTGTATGCTTGTATTTATGCCAAATGATCTGAGATGCTATGGTGGAATGACTCAAATGCTCCCAACTACGCGTGATATGGATGACATTTACATGAATGCAGAATGTCATAAGAATGATGATTTTCCATTAAGATGCAATGATGATATTATGGAGGGCATTTGCATGAATGCGGGATGTCATGATAATGATTCTTTATTAAAAATGTATAAGGGTCACGATGCGATGATTGCACGCTCCTAATATAAAATGAAATGACCCCTTTTTATGCTTAGGGTTATCGCCGCTCGTCGTCCACCAGAGTCGTACAACCCTGACATCTCGCTATTGCTGGTACCTTTGCGTAACTCAAAGAAACAATCATATTTTGTTCAAGCAGTTTGCCCCAATGTGACTTCAAGGCTCACTCCACGGCACGCTGAGGACTTTAAGGCCTATACTATCTTGAGATCGCCCATTGTGCCCCATGGGTATAGAAATTGTGTCATCTTCAATCCATCCCACTACGACTCGGGGTGTAGAATCTATGCTATCTTTAGTCAATCCTACTACGACTCGGGGCATAGAATTTGTTGATTTGGTCATTGCCTTTCCATTCCCGTGGATTGTGACGGTGTGCACACATGATAGTTGCGTGGATACAAAATCATTCTTCGCGGATGATTCCCCATTCATACATCACCCTTCTTTTTTATATCGTGATGATACTATTTACGTAATACCTCATCATTTGTTCAATCACCGCTTTCGATCCGAAGAGATGGCCTCGATTCGTAATTTTCCTCCACCATTATTCCTGTCCCCTAAACTCGAGGAGTTTTAAGCAATGGTCCTGTTTCAGGTTCCGATACTACTTAGAAATTTCCTAGAGTAATATGTGAAACTTTTTTTTGTGAAAGTGCCGTTAGTCCATTAATCGTTATTTCAATGCAAAATGTCTGAAAGAGATTATAACTACGAATAAGAAAGAAGTTAGTTAGGAGCATAGCTCAAAACCAAGGGGTTAAGCAAAAGCAACAAGTGTAATTAGGAAAGAAATTTATTGACAGTGTATCTTGAAAGGTAAAAATAGAAACTAGGTGCCCCAGATATCGCAGCCTGAGCTTCTCTGTTCAAACTTCTTGAGGACCATTTTAGGCTCAATATGTGTTTAGGGGATTCGGAGTACTTTGTCGATGCTCCAAGACACAACATCCTTCTTCATTGTTAACTCAAACGTGGTAAGACTACCGTATGCCTTATTTTTTATCACAATTTAAGCTGCCCTTCTCGGGTTTTCAACTCAAATCCCCTTTGATCCTAAGGCGCCCTTTGCGGGTTTTCGCCTCGACCTCTCTTTTCTTTTTTCATTTTTCGATTTTTTGTTTTTGTTTTGTTTTGTTTTTTTTCACCATTTTTCGCGACTCTTTTTTTTTTTTTTTTGGAATTGAACTCACCGGATTGAAGAGGTCCTTGCTATCCATCTTGATTAGTACCCATGTTTCCTCAGAACAAGCCTTTTTTGCTGCATTTACTTTTCCTTTCGGAGTCCTCTTGAATACGAAGAACCCTTCTTAATGCCTGGTCTTTCTCCTGAAATTCTTTTGAGCGAACATTATAAACCAATGGTAAAGATGCCCCGGTGAAAGTCCTGGCCAACTTTTAAAAACCTAGAGGGTAAATGGTAACTTCTCTATGCCAACGTTTACAAGTCTCAGTCATTTTTAAAAAATTTTGAATGGTTTTGGCTATCTTGTTGCACTGATGTGGTGTCTAACCTTTGGACAGACTATAACTTCGTGCCAGCCCATTTCTTTCTGGCATTCTTTATCGCCATTCTCTCTTTATTCTTTTTCTTTTCCTTCTTCTTTTTTTTTCCTCTTTTTTTTAATTTTGATTTTTTTTTTTGTGTTTTGTTTTTTGAGTTTGAATTTGAATTTGAAGTTGAGGTCGACGATCGCTGACTTTGTAATTTTGACATGTGAAGCGACCTTTACCCCCTTAGTAAGGTAACCAAAGGCTATGACTGTGAATCAATGTCGGCTCAAAGCTCTTGAGGAGACTAGCTTGATAGCGTCCATGCCTCACCTATAGGCATCCGCGTTTCAGTGGCCTCAATGTGTCTAACTGTGACCATGTGATGATATCTTGCCTTATTCTTGCGGTGAACTAAGCTTCCATCTTTATCTCCCTCTTTAGCTTGTAGTGTCGACTAACATTTCGGGAGGTAGGATCTGCCATTTTTAACAAGTTAGGAAGTAAGTTGCAATCTCTGTCATCTTCTAAGTCCTTAGATCCTTCTAGACACATATCTCACTAGAAAGGGAGTCCGTAACAGCGTCGCTCACGTCATTGATATCGGGGACCCGTCTTCGGTATGGAGACAATTTTCGGAGAATGAATGATTATTTATGAATGAAGAATAAAAGAATATTCAATAGCATGGAAAATAAAAATATTGGTCCAAAAGATGCATTTTATTGAAGTAGTAATTCAAAACACGAGCCTATTTCACAAAAGAGATCTTATTGCTTCTAGGCTTAAAGCAACAAGTATACTTCATATATTACTCTAGGTAAGCTTCTAGATACTATAGGAATTACTTCCACAGTCTCATTGCTTAAAATGTTCTTAGGTTTATGCTTCTGCTTTTGGTGCGTCGCCTATCTCCACAACACCCATTTTGACGAATTTTTCCACCAACTTCTTGAAGGCTGTGCAATTCTCTATCGAATGTCCTGTAACTCCTGCATGATACTCACACTGGACATTTAGGTCATACCATGCTGGGTATGGAGGTTGCAATGGTTTTATAAAATAAGGAGCTACAACATGCATATCAAATAAGTTCTGGTATAACTCCCTATACGTCATGGGAATAGGAGTGAACTGAGGTTTTTCCGGATACGCTCCTAGATTGGGTTTTTACTTTGGGGGGATCGGGCGACTGGTGACTGCCTTCTTTGGCTGGTTTGCTGTAAACGTCTTCGAATAACCCTTAGCATACGCATTCGTGCCAGCCCCATCTTTATCCTTCCTCTTCGGGGCTTTTGAAACCCCTTCTCCCTTTTTCTTTGTCTCTGGTAGGCCAAAAACAACGCGATTGGCTTGCTCATTACCGGGGCCCATTGGAGAATTTAGCAGCACCGAAGTATCAGTCCTATATTGAGATCCAATAATGATAGGTGCCACGCGAGAATGTGCATCAGGTTGAGTTGGGACATTTATTGGGGAATAAACGATGTCTTCATCATTATCCACATTGTCAGCCACCGGGTCACTCCTTTTTTCAAATCCTCCGGCTAGTAACTGAGTTAGCTGGCCCATCATGTTCTTTTGGAAGTCTAGCATTTGCTCTCGCATTTCTTGTTGAATTTGGATCAATTGTTCTTGCATCTGTATTTGCCTTTGCTCTATCCTCGCCAACCTTTGTTCCATGTTTTCCAGGTTAACTGAAACATTTTGCCTAATTAGGGTCCTTTGTAAAAGTCTAATGCAAATGAATGCAATGTAATGCGAATGCAATGTAGTCTGAATGCATGAATGCAAAGAGGTATCGATTCGATAAACTTCATTTTAGAAAACTTTATTAGAAAACAAATTCTTTTACATAAAATGGACTACTATATGCTTTCGTCCCAAGTCCTAAGGGTTTTGATTTCCCAAGCAATGGAGCTAGCTCTTGACCTGTGATCAAGCGTAGCCCATATCTTATGCTTACCATATCCACGTAATGCCAAAATCTGTAGATGACCAACTACCATTCCCTTCATGAGGTAATCTTGACTTTTTAACTTGATGATCATAAGAATGATGAAGTTCTTCTCTCAACACTCCTCTCTTATTTCAAGAAGCTCGATCCATGATTCACAATTGTGTAATGCTAAATTTAACTACACTTTGTTTCCTTAATCTTGTTCAGACTTAACTTCAACTCGATTGCATAGTTACAGCTTTGAGGGTAGTGAGGAGGCTGTCTCAGCTTAGCATCAATTTTCTAAAAAAGTATCGATCATTTACTCGAGCTAGCGTCGTACTCTGAGGGATTCTTCCGCTTCCATGGCTCATAAAGATTAGAGTTTTTCTAGATAAAGAAGGAACTGCAGAGCTCTAGGCATTTTAGATTGTACCTGTTTAATAGCTTTTCTCATTCTAACCACAGGTGAAAGTCATCTATTCTGGTTAATCTCTTTGGGTCTATCAAATGGGGTCAAATCAAATTCCTTTCACTTCTTCACACGAACCCAATCCATTGCAATGTTGTTTGGATCACAACGATGAGTCAAGAAGTTCACAACAGCCCTCCTAGATGGCTCCACTAAATCCAACGCCTATTCTTCGAAAAAAAATTTCTATCATTGCCCTTGGTGCTGATGTAATCGATATTCGACTTTGGGTGAAATTAACGCTGATAGAAACACCACAAGAACGTATTATCGGCTTGGCACTATGGTTGCTCCCTTGTGAAGCATTGGATAAGGCTTTCATTCTTTCCTGAGACTTCTATCTTAACCAAAGAAGCTCTCTAGTTAGTGCTTTGTCAATTGCAAATACCTCCAGGAATGGAGCTCCAAAAGAATGTAGATTGTTTCAGCTTTCCGATATTGAAGCATGGCAAGTCTTGCAGAGAAACGCGACTGTATCCTGTGATGGTCGATAAAATGATTATAGACAGTAATCTCTAGATTCTCAGCTTCACCATTAGCTTTCTTCACACTTTTCTCCTTCAATGAAAACAATGGATCTTTGCACAACTGCTCGCTCAATCCAGTGATCTTGTACTCGTGATTGGATGGACTGACTTTTGTCTTCAGGTTCTCGAGCCTTCGTTCAGCCAGGATCTATGACATTCTGATTAGCAAAGAATCCACAACCGAACTAGGATGAATATTCCGGGAAAGGCCTCTTTGAGTGGCTATAAAACTTGAATGGAAACCCCTATAGTCAAGGGTACCTCCTCCAATGTCTCGTGAAGTTGTTTTGATTATCTTAAAAGATTGGCAAACCAAGAGGCATCCCTACTTGCAAAGATACTACCTTAAAATGACAACCATCACCCTCAGCGTTTCATGAGAGTTTTTAGATTTCCTGTTCGCGCCGTTTGAGTCATCAGGTCTTGCACTATCGTTGTTTCTGTTAAATGTAACATCCTCAAATACAATTGTAAACCTATGCTTGTTATTTGGAAGAATATCAACAGTAAATAAACTTTTCTCCCCGTCGTAAGCAAAGTCCTTTCCAGCCAATTCATTGTCATAGGTCTCTTGCCCTCTGCCAATCACTTTCCTTCCAACACCCTTGTCGTCTCTGTGGTTACCATCTTCACATGAAAGAGAAACAACGTAATGGTAGAAGTGTCTATCCAGTACCTTACCCGCTCACTATGAAGTGACCGGTGAGTATAATTACTTTCTACCATGCATTGTCATGAAATGTCATACAATCTTTTCCACATCCGATTTAGTTTTGATCGAACAACATTAGGAAAGCATTGTATTGAGATTTTAGCATCGCCCATTTGTTCAAACAGATCCATACCCTTCTAAGCGCCTAGGTTTTGACTATATACGGACAACTGCATTGTCTTCCACTTTATCAAGGAATCCGTTTTCCATAACCAGCTTTCTAACTCGAATCGACCGTGAATCGATACCTCTCAAAATATGAAATGGGATGATATGCACGAAAATAAAATACAAAGGGTTAGTATCGCAAAGTATAAAACAAGTGAAAGTGAACAAAACCAACCTAGGTGACCACTAAGGTTTGACGTAGTTCTATCTAAGGTGGGCTCTTAGGGTTCACTACATGTGGTTTGGTTCTAAAGTTTGAGGTACCCGAACACAGATTCCTCGATCCTCACCCATTATAGGCTCATACGGACCGAGTTCGGTTCGGGAATACATTTCCCTATGGCCATGCGAAGTGAAAACTTCACGAAGACATAGGTACGGATGTATCCGGCGATCCACTAGCCCATGCGGAGGTGAAAACCTCACGAAGGCATAGCTTCTCGCTCCCACTTAAAGGTGTGACCGCAACGGTCATGCAATGCAATGCCAAAGTATTTACGAGACCAATATTGGAAGTGCATTAAAAGAAGCGTGATTTTTCGAAACCAATTTAATCAAAAGGATAAAAATCAATCAATCTATGGCTTGACCCTCGAAGTCCCCAGTGGAGTCGCCAAGCTGTCGTAACCATTTTTGGATGAAAACGTGAAACGACACAGTTGGCTCGACTTTTTGAAAAAAGAAAAGGAAAGGAGTGAAAAGGAGTCGCCACCGATCTTTATTTGGTGTGATCGGATCACCTTCATTTAATTTACTAAAAGCGATTGCTTTTTTGGTGCGAAACTTTAAGAAAATGGATTCGAGGTCGATTACGTGCGATGAAGGATTAGCACCCTCGACACGCCCAAAATTGGTACCAAACTGATTGATTGATGTCCTATTTGTTGAAAACTTTAAAGGGATTCGAAAATACAATGCTTTTTATTTTTAAAATTGGGAGGGACGTTAAGGCTTTCTTATTTTCGAAGAGGTAAAGCATCACGTCCAGTAAGTTAGGGCACAATACTTTAAATTCCCGAAACTAAGCTCACCTTTTGAAACTGGGTTTTTATTTGAAGATGATCTTCCGTTATTCATCAAATGAAAAAAAATCGAACCCAGTAAGTTAGGGCTCGATTTCCCGAGATTTCAAATACGGAAGATTGCCTCTATTTTAGGAAAAGAAACTTATCCCGAAGTATCTAAGTGTCGAGTCCAGTAAGTTAGGGCACGACATTTCGAACTTTCGGGATTAAGTATTTTGTTTTAAAATTTAAATTGTGATTCCTAAAAAGGATATCCCGTTGTTCAGCCTTAACGAGAAGAAACCGGAACCCAGTGAGTTAGAGCACGATTTTTCCAAATTTCTGAACACGAAATATTGCCTTTATGAAAGAAATCAATTTTGTATTGGGTAAAATGTAGCACGAATTCGTAACAACATGCAGAGAATACAATGCTAGCAAGCATATAGAACACATATGTTAAATACAAGCGGTGATAATAAGGCGAAAATAGATATAAGCGAGTAAAACCGGTATGTCGGCAAGGATAATAAAAGAAAACGAAAGAATTATAAGCGATATGATGACTTTACAAGCGCATGTGAGAATAAAGATAACAAACGATAACAAAATGATATTGAGATGTAAATATAAATAGGAATATATAAGATGTGATGACATGAATGAAAATATAAGTATATGTGAAATAATATAAGTATAAATATACGAATGAACGTTAAATAAATAATAATATATACATATATATATAAATAATATAATAAAAGTGATAAAAATAAAAATAATAATGATAATAATAATAATAATAATGCTAATAACAATAATAACATGACAAAAATAATAAAAATATAGCGTTGATAGACATAATAATAATGGATAGCAACAATGAAAAGAAAAAAAAAATGATAATAGTAATATAATAATAATAATAATAATAGTATTAATAATAAAGGAATATAAATGCAAAGTAACTTAAAGGGGATTGAATTGAAATTAAAACGAAATTTTGGGGTTAAATTATGAATAAAATAGGGTTCGGGGGCCAAATAATAAATAAAAATAAAAGAAAGGACCGATCTGCAACGCGCGCCGACTTACGGGGACTAAACGAGTAAATAACCCAACCCTCTGATTATGTGGCGTTTCAAATGACCGGGCATGGACTAGATTGAATAACGCGGTAAAATGATGGGGCACAAATTAAAAAAAGGAAAGCGAAAAGGGATTTAATTGGGCGGCGTCGCAAAGGGGAGGGGTTTATCTTGCAAATATCCCATTGAAGAGATATGAACAGCCCCTTAACACCCCAAACGCCACAGCCTTAATTACCCTTCTTTATTTTCTTCAATTCCCCAGGCTAAAAAAAAACTCAACCAAATCCCTAAGGCCCCCCTCCCTTTTCGGTTTCAAAAAACAGAAGCAGAGGAAAATGTTTCCTCTCTTCTTCATGCGTGCCCAACGGTCGGTCTCCCCTCCGACCTCCGTCGCACCACCACCAGGTCTGGTGGCCGACGGTGTGCAAAGTGGGCCTTTAGCCTCGTTCGAAGGCGCGTTTGAAGGTTCCGGCCTTGGCGTTTCGAGCCCCGAGGGGAGAAGATTTCCCCTCCTTTTGGTTCGGCTCTGCAGGCAGAGGAAGGGCTCCGACAGCCTCCCATCGCACCACCACTGTGTGTCGGTGGCCGACGGTGTGCAAAGCGGCCTTTAGCCCTCGCTTGAGTCCCGTTTGAAGGCCATCTCTTTGGCGCCGGAAGCGAAGGAGAGGGCCTTGACCCCATCCCGACCAAGCTCGACGACGGAGGAGAGCACCTCAACGCCGCGACAGTGGGAGTTTGGTGAGGCTCTTCCCTTTCCCTTTTTATTTTTGCTTGTAAAAATCTTAAAAGAACAAAAATAAAGAACTAAAAAATGAAAAGCAGTAGTAAAACAAGAACAAAAAGGACTCAACCTAAAATCTTTTGCTTTTATTGCTTGTTGTTCGTCAAAGAGAGGAGGAGTTACAAGAGTTCTTTTGTTTTTTTTTGCTCGTTTCTTCCGAGATTTGGTAAGAGAGGCCCCCTTCTACAATGGTTTTTTTTGTGCGGCTTTATAGCGAAGTTGATTATAGAAGACAAAATCGCTTTCGCTTGTTGTCTTTGTGTTGTTGTTTTGCGTGTTTTGACGGAGCTTGTCGGACGGTCGGTGTCGAACGTCTTGGTTGGTGGCAGTGGGGCAGAGGTCGCAGACGAGGAGGTGGTTTTCTTCGTTTTTTTGTTTTGTTTTTCCTCTTTTTTGAGTTGGGTTGGTTGTTTTTGGGCTTGTATTTTGGGCTGTTTTTTATTTTAATTTTGGGTTGTATTTTGTTGTTGGTAATTGGGCCCGGGCAATTTGGGCTCTACAAAGGCCACCTTCAAATTTTAGAAAAATGTAATTAGGCTTTTTAAAGTTTATGGAAAATTTATGCAATTTACGAAAAAATTTAAAATTTTAATTATACCCTAAAACCTAATGTCACGTTATACCACTAAGCACGAAATGTTTGAAAAATACATGTTTTACTGTTTTCAAGATGATAACATGTAGAAAAAGGTGTTTTGATGAGCCTCGAATTCTTAACTCACATACTCAAATCAACATGTTATTTAACGAACGTAAAAGCTTCAACATCGAAACTAAATGAAAAGCTTTTCGTGATCATCAAGGTCAAGGGTTGTAATTGTTGTTGGATGATGAAGAGTTGTTGCAAGGCGGTGTTTCGCGATGATGGAAAGTTCAAGTTTGTTGTCAAAATTGAGGGGGTGAAACAATGGTAGCGATGGTACCGCAATTGAGAGGCTTGATGAAGGAGCGGAGGTTGTTTTACATATAGATTTATATTTTTATAATTTTATAATTTATTATTTTACAAATTGATATATATATATAGAGAGAGAGAGGGGGGGGGAGAGAGATTTTAACAATCGAAGTATGTAACAGAAGGTGATGTGCAACCTATGAACAATAAGGAATGTGAAGCTGTGTGGGGGAATGAATGCAGAAGGAAACCAAGTAATCCGGAGAACGAGTCTAGGACTGGATATTTTAGTGGAAGACCACAACTCTACATTGGAAAAATTATTTAGAAAAAGCGGTATGGCAAAATTTTAAAAATTAAATCAAATTTTTATTGTATTATGGTAATAAATTTTATCAAATTTAGCACGTGTGTCTGAGTTAAGGAGTCCTATCAAATTATGGTTTTCGACTAAGGCTCCGTTTGTTTTCTAATAAAATGTTTTCTGAAAATTGATTTTTGGAAAATGATTTATTTTTTTTGAAAATGATTTCTTGAAAATATTTTTGTTTGGATGAATCTATGTAAAATATTTTCATTGTTTATGATTTCAAAATATAAAAATTAATATATATTAATAAATATATATATATATTAAAAAATTTATATTTTAAATTGTTTTTACATATATTGCAATGATTTATTTATAAATAAATAAATTAAATTAAATATATAATAATACTTAATTATTAAGCTACATTATTAACCGCCATAAAATGAAAACAACCAAGTCAAATTTTGTAATTGTGTTAAAAAACAAAAAACAATGATTGAATAATTATAAATAAACTGTTTGTGGGAGTGGGAACCCATACCTCGTCCCTAACTCAAACTGATAGCAGTGCCAGTTCTGATCATGGCTCTCCAATGATAAAATTTAAGCAATTACCAAAATATCCAAAACGTAAGAAGGAAGTTTGTAATGCAGGTTTTGTAGCTCGAAGCTCATCGATAGCAATTGGCTCAGAAGTAGACACTGAAGTTAAGAATGAAAGTACTTAATCTAGCTCTCTTTCTAAATTAAATCCTGATTTTGTAATTCAGAAGGAACTTAATAATTCTTCATTTCCTCCTGGTTTTCCTCCCAAAGGAAATATGCTGCAATCCAAAGGTTCTTTTAATGGAGATGAGGTGAATGTGGCTGTACCAATTCCTCCTGGTTTTATCCCCAAAAGTTCTATTACTGAAGGTGAAGTTAACCCTCCATTTCCTCTTGGTTTTCCTTCGAAATGCAAGCTGGAGACATTGCTTGGTAAGATGAAAGCAGCTAGGGAGGTTAAGTCATTAGTAACTAAAGGCTGGGTTAATTTGGATTAATTAACCCTTTATTTTTGGCAAATATTTGATCATCCATTAGAAGTGAATTTAAAGACCAGTTGCCTAAGTAGATACATTGAAATTTACATGCTTTTGATGCTACCTTTTTTGGTGAATTTGGTTAGTTCAACCATTTTATAGCAAGAAAGAAAAACAGCTTTTGTTGCTTATACAAGTTGCAAGATAACAAATTGCAAAGTTAAAGCTTCTTGTACATTTGCTTCAACCAATATTCCTATTTCAGACTATGCATTTTATAAAATCTTCATACATGGGAAAAGAACTTCTCCTTCAATCTCGGAGAGCAGAAGCCATGGATTTTGAGCTCTGCTTACTAATCTTTGGTTAATTCCAATTTCACTGCCACCATTCTTTCTCTTCAATTCTTCAAAGAATCAATACTCTTTGAGCAAAATCCAATATGTTTAAAGATTGTTTATATCTACACCTGTTAGCAAAACAAAGAGAACAAACTCATTCGAAATTAAGCTGATTAGACCTTAACATACAGCATCAACAGGCTGATAATAAAAAACCCCAATCCTCAATGCTAACAAGGTAATCATCAAAGCTTAAAGACCTTAAAGAACACACTGCTATTGCAAATCAGCTAGAATGAAAAGGCAAGACAATATTAAAGATCAATTCTGAAGAACTCTATTAAAAAGCACATAAAAAGCCAGCCAAAGAACCAAGTACTTAATCCAAATACATTTTTTCCCAGGTTTATGAACACAAACAGTTTCAAGGACATCAAGAAGAAGTGAATCCAAGCTTAAGCATGCTTAAGCTTTAAGCTTTAAGCATGCAAACGAAGAAAAGAATCTAACATTGTTCGTACATGCAGTGATTTTAAATAGATCATCTGCAGAAGGTTCCAAGCTCAAACCTTGAATAGAGGTCCATCCTTAATGGCATGAACTAAATATAAACCAAACAAGAACAACTGCCATTATAGCTATTTCCTGAGAAGGTTTCAAACAGGTAATTAAGCACATTGATGAACCACACTGAAAAATCATAAGGTCTAAGCTTAAGACAATCCAATCTAACATCAATGGCATTTATGATAGCTTAATGCATGATGGAAATGATAGCTCATTTAAGCTATGATATGCTTGCTTTCAAGTAAAAATAACAGTATCACTTAAAAATAACAAATATCTTGGACTATATTTTCCATGAAAATTGAATCTAATTGAAATTTGGGTTTACCAAAATTGTGACCAACAATGCAATGCCAAGTAGGTTCATGTTTCTTGTCGAATTCTTTCTTAATGTACTCTGCTACATCTTTCTCTATATTGTTCTTCTCGAAAGCCTAGTCAAAACCCCCAGAAGGAAAAACCACTCCAAGTCAGCAAATTTACAGTATTTACTAACAAATCAAGATCGAACGAAGAAAACCGAGAAACTAATTCCAATAAAAAAGCCATAAAAATTAGGAATCTTGTAAGGTAGAGAAAAATAGCTAACATAAATGGCTATATTGACAGCCTCTTTTTGCATGTCGTCTTTCATCTCGGCGTTTTTTATGATAACTTTTTTGGGTTCGCATAAGCTACTGGAGAAGGCTTCAATTCATCGATTTTACGTTGTTTCACCGTCAGAGCTCGGTGGTGCTTCTCTTACGCTTTAGTACTCATCCTGTTTCTTTCTTTTCATTTTCAAATTCGAGTCAAAAGAAGAGAAAAGAAAAGGAGAGACTCGGTTTCAAAAATTCCATTTGCAACAATGGGATTTTTGTTTTGGAAGAAAATGAAAAATGGAAAACTGGAAATGATTCTGTCAGGTGATACTTTGGTGAATGAGGCAGCAGAGAAGAGGAATTCTCCCTTAGGGTGAAGAGAGTGAAGAGAAGAGCTGTGGAAAATGTCTTGCCGTTTAGAAATTGGTAAGACGTTTTCCAAAAATTATGAAGTGATTTACCCGTGTTTTGGAAAATGATTTTCTTAGAAATTAATTTTCCAACCAAACAAACACTATAAAATGGAGAAAATATTTTCCCCTTATCAAACGGACCCTAAATGATTTTCTCCATTTTTCTTGAACTCTCGATTGCTAAGAGAGTGGACTATTATCTGAAACCAAACATAAAATGAAAATCATAACTTTCCAATGAAAAAAGTTCACATTCTCTACGTGAAACCAAAATTAAAATTTGTATCTCAAATACTCATGAAAAATAGAATTTATTTGAGACTAAGTAAATTTTCTCTAAATTTCGACAAAAAATCTACGTATCACTTATAAATATTTTTTGCTACCCCGTAGTCCTTATATACAAGGAAAAAACATAAGAGTTTTACTAGAACAAACGAGAAGAGAAAGAAAAATAATATCTTAATAGAAAATCCAGAGTTCATCTAGGACTCAATATGTTGGACAACACACGCATTGAGATTCTCCAAGTATGTGCCCACCCCTTAATCGTATTAGCCTCGTTGGGTCTTTAATACATTAAGTGCAATTATATATGTTTATATAATTATTCAACCTGACAACCGGGCTTTATTCACAAAATATTATTTATTTATTTATTTTAAATTAATTCAATTAAATTATTTTTTCAACACAATTATAATTCCACAAAAGCCATTACGACTTTATCACATTAGAATTTATGAATAAATAAATTTAATTGTCTTATTCAATAAAATTACGATGACTAATTAATTTAATTTTCACTTTGGACTCAATATTTAATTACAATCATTTATATAATAAGCCAAAGAAATTAAGTTAATTTTAAGTTATCTCTTGTTCCTTGTAGAAAATACAGTTATTAGTATAGTAATTCATGCAATATTTTTCTCATTCATCGTTTTCATACATTTATCATATCGATTCTAATTTGCAAAGAAAACAATGTTGTGTTGAGCTAGTAGAGGGACCAATTGGATACATATAATTTGGGTCTAAATAATTTATAATTAAGTTTGACTCTTTGTTTATTAATGACAACATTATTTAGGTATAGAGTCGATCCACAAAAAGTACAATGATTGATCTCCCCATTATATACCATTACCAAAACAACATAGATTTGTGCTTTGTCCAATGACCTTGTCATTAGTGTATTACTCTCATAGGGTATTTTTAATATCTATGGGTTAAATCCATTCACCCAATATGATCCTATCTTATCTTCTAGTCACCATTGTATCTTCTACAATGAAAAAGATAATTACTAACAGATAGTAATAACAACAAATCATCCCTGAAAAAGACCCATAGCCATGTTCTTTTTCCATAATTCATGCAATATCAATGAGAGGATATCATTTAATCTTTCATCAAGCTATGAATTCCACCATTATAAGTGAAACCATGTCATACCTAAGTCATATACCCAACATACCAACTTTTGACTCTAATACTAATTAAACACAAACTTTCAATATATTAAAATATATGAGCTAGGTACACATGGTCAGTCACATACCCAGGATTGAGGTAAGCCACACTATGAATGTCACAAATGAATAAATCCATAAATGGATCCAAGATAAATTCAACTTGGGTCCTATATGATGTATTGTTAATCCAGACAATCACACTTATGTCTCCATCATTTGGTAGTCATACGCTTCAGTACCCAAAACAATGTATCTCTCAAATTGGACTAGATGGACAACATAATAGTCCTTCGAATCAATTGCTCTTTTTGATTCTTCAGGCTAAAATCTACTTATATTGCCTACTAATATAAGTTGTCTTCTCGTATCATAATACATCATTATAATGCAACTTAATATTAGTTAAGCCTTAAGTAATCAATGAGCCTATGTAATGGGCCTATTTCGCCCGAGGCCCGATTAACCCAAAAAAAATAAAACCAAATAAAACATTAATAAAAGTCCAAAACTTACAGTCCATATTTTACAAATATCAGGGCTTGATGGCCCAATTATATCTAACTCGAGCCCAAACTTACAAACCAATACCCTATTACAAGCCCGCAACCAACCCTAGCCCAATTAACCTAAAAAAATCAGAAAAAACCCTAGAACCTTATAGCCAAAGCCAGCGCCGCAACAGTCAATCCCCCACACGCACGCCTCCGTACGACGGTTTTACCTGCGAATAGGATGACAAATAGCAGCAAAAAGAAGCCAGCAAATGATAACAGAATCTAAAGCTTTCTAGATTTTCTTTTTCATTTATTTTATTTATTCTTAAATTGGATATAAAAGGAGGCCAAAAACAAATTTGTAAGGGGACGATTTTTTACGAATATCATACAAAAAAAAAAAAACAAAGAACTCAATTCAAAGAAAAGGTGATGTCGTTTTACCGATTCTGTTTCTTTCTATTTAACCATATATATATATATATATATATATATATATATATATATAAAATAAAAAGGGAGGAAGGATACCCATACCTTGATTCACCTAAAAAAGTGGTTTTCGGGGTTCCGACAGCCGTGTGCGGTTGTCGTCGGTGGCGGACCGATGGTGGCCTGGTCACCGAAAATCACAAGAGGAGAAAACTTCAGAGGTTTTGTTTTTTTTTTTTTTTTTAAATGGAAGAGGCCAAATGATTTTTTTTCTGAAAATTTAGACTTATATAGCCCACCAATACGACGCCATTTTGGTTTAATACCCCAGGCATAAAACAATGTCATTTCAGGGGTAGGATCCGCACGTTGACTCGACCCTGGGAGGATCCGTTTGTTTTTTGAAACTGGTATAATTACCAGTTTGACCCGACCCGACCCGACCCTGACATTTTATTTTGGTTTCGGCCTGGTCCTTGTTTTTCTTAAAAATGAGGATTTTGGAATGACGTCGTTTTGATGATAAGGCATAATTGCCCATTTGGTCCCTATAATGTGGGACGTGTTTTATTTTGATCCTTATACAGTTTTTTTACCTCTAACTTTACTTTTGTTCCGATTTGGTCCTTAATTATTTGGGTTTTAACCTTTTCCTTAATTTATTATTTATTTATTTATTTATTTTAATATGTTACATACTATTTATTTTAAATTAGTTTTCATTTACATAAGATTATTTTATATATTTTATTTTATTTATCATGTATTATCTTCTATACATATGGTTAATTTTAATTATTTCTAATCTAATTTAAAATTTTGGTGTATCTTTTACTTTTTTAAATTGTTCTATTATATATCTAAATATTTGATCATATTATTTACTTAATATATATATTTTTCATTTTATTCTATTATGTATACATATTATCCATTGTAAACTTCATCATATTTTTAATTGTTTCGTTAACTATCCATTTTATATATCATTCATTTTACATACTTTATTGTATATATATATATATATATATATATATATATATATATTCCTTTTATATAAAGCCTTATTTTATTTCTTAGTTTTTATATACATAATATATTTTTGAACCGTTATTTACTTTATGTTTTTTAGATTGAAATTTTGATATTTTTCACTTTTATTATTTTTATGTTAGCCTTGGCATTGTCTTTATACTATTTGAGATATTAGTTATGTTGTTATTACATTTTCTTTTAATTGTTTATATTACTATTGAAAGTTAGTATGTTGTGTAATTTCCGTGAATTGTCATTTAGTATTTGTATTCAGTATCTTATTGATGTAATGGTTTTATTAACAAAATCATCGTCTTAAATAAAAAACGCATTTCGTTTAATTACTACATTTTATTCAAAAGTTTTTTCAAAATAAGCAAATACTCCGCGTTATAAGATTCGAAAGGAATCGTACCTTACTGGGTTTCAATTTTTCTCGTAGAATCTAAAGAACCAATTATCCTTTTTAAATCAAAGCATAAGTTAAATGAAAAACTTATTCTCGAGAATTCAAAGATGTTGTGTCCTAACTCACTGGATGTGACATTTTGTTATCTCGAGGTAAGGATTTCTAAAAACAAAGACAATATTCTGTATTTGGAATTTTGAGAATTGTGCCCTAACTTACTGGGTTCTGATTTTTCATTTGACCTAAATAACTGAATATCATCCTTAAATTTAAATGCACGAGTTTTAAGAGTCAAAAGACAAGCTTAATTTCGAGGATTTAAAATGTCATATCCTAACTCACTGGGCATGACATTTTACTTCTTCGAAATAAGCGGGTCTCAGTATCCAATTTAATTTATTCAAGTTTTTAAACAAAGAAGATCGTATTTTAAAATCTTTTCAAATTTTTTGACATTAAGACGTTAATTAATCAATTCGGTACCAATTTTGGGCGTTACAAAGGTGCTAATCCTTCCTCGTACGTATCCGACTCCCAAACCCGTTTTCTTGAATTTTGTAGGCCAAAATTATCGTTTTAATAAATCAAATGTATTATTAAAATGACCAAATTACTAGGTGATCTGATCACACCTCATTAAAAAGGATTGGTGCCGACTCTATTTTTGTTTTAACGTCGACCCATTTTCCAACAAAAAAATGGTCTCGACAGTTTGGCGACTCCATTGGGGACCAATAAGAGAGTCAAGCCATAAAATAGATTATTTTCTGTCTTGTTGTCAAAAATTGAAAATCTGATTTGAAAAATTATGATCCTTTGATTGCATTTGTTTGTGTTATATGATTGATATGGGTTGAGTCTCGTAGAATATTTTCGCATCATATTGCATAAGGGCCGTTTGGTCCTACCCTTTTAAGTGGGAGTGAGAAGCTACTCCTTCGTGAGGTTTTCACCTCTGTACAGGATAGTGGATCGCTTTCGGGATACATCCGTACATATGTCTTCGTGAGATTTTCATCTTCATGCAGCCATAGGGAAATGTATTCCACTGAATTAAACTCGGTCTGTATGAGCCTATAATGGGTGAGGATCGAGGAACCTACTGGTTCAGGTACCTCAACTTTAGAACCAAACCGCATGTAGAAGACCCTAGGAGCCCACCCTAGATAGTACTGCGACAAACCCTAGTGGTCACCCGAATAGGTGTTCTATTTTGTTTCTTTCTTGCTTACTTTTACTTTGTACTAACGTGTTTCATTTTGTTTTGGTTATGATTTCATTGCATGTCATTTCATATTTTAAAGGATGTCAATTCACGTTTGATTACTAAATTAGATAGTTTGTCATTGAGAACAAATTTCTTGATAAAGTGGAAGATAATGCGGCTATCTGTATATTTGTAATCCGTTTTATGTAAAGATTTTTGTTCTCTAGTAAAGTTTTCTAAAATGAAATTGAATTAGAACCGACGCCTTTTTGCATTCATTTCATGCATTCGCATTACATTACACCATGGGCATTAGATTTCATGGAAAGACCCTAATTGGTTGAAATCATTTCAGAATTAATATGGAAACCAACAAAAACCTACCAACCAAACATCCTTACGGTACTCGAGCAAAGACAAAAGATATGGATCAAAGATTGGAAAGACTTGAACAACTCCAAAAAGAGACGCAAGACAAACTACAATTGCAAATGCAAGAGCAACTGGCTAAAATCCAGTAAGACATGATGGACCGAATGGTGGAATCATAAAGGAATATGATGACTTAGTTGACTCAACTACTGACTGGAGGAATAGACAAAGGAAAGACCCCCATGGTTAATACTGGAGAAGATAATGAGAAACCTCTCTATCCTCTGGGTTTTACCCCAACACATCCTAAGGTGTACCCTCGAAGAACATCCGTCACAATTAAGCCTCAACAATTTCAGGATGGTGTTTCGATGCCGATGAACTTCCAAGCTGGATCAAGTTCTAACCCAGGGGATAACCCAACTAATGCTGATATCCTTGACCTTGATGAGGTGGCAGAAAAGGAAAGGGCAAGGATAGAACTGCCAAAGCAGTTAGAGGACCGATGTAAATGGCTGGAGGAAAAATTCAGATCCATGGAAGACGCTGATAGTCAGCATAGAATTGATGCTAAGGATCTAAGTTTGGTCCCAGATCTAGTGCTTCCTCTGTAACACCCCAAACCCGGCCTATGCTTTAAGAGGAGATTTGGTTTGTTACATAGATCGAACTATCTCAATAATTTAGGTGAAACGGTATATCAAAACGCTTTTTTTAAAATAGAGTTTAATAAAAACCAAGAGAAATAATTTTAAGTTTAATATGTTTGAGAAACATAAGTTGAAAATCTCATCATTTAATATTTAATTATCAAAACCTTAAAGTAATTTTTATAAGAGTTCAAAATATTTAAAATTTAAAAATAGATAAAGGAATTTCATATGTTTGAAAAACCCAAAGTATTTTAAGAAAACATTATAAGATAAATATCACCCATATTAAATATCTAAAACATAATTTAAATCCATCCACACATGTAAATCCATAAAATATTAATAGAGGCCTTATTACATGTAACAGCCCAAACCCGTCCCAAACGTTAGGACCGAATATGGGTCGTTCTGAAGAAGAACTTTTGAAACCCATTTTCAAATCCACTTAAGTTTTGTTGAAAATCGCTTGTTTTAAGTTATCTTCTTTGAAATTATACTTAGTCCAAATTCAAAAATTTAATTAAGTCAAGTTATGATACAAATTTCAGATGTGTTCGATGGCACGATAAAACATTTTTCGTGTTAATTTAGAAAAACATGTGATTCAAGTTTATAGTTAAAAACAAAATATCCAACATATAAGAAAATAACTAAAGTAAAGTATATGGAGGCCTTATTACATCCAAAATAAAACAACCCAATAATAAAATTTATCATAACCAAATTAAAGTTCATTTAATTCTAAATCCACCGCATGGCCACCTCAAGTCCCTCCGGCTCCATATCCGCGATCTATTCATCACCTGAAAAAAAATAATGGAGAAGGTGAGTCACCAAGACTCAGTATGTAACCCTTCCCCGTTTTAAAACATTTTTCATACACAACACATAACAATTAATATGCAAAATATGAAATACCCATCCTAGCCATCCAAACGCCATCTGCTCACCCTGTTGTGGTACCAAACCACCGGTGGTGCCAAACCACTGGTGACATATAGTCACAATGTGTTACTAAAACACCGGTGTCCGTGAGACACAGATCATTTGATGGGGCCAACCCATCGTGTGATACCAAATCACCGCGCGACGATCCCATATCTCAAGTGGGGCCAACCCACGGTGGTGTTAACCACGTGGACAAGTCATTGTGAGGTGCCAAACCTCTGGAGGTACCAAACCTCCGGTGACCGTAGTCACGGTGTGTTACCAAAACACTGGTGCCCGTCGGCACGATTAATACTGCCCCCTCCACTCATCAACCCATATCACAGTCATAACAGAGTTCATTCATTTATCACATGTATTAAATAAGTCATGCTTCCCAAAAGCATCATAATAATCTCACATAAATAGAGACTTACCGAGGTCCTTGCTTATACCATTTAGGGTACTAAATCCGTATCTACATCAAACAGATTGACAAGCAACATATATTTATCACACATATTAACTGCTATAAGTGTGTATGTACACACCTGTCACCACGATTAATCTAAATCCCGAATGGAGGAGTCGGCCACCCTAGATCTCTCTGCCCCTACATTCGGCCAACCAGGGGGTTAGTACTATGGCCTATTCGGCCAACCCAAGTATTTTAAAGGGGTAACCTTTTGTACCCGAATCCTTACCTAGTCACTTTGAATACTAGCCTCAATACCAAATCACTTAACTGGTTCACAAACTACAATCGGTCAATATTAATAACCATAGCCTTTTGTTTTTAAATGAACACCAATCTATATGTAAATCCTTACCGAATATTGATTGACTAACGTTGGCGAACTTACTTGCTTATCTTCAAATCTCGAAGATCCTACAACGGATTGGTTTAATCTGTGATTAGTACCCTTAATTAACAGTTGCCGAAACCCACACCTACCTTGACCAAAGTCGACATAATGAGAGAAAAAGAAAATACAAGCATTCGGCCTAAGACGCTTACCTTTCGAAATCGTCAAAAAGGGAAGCCTACTTCTCTTGCACAATATTCGGCCAAGTGAAGTTTAATATAGAGAGAAGGGATTTCGGCACTTTGATAGGAATTAGATTTGGCTATGGCTGCTTAAATAAGGCTGGACTTTTAGTGAGGAAAAAGAAGAAAGGTAAAGGGAGTAGATGATTCGGCTAGTAGGGAATAAGAGAAAGAAGGTTTGAGGATGGGAATTTTGCAAGGAGAAATAGAGAATGTTGTTTTTCCGTTTTTAAGAGTTTGAGAAGAGAAAGGAAAATCAAGAATGGGAATTTGGCTACTTGTAATTTTGGAAGAAAGAAAACAAATGATGGAGATTGTGCCTATAGGAAATTGGCACTCCCCCTTCCACAAGTCCTTGCAGTCACTCCTCCTCAACAAGGAGTCCAAGATTCATCCTACTTCCTTAATTCACTCTAGGCCACCCATTTAGTTTAATTCAAACTAATATGATTTAATTTCTAATAATAGATAATAATCTCTTAATAATCCATGTGATACCCCCTATTATCCTTAAAATAAAATCCCTTTTTTTCCTTTTTTTTAAAAGCTCATATTATCCCTTAATAAAAGAGTTTAAAGGGAGGAAGACTCTCCCTCATGTGCCGTCCAACATAATGCCAAAAATGGGAGAATTGTGACTCGAACCAAGGCTCTCCCTTATTCTTGATGGCGTCAAGTGTAGCTCCCAAGTGGCCCTCCCTTTGCCACTTATTCTAGGCTCATTTTATGTCAAATATTCCCTTATTTATTCTTATAACCCCTAACCACTAAGGCTATCCACCTTTAAAGCAATTAATATATATTTTCCTACCATTCCGAGCCAACTCAAGGCCTTCAATTAAACTCTATTATTCCATAAATAATATCTCAGCAGTTCATACATAAGAAAAATGATTAAATTCCAAATAACCCCATTTTTGGGATGTTACAGTTCTACCCCCCTTAAAATAAATTTCGTCCCGAAATTACTTAACTAAAACAGATGAGGGTATTGCCGCCGTATCACATCCTCGTGTTTCCACGTAGCTTCTTCCACACCATGGTTCCGCCACAAAGACTTTCACTAAGGGCATCGACTTCCTACGTAGAACCTTTATATCTCTATCCAAGATCCGAACGGTTCCTCCTCAAAAGATAAGTCTACGTTAACCTCGATTTACATCACAGCACCACATGTGATGGATCCGACCGATACCATCTCAAAGATTGATACGTGAAAGACGTCATGTATCTCGACTCGATTCTCGCTAAGCAACTCTAGCTGATAAGCTACCGGACCCACTCGCTTTACAACTGTATATGGCCCGATGAACCTTGGGCTTAGCTTCCCCTTTCGTCCAAATCTTAACTCCTTTTTCCAAGGCGACACCTTTATAAAGACCTTGTCTCCCACAGCATACTCCATTTCCTTGCGTTTGAGATCGGCATAAGACTTCGCCTTATCTCGATGCTTCCTTGAGACGAGACCGAATCACTTTGACTTTGTCTTCAGTCTCTGCTACCAATTCTGGGCCCAACACTTGTCATTCACCCAACTCCGCCCAACACGTCGGAGTTCGGCATTCAAATCCATCTGAAGGCTTTGTATGGTGCCATCTGAATACTCGCTTGGTAGCTATTGTTGTAGGCGAACTCGGCTAGAGGTAAGAATTCCTCCCAACTACCTCGAATTCCAAGACACAACCCTCAAAGATATCTTCTAAGATCTCAGATGACCCTTTCGGATTGCCCGTCGATTTGGGGATGGAAAGTCGTGCTAAAATCCAATCTGCATCTAACGCTTGATGTAACGCTTTCAAAACCTCAAGTGAACCTTGGGTCCCTATCTCGAGATAAGCGACACAGTACACCATGCAATCGACTATCTCGCCACATACAACTTTGCTAGTTTCGGAGTGAGTAGTCCATTCTCACCCAGATGAAGTGAGTGATTTAGTCGGCGGTCACGATTACCCAAACCGCATCTTTCTTCTTTGGGCGTGGGGGTGACCACCGACGAAATCCATAGTGATCCTCTCCCATTTCCATTGAGGAATCTTTGGGTTGAAGTAGCCCCGATGGTAATCGGTGTTCACCTTAACTCTGCCGACACGCCAAACACTTCCCTACAAATTCGTTATCTCACGCTTCAACCCGCCACCGTAATCTGCTTTCAGAGATCTCCATACATCTTGCTTCCTCCCGGATGCATAGCGTATGGGTGCTATGAGCATCATGGAGAATTTTCGCCTCAACTCCATATCCTTTGGCATACAAGCTCGCCCTTGAAAGCATAGCACCCCATCACTAGACAGATGCCCTTTCAAACCACCATCCCGAACTTGCATTCTCTTAGCATTTAACCCTTCATCCACTAACTGTTTGTCCTTAATCTCCTCGATCCATGTTGGCTTCACCTGAAGCTCTGCCAAAAGACTCCCATCATCATATAGACTTAACCGAGCAAACATTGCTCTTAAATCTGTTACCACCTTTCGACTCAATACGTCAGCTACCACGTTAGCCTTACCCGGATGATATTTGATGGAACAGTCGTAGTCTTTTAACAGTTCAATCCATCTACATTGTCTCGATTCAGATCCTACGAGTCAAGATACCTCAAACTTTTGTGATCCGTAAATTACCGACTTCTCCCCATAAAGGTAATGTCTCCATATCTTCGTGAGCGAAGACAATCTGCCGCTAACTCCTGTGTCATGAGTTGGGTAGTTAACCTCATGCGGTCTTAGCCGACGGACGATAGGCTACTACCTTCCTCCTCAGATCAACACACATCCCAAACCAAGTGTGAGATGCATCACAATAGATCGTGAATAACCTCCCACCTCGGGTTGTACTAAAACCGAAGCTTTCGTCAGAATCTTCCTCAGCTTATCAAAACTTTCTTGCTGCTTCTCTAACCATACAAATGGAACACCTTTCCTTAGCAACTTAGTCAATGGCGCTGCGATCAGAGAGAACCCTTCCACAAATCTCCGGTAATACCCTACTAAACCCAGAAAACTTCGTATCTCTGCCACCGACTTAGGCGGTTTCCACTCCAACACCGCTTCAATCTTACGGGGATCCACTCTAATCCCTTCCGCTGACACCACGTGACCTAAGAAAGCCACCTCCCTCAGCCAAAATTCGCACTTACTGAATTTGACATACAACTATTTTTCCCTCAATACTTGCAGAACTATCCGTAAATGCTTGTCGTGCTCCTCCTCCGTCTTTGAATAAACCAATATGTCGTCTATGAACACCACGACGAATTGGTCTAGGTAATCGTTGAAATACTCTATTCATTAAGTCCATGAACAGCGCGGTGCATTGGTCAATCCGAATGGCATCACTAGAAACTCGTAATGCCCATACCGAGTTTGAAAAGTCGTCTTGTGAACATCGCCCCTTCACCTTAAGTTGATGGTAACTTGACCTAAGGTCTATCTTGAAAACAACGACGCTTCTTCAATCGGTCAAACAAGTCATCGATCCGAGGTAATGGGTACTTGTTTTGATCGTTAACTTGTTTAACTAACGTAATCGATGCACATTCGCATAGAACCATCCTTCTTCTTGACAAACAATACAAAGCGCCCCACGGAGATATACTAGGTCGAATAAACCCTTTATCCAAGAGCTCTCGAATTTGAGCCTTCACTCCACCAATTCTTTTGGTGCCATCCGTAAGGTGCTATAGAACACGGTGCCATTCCGGTAGCAAGTCTATCCGAATTCGACTTCCGATCTAGAGGCGGCACTCGGGAGTTCTTTCGGGAACACATCAAGAAATTCGAACCGTTCGGACCTTTTCAACCATCGACTCCTTAACTTCCAAAGCCAGATTTGAACCAAGAATGCTTTACAACCCTTCTTGACCATCTTCTCAACCTTCAAGGCAGACACCACGTTGGATAGGTAATTCCTTCTATCACCTATCATAACCACTTTATCATTTTTAGCCGTCTTAAGAACCATGCGCTTAGCGCAAGAATCCAAATTCACCGATACTTAACCACCAATCCATTCCAAGGATCAAATCGAACTCCCCAAGCGGTAGTTCCATTAGATCGACCACAAATACTACCCTTGGAGTTCTAGGGTACGACTCTAAAAGTTTGTCCACCACTACAGAGTGACCTAAAGGACTCACTACAGTCATCTCCCTAGCAGCAGTCTCAGAGTCTAGGTTCAAAGTCTCTACCACACTACTTGCTACGTACGAATGTGTAGACCCCACATCAATTAATGCATAATAAGGAAGACCAAAAATCAAAAGCGTCTGATTATGACATCCGTGCGTCACCCTCCTCATGACGCCTGCAGCAGATAGACTAAGCCAGTTGCCTAGCCTCTATGTTGCTCGAACCTCCGCCTCGAGTTCCTCGACCTCGGTTAGGACCGTTGCTTCCTCCGCCATTACCACGACCCTCTACGGTCCCATATTTCTATTTCGAGTGCAGTTACGCCCCTCTGTCGATTCCGAGCTCGCTTCCGGGGACAATCTCTGACCCGATGCTCTAAAGACCCACACTCAAAACATCCTCTATCGCCGGTCGAACAACCTCCCCAATGGGACTTCCCACAACGATTGCACTGAGCCGGTCTCTGATTAGTAGCTACGGGCCTTGCTGCCTGATTTGGCCCACTCTGCCTAGCCTTCTTCTGATCATTACCACTGGATCCAGCTGACCCAAATCCTCTCTTTGATTATTCCTACTATAATTTTGTCTCACGGCCTCCTTGATCCCTCGGCTACCTTAGCCTTTTCCACAAGGGATGAAAACTCACGAACTTGTCATGGGCAATCAAGAACCTCAAATCATCTGAGTCCGTCCTCAAAGCGGACACATGGCTCGTGTTCAAAGAGCCACGATGCCTCTAGCATACCTACTCAATCTTAAAACTCCGCCTCATATTTCCGCATCGACTTAGTTCCTTGCACTAACCCTAGAAAGGCTTTCCTCTCGATCATCAGATAATGGTGCCCACATACTTCTTCCGATAGGCGGTTTGAAATAATCCCAAGTCAAATCATCTGCCAGAAGCGCCATCTCGAATCGTCACCACCATCGACGTCGCTTCATCCTTTAGAAGCGTCTGACCCCTTTCGCTTTTTCCCCTCAATCAGTCAAGATCATCCATGATCCTTTCGATTGACTCTAGCCAAGATCTCGCTACATTGGGTGCCACTCGACACACCGGAACACCTCACTCCGTTGGACCGAATTCGCTCGGGAATAGATTTGAGCTCTAAATTTCCACCACCCGACCACCAATTCGAGGACTCGCAACACCGCTATGCGTCGCCTCTCCCGTCTCGATCTCGCTCCTCTCGCTCCAAAAGTTTGGAGGTGGTGGTGGCGGTGGTACATCGCTTTGAACCTTGCCCGACTGAGCGGGTTGGAACACAATCATCCTACCCCTACCGCGTCCACGGCGCCCACGTCCTCTAGAACTCATTCTATCTCTCGACTTTTAATCGATTAGAGAAATTTTATGTATTAGCGTTTGTTCCACTTCATTACTCGCAAGAAATTTTATGAAGAAATTTTAATTAGAGATTCTTTCGTGCAAACAAGGTTTGATCTTCTATCTTAGTTCACACAAGGAAGTTCTTGCATCCATTCCTAATACTTTCCATACCTATTCGCTCTTCTGGACATTTCGCCCATTTCTAACCCGTGGGTATTTTCGCTCTTTTCCTCTGAGGTATTTTCGTAATAAAAGAGATTTTAAAACTTTAGTAAAGTAGGTTGGTTTTTGCAATTCCCAACACTGGAGGGTATTATAAAAAAATTGATTAGGTTTGAAGTTATGGCATTATTTGAAAACCGGGGTATTTTGGTAATTTTGTCCATCGGGGTAATTTTGTAATTTTGTAAATCAAGGGTGTTTTAGTAATTGCAAAACCTCGCAGGTCCTTTTGAGAATTTTCCTTTCTTAAAACGGTGATGTTGCAAAATTTTGTACTCGTGGTCGTTTTGGTAATTTTTATAAGTTGAGGCGTTTTCATAATTTTTCCAAAACCAAAGTGTTTCATTGATGATTTCCAAAGCTGAGTTGAATATTTGAGAAGTAGTTAAAATTTTTGGACAAAATCATTGAGTTGATGTTTTATGAACCAAGGGTATTTTAGTAATTTTACCCCTAAGGGCATTTTCGTAATTTTCCACAAATAGAACTTTTCGAGGAAAACATTGTAAAAAGAGTTGTTCTTACGTTTGAAGGAGTGATTTTAAAAGTTTTAAAACCAAGTTTTGTTGTTTCATTCCTTTTTCGAAAATCAAGGTTAATTCCCTTTCGGGTTTTAGTCATTATGTTTAGCCTATGACCGAGCCTTCTTGGTCAGGGTGAACCCAAGCTACGCACCAGGCAGGTTTCGTGTGGAGAGGAGGTGAGTCACACGGACTGCTTAAATACCAAGCTCCCACCGAACCTTTCTAGACATGCGCACAGAGGTTACCACACCACTGAGCCCTCTGGGTTAGGGTGAACCCAAGCTACGCACCAGGTAGGATACCTGCGAAGAGGTGGTGAGTCACTCTGATCGCTTAAATACTGTGCTCTCTTAGGTTCCAATCCTAGACATGCACACAGGGGTTACCACACCCTAACTCGGTGACCAAGTCATAGGTTGGTTTAGTTCTTTAAATCTTATGTTACATTCGTGTGTTTGAGTAATCTAATCCTAGGGTTCAAGTTCCTATAAGTCTATCTCTCGTTCCATGCTTCCTACCCTTCTACGAATATAATTCACAAAGAGGTTTAGATGTACTTACAGGCGGATCGGTCTTGGGAGACTCGGCCATCGCTTAAAACCCAAAATCAATTAATAAGGCCTACTAAAACATTTTGGGCCTTGGGCCCCACAAGAGTTTTTTGGGCTGGCTCGATACCAATTTGTAACAGCCAAACCCTACCCAAACTTTAGGACCGAATATGGGTCGTTATGAAGAAGAACTTTTGAAACCCATTTTCAAATCCACTTAAGTTTTGTTGAAAATCTTTCGTTTTAAGTTATCTTCTTTGAAATTATACTTAGTCCAAATTCAAAATTTAATTAAGTCAAGTTATGATACAAATTTCGGATGTGCTCGATGGCACGATAAAACATTTTTCGTGTTAATTTAGAAAACGTGTGATTCAAGTTTATAGTTAAAAACAAAATATCCAACATATAAGAAAATAACTAAAGTAAAGTATATGGAGGCCTTATTACATCCAAAATAAAACAACCCAATAATAAAATTTATCATAACCAAATTAAAGTTTATTTAATTCTAAATCCACCGCATGGCCACCTCAAGTCCCTCCTACTCCATATCCGCGATCTATTCATCACCGAAAAAAAAATAATGGAGAAGGTGAGTCACCAAGACTCAAGATGTAAGCCTTCCCGTTTTAAAACATTTTCATACACAACACATAACAATTAATATGCAAAATATGAAATACCCATCCTAGCCATCCAAACGCCCTTTGCTCTACCCGTTGTGGTACCAAACCACTTTGGTGGTGCCAAACCACTGGTGACATATAGTCACAATGTGTTACCAAAACACGGTGTCCGAGACACGATCATTTGATGGGGCCAACCCATCGTGTGATACCAAATCACCGCGACGATCCCATATCTCAAGTGGGGCCAACCCACGGTGGTGTTAACCACAGGGACAAGTCATTGTGAGGTGCCAAACCTCCGAGGTACCAAACCTCCGTGACCGTAGTCACGGTGTGTTACCAAAACACTGGTGCCCGTCGGCACGATTAATCCGCCTCCACTCATCAACCCATATCACGGTCATAATGAGTTCATTCATTTATCACATGTATTAAATAAGTCATGCTTCCCAAAAGCATCATAATAATCTCACATAAATAGAGACTTACCAAGGTCCTTGCTTGTACCATTTAGGGTACTAAACCAGATCTACATCAAGCAGATTGACAAGCAACATATATTTATCACACATATTAATCGCTATAAGTGTGTATGTACACACTGTCACCACGATTAATCTAAATCCCGAATGGAGGAGTCGGCCACCCTAGATCTCTCTCGCCTACATTCTACCAACCGAGGGTTAGTACTATGGCCTATTCGCCAACCCAAGTATTTTAAAGGGTAACCTTTTGTACGAATCCTTACCTAGTCACTTTGAATACTAGCCTCAATACCAAATCACTTAATCTGGTTCACAAACTACAATCGGTCAATATTAATAACCATAGCCTTTTGTTTTAAATGAACACCAATCTATATGTAAATCCTTACGAATATTGATTGACTAACGTTATTAACTTACTTGCTTATCTTCAAACTCAAGATCCTACACGGATTGGTTTAATCATGATTAGTACCCTTAATTAACAGATTTCAAACCCACACCTACCTTGACCAAAGTCGACATAATGAGAGAAAAAGAAAATACAAGCATTCGGCCTAAGACGCTTACCTTCCGAAATCGTCAAAAAGGGAAGCCTACTTCTCTTGCACAATATTCGGCCAAGTGAAGTTTAATATAGAGAGAAGGGATTTCGGCACTTTGATAGGAATTAGATTCGACTATGGCTGCTTAAATAAGGCTGGACTTTTAGTGAGGAAAAAGAAGAAAGGTAAAGGGAGTAGATGATTCGGCTAGTAGGGAATAAGAGAAAGAAGGTTTGAGGATGGGAATTTCGGCAAGGAGAAATAGAGAATGTTGTTTTTCCGTTTTTAAGAGTTTGAGAAGAGAAAGGGAAAATCAAGAATGGGAATTTGGCTACTTGTAATTTTGGAAGAAAGAAAACAAATGATGGAGATTGTGCCTATAGGAAATTGGCACTCCCCTTCCACAAGTCCTTGTCAGTCACTCCTCCTCAACAAGGAGTCCAAGATTCATCCTACTTCCTTAATTCACTCTAGGCCACCCATTTAGTTTAATTCAAACTAATATGATTTAATTTCTAATAATAGATAATAATCTCTTAATAATCCATGTGATACCCCCTATTATCCTTAAAATAAAATCCCTTTTTTCCCTTTTTTTTAAAAGCTCATATTATCCCTTAATAAAAGAGTTTAAAGGGAGGAAGACTCTCCCTCATGTGCCGTCCAACATAATGCCAAAAGGGAGAATTGTGACTCAACCAAGGCTCTCCTTATTCTTGATGGCGTCAAGTGTAGCTCCCAAGTGGCCTCCTTTGCCACTTATTCTAGGCTCATTTTATGTCAAATATTCCTTATTTATTCTTATAACCCCTAACCACTAAGGCTATCCACCTTTAAAGCAATTAATATATATTTTCCTACCATTCCGAGCCAACTCAAGGCCTTCAATTAAACTCTATTATTCCATAAATAATATCTCAGCAGTTCATACATAAGAAAAATGATTAAATTCCAAATAACCCCATTTTTGGGATGTTACATTACATCATACCCAAAATAGCAAATTAAAGAAAGTACTTATTAAAAGTTCAAAGTTTATTAAACTCATGTTTGCAGTATGGCCTCCACGAAGTCATCCTCGGCCCAAGTCCACGTCAATTTCCATTACCTGAGATGAAAAATTTGAGGGAGTGAGTTACTCAGAACTCAGTGTATAACTCACTTACTTTATCCACTGGGCCAGATCATCAAATCATTATTTTGGGCTTGAGCCCATCAACAGGTTTAACAATATTAATAATGAGATGCATGCAAATAATGAAATTTCCCACCCAAACCTAATTTCCATCTGCTACACACCACCTGTACCAACCATCACACCTGTGGGGATCAAGTCAACCCACCCCGCCAACACACCAATCGTAGGCATTTAGCCATTTTATATTTGTGGCAGAGCCACCGAACTAGATTGTGACAAAGTCACCGAACTAGAGGCATTGAGCCATTAAAATATTTGTGGCAGAGCCACCGAACTAGAGGTAATGAGCTATTTAATTATTTTGTGGCAAAGCCACCGAACTAGATTTTGGCAACAGACCTTTCTTCTCTTTATCGTTAATCCCAACCCATGCAACATGTATGCAAAATAGTCTATGTACATATGATGATTTTATCAAAAAGGCCCAATTTACATATGAGTCAATATTTCAAGTTTTTATTAAGGCCCAAAAATTACAAATTAACATTTAGCCCATTTAGCAATTTAGCATCTTAGGCCCAATTAACGATCTAGCAAAGAGTTCGGCCCATTTAACAATTTGTCAGGGTTTTCGGCCCATTTAACGATCTAACAGAGATTTTGGCCCATTTATCGATCTAGCAGAGATTTCGGCCCATTTATCGATCTAGCAGAGATTTTGGCCCATTTACTATTTTCAGGGATTTCGGCCCATTTAACGATCTAGCAGAGATTTCGGCCCATTTACTATTTATCAAAGATTTCGGCCCATTTTACTATCTATCAAAGATTTCGGCCCATTTTACTAAATAGCATACTTATTGGCCCATTTTACGATCTAACACATCTTCGGCCCATTTACACATGAGACATTTAATATATATTTTACCAACTACTCATCGAGGGTATTTTTGTAATTTTCACAATTTTAACCGATTTCATGTAATTTCACCAAAATACCAATTATTTCGTATTGTACCGATTTTGTCATTTTTTTTTACGATTTTTCTCAATACTACGGTATGACATCTAACCCGAGATAAGTGTGAAGTTACACACCTTGATATCGTGAGTATTAAACCTTCCCGCTCATCAACACCTAAACGTAATACGAACCATTAGAACACTTTAATTTATCAAAAATACGCTATTGATAAACGATCTAAATCTTTACCCTTTTGATTTTGAACCACTTCTATTTTTGGTTTCTCCTCGATTGTTGATTTGTTGCCCAATGAGAATCCACGAACGTACAGAGGCTTGGGAGTACGAATAACCTCGAACAATTGATTCTCCTCGATTGAAGGTCCACAACCCGGTGGAAAATCCCAAATTCTCGAAACAGCCCTTCGTTTATAATTAGGGGGATTAATGGAACCGCCCCTCTTTCGAAGACTATGGACTGCCCTTTTCTGCCCTATCTTGAATGTCTCTAAAGACATAAGATTTATTAGTCCGATTTATAGGTATTGAAATATGACTAATGTTTTATAAGATTTGGGATTTGGCTTACCACGATTATCTTCGTTCCTCGAGAAATGATCGAGCAATTATGACCCTAAAAACGAAATTGATTAATAACTAACTATACTAATATAATGAATAAGAATCCTTAAAAGAAAATCACCTTACCTTGATTCTTGAAATCGATTCCAAAGTTTCAAAATACTCAAGATCACCTTGAGTTTCTACCCTCCAAAATCTCACTAATGTCCACGATTGGAAAGATAATTGAGTAAGAAAAATTCGGTTATGATTAAAGAAAATCGGTTGTGATCAAAGAAAATGAAAGAATTTTGGTACAAGAATAAATTAACATTCGGCCATGGATGAAAGAATTGAAGAAAATTGTAATGAAGAAGAAAATGAAGAATAGGGAAATAGAATGGTATGGTTCGGTTTCAAGAGAGAAAGAGAGAAAGAAAGGAGAAGAAAAGAGAAGAATTAGGTTTTGGAAAAATTGTGCATTTGGTTTTGTGAAGGAAAAAGAAAAAAAAGATTAGCCTTCTTTGTGTAATGATGGTTTCGACACTAGGAGGAATAGTTGGCAAAGGAGCGATCAATTGATCAAAAAGAAAGAATGGTAAAAGAAATGGCTATAGTTTCCTCAAGGTATTTGGTAAAATTCGGCTAGAAAGAAAGATAGATGAAAAGGAAAAATAAACACTTTGCTTAAGCTAAAATGACCAAAATGAAAGAGTTCTCCTAACATCCAAGCTTACCATCCTCTCAACCCAAAACCGGCCATCCCCCTTAGCCTCAATGCCGTCCAAATACAATGGTCAAAAGGCCATTAGGAAGTTTCCAAAACATCTTCTTACACTTAAGCCTTTTTCCCCTCCTTTTTCCTTAAGTTGAAGAAACATAATCCCCCAATTCAAGCCCTTATCTTTAGCTTTCCAAAATCTTAATCTTCTTACCAAAATAAAAATAATCCAACTCATCCTAACCTTATCTCCTTGCCGACACATGCAGAGGCTAAAGCAAAAATAGAAATTCCTAATTGCATGCTAGGTGATTCAAACTCCTTCCCTCATGTCCAACTCATGGCGCCATCACCACTATGCCCTTAACTCATCTTATGCTATCTTTTAGCAATTAATTAATTTAAGTCTCAAGATCACCTAATTTCTTTACTCTAAAGTACACTTAACTAATATTTTTATTCTAACTCCAAGTAAACCCGAACTAACATTTAACAACATAATGATACTCGAATATTTAGGATGTTACAATTCTACCCCCTTAAAAGAAATTTCGTCCTCGAAATTTACCTGATTAAAAGAGGTGAGGATATTGATGCCGAATTGCATCCTCAGGCTCCCACGTAGCTTCCTCCGTTCCGTGATTATGCCATAAAACTTTGACCAACGGCACAGTCTTCTTTCTTAGCACTTTAACATCCCGGTCTATAATTTCTATTGGTTCTTCTTCAAAAGACAAGTCTGAATTTAATTCCACTTCCTCTACCGGTACTATATGAGATGGATCCGATCTATAGTGTCTCAGCATGGAAACATGGAAAACATTATGAATTTGACCCAACTCCGGAGGTAATTCAATCTGATAAGCCACTGGACCAACACGCTTCGTCACACGATATGGCCCGATGAACCTAGGGCTCAACTTGCCCTTCTTTCCGAATCTAAAAATTTTCTTCCAAGGTGAGACCTTGGAAAGAGACGGTCTCCCACAGTAAACTCGATATCCTTACGCTTTAGATCTGCATACGACTTCTGTCTATCCGAAGCTTCCTTTAGCCGTGTTCGAATAACTTTTACCTTTTCCTCTGTTTCAGATATCATTTTAGGACCCAACATCTGTTGTTCGCCCAATTCAGTCCAACAAGTAGGAGTACGGCACCTACAACCATACAATGCCTCATAGGGTGTCATCTGAATGCTAGACTGATAGCTATTGTTATACGCGAATTCTGCTAATGGTAGAAAATCCTTCCAACTACCTCTGAAGTTGATCACACATCCCCTTAACATGTCTTCCAATATCTGAATTACTCTTTCCGATCGACCATCGATCGAGGATGAAAAGTCGTCTTGAAATTCAACTTTGTCCCCAAGGCTTCATGCATAGCTTTCCAAAATCGTGATGTAAATCTAGGATCCCTGTCTGATATAATAGACATTGGTACCCCATGCAACCTTACGATTTTAGATACATACAGCTTAGCCAATTTCTGCAATGAATAATCCGTATGAACTGGAAGAAAATGAGCAGTCTTCGTCAAACGATCAACTACTACCCATACGAAATTTTTCTTAGTAGGTGTTAAAGGCAACCCACTAACAAAATCCATAGTTATACGCTCCCATTTCCAAAGAGGAATCTTTACCGGTTGTAATAAACCTGTTGGCAATTGATGCTCTGCTTTCACTTGTTGACAAGTTAAACATTTTCCTACAAACTCAGAAATCTCACGCTTCAACCCTGGCCACCAATACTGTTCATGGAGATCTCGATACATCTTATTTCCTCTGGGGTGCATAGCATAAGGGCTACTATACGCCTCCCGTAGAATCATTTGCCTCAATTCTGAGTCTTTAGGCATACAAACCCTTCCACGAAAGCACAGCACTCCATTCATGTTTATACCAAAATCCTCTATTTCACCCCTTTCAACCTATTGGAATAAAAGTCCCAACTTTTTATCTGATGTCTGCTTTTCCTTGATTTGTTCCAACCACAGAGGCTTCACCTGAAGTTCTGCTAACAAACTACCATCCTCATACAAACTCAAATGAGCAAACATTGCTCTTAAATTAGATACCGCCTTACGACTTAACGCGTCAGCTACCACGTTAGCCTTTCCAGGATGATATTCGATTGAGAAATCATAGTCCTTTAATAATTCCACCCATCTTCTTTGTCTTAAATTCAACTCCTTTTGGGTAAGGAGGTACTTAAGACTCTTGTGATCCGTGTAGATGATAGACTTCTCACCGTAGAGATAGTGCCTCCAAATCTTTAAAGCAAAAACCACTGCGGCTAATTCCAAATCATGAGTAGGGTAGCTTACTTCGTGCGGTCTCAATTGACGAGAAGCATAGGCCACCACCTTTCCATTTTGCATCAGCACACAACCCAAACCCGTGTGAGACGCATCACAATAAACAGTAAATTCCTTTCCAGCCTCTGGCTGAATTAAAACTAGTGCTTCCGTCAGAATCTTCTTCAATTTCTTGAAACTCTCTTATTATTTTTCAGTCCAAATATACGAAACTCCCTTCCGCAACAGTTTAGTTAAGGGTGCAGTAATCAACGAAAACCCCTCAACAAAACGTCTATAATAACCAGCTAATCCTAAGAAACTCCAAATTTTAGCTATCGACTTTGGTGGTTTCCAATCCAGTACAGCCTTAATATTCCGAGGATCCACCCTTATTCCTTCAGCTGATACCACATGACCCAAGAAAGTCACTTCCTTTAGCCAAAATTCGCATTTACTGAATTTGGCATAAAGTTGTTTATGTCGAAGTAGCTGTAATATAATACGCAAATGCGTGTCATGCTCTTCATCATTCCTTGAATAAACCAAAATGTCATTTATGAACACTACCACAAACCGGTCTAAATATGGTTGAAAGACTCGATTCATCATGTCCATAAATGCGGTTGGTACATTGGTTAATCCAAACGGTATCACTACAAACTCATAATGTCCATAACGAGTTCGAAATGCCGTCTTATAAATATCTGCTTCTTTCACCTTAAGCTGGTGATAACCTGATCTCAAATCAATTTTGGAGAAAACTGAAGCTCCCTTCAATTGATCAAACAGGTCATCAATTCTCGGTAAAGGATACCTATTCTTGATTGCCAATTTATTCAATTGTCTGTAATCAATGCACATACGCATCGATCCATCCTTCTTCTTCACGAACAAAACTGGTGCTCCCACGGAGACACACTCGATCGTATAAATCCCCAATCCAGCAGTTCTTGAATTTGAGCTTTAAGCTCTACCAACTCCTTTGGTGCCATTCTATAAGGAGCAATGGACACTAGAGCCGTTCCGGGCAAAAGCTCAATACCAAATTCTACTTCCCGATCTGGAGGTATACCAGGAAGTTCATCGGGAAATACTTCTGGAAATTTCTTTACCGTTCTCACATCATTCACAGATAACTCTTTGGCATTCAAAGCACAAATGAAAGCTAGGAATGCTCCATACCCTTTCCGTACCAACTTTTTTGCCTTCAATGCCGATACCACGTTTGCCAAGTAATTCCTTCGTTCACCTATCATTATTACTTCTTTATCATCCGAGGTTCTTATTGACATCCATTTTTTGTACAATCCAAATGCGCCTGATGTTTAACCAACCAATCCATGCCCAGAATGAGATCGAACTCGCTGAAAGGCAATTCCATCAAATTAGCCAAAAATACCTCCTCCTGAATTTCTAAGGGCACGTCTCTAAACAGTTTATTTACAATTATTGACTATCCTAAAGGACTAATTACCGTCATCTCACTATCGATAATTTTAGATTCTATATTCAGGTTTCCAGATATGGCGTTAGCAACATACGAGTGGGTAGAACCAAATCTATTAAAGCAGTAACAGGTACATCGAAGATGAAGAATGTACCAGTTATTACATCAGGTGTATTGCCATCCTCGCGGCGTCTAACTGCATAGACCAGTCCTAGCTATCTTGCATCCGTGTTACCTCTAGGACCATTTCCTCGACCCGGTGCACCTTGACCACGTCCAGCCCCATTACCACCACGACTTGGTCCACGACCTCTCGGTGGCTGTTGAATACCTCTGGCCGGCTGTGCATCAATATTACAAACTTCTTGAGTCATATCCATACGTCGAGGGTAATTTCTATACTGGTGATCCATTGAACCGCATTTGTAACAAGCACCCGTTTTCCTCCAGCACTCTCCAGAATGTCTTTTCCCACATTCAGCACAATCTCGACTTAGATTATTAGCTACTGGTGCTTTACCTTGAGCTGGTTCATCATTCTGAGGCCTCTTCAAAAATCTTTTTGAAGAACCCGACTGCTTTATATCTCTCTTGTTTTTAAATCTTTTTCGATTCTAACGTTTCGAGTTCTTAGCCTCTTGCTATCTTGGCCTTCTCCACAAGCGTGGAAAAGTTCTAACTTGTTGTGGGCAATCGAAACCTCAACTCATCATTCAACCCATCCTCGAATCGCACATAACGTTCATGATCCGTTGACACTATTGTCCGAGCATAGCGACTCAAGCGTAAAACTTCGACCTCATCTGCGCCATTGTCTTACTCCCTTGAACAAGATTCAGCAATTCCTTCCTTTGGGCGTCCACATAACTTGTTCCAACATATTTCCCTTGGAAGGCAGCTTTAAAGAATTCCCAAGTAATCAGTGCAACCTCGGTGCCTTCTCGAACAGTAAGCCACCATTGATACGCCTCGTCTCTTAGCAAGGACACGACTCCTTTCGGTTTACGCTTTCGACGATTGCATTCCATATCATCCATAATTCGCTCCACAGCTTCGAGCCAATATTCAGCCACATTCAGAGCTACACCTGAAACACCTCTAAAAACTTATACATTATTTGACTTGAGTCATTCCGAAATTGACCCACGAGTTGTTGGCCCAATTCTAGTTCCAGCGACCCTTTCTAGGACTCGCAGCATTGCTTGTGTCAAAGCATTATCTTCTTCCATATGATCCTGTGATCCCGTCTCACTTACAAGTGACGCAGGTGCATCCATTTTCGGCATATGATTTGGTACTTCAGTTGCAGCACCTCGTCCTCTACCACGGCCACATCTAACGCGTCCACGACCACGTCCTCTAGTGCTCATGATGACTAATTCGATTTAATCTGATTACAAGTTTTATGAATCAGAAAATTGTTTCAGTGTTTATTAACGGTGTTTTATGAGATTTGAGAGATAAAGTTATTTTTCGAAACACATCCTATAGTCTCAATCTCTATGATTTTTAACATCTAAAACTAGAAGTTCTAGAGTGTTCCTATGATCATATCATCATAATAATCATTAAGTAATAAATACTTACTTGACTTGTTACCGGATGCTTGTGGTGCCATACTGATCTTTAAAACATAATTGAAATGATTTCAGAAGTTATTTGTTGAACCCAACCACAGCCGAGTTTTTGAAACTGGCTCTGATACCATTAAATGTAACACCCAAACCCGGCCTATGCGTTAAGACGAGATTTGGTTTGTTATATAGATCGAACTATCTCAATAATTTAGGTGAAACGGTATATCAAAACGCTTTTTTTTAAATAGAGTTTAATAAAAACCAAGAGAAATAATTTTAAGTTTAATATGTTTGAGAAACATAAGTTGAAAATCTTATCATTTAATATTTAATTATCAAAATCTTAAAGTAATTTTTATAAGAGTTCAAAATATTTAAAATTTAAAAATAGATAAAGGAATTTCATATGTTTGAAAAACCCAAAGTATTTTAAGAAAACATTATAAGATAAATATCAGCCCATATTAAATATCTAAAACATAATTTAAATCCATCCACACATGTAAATCCATAAAATATTAATAGAGGCCTTATTACATCATACCCAAAATAGCAAATTGAAGAAAGTACTTATTAAAAGTTCAAAGTTTATTAAACTCATGTTTGCAGTATGGCCTCCACGAAGTCATCCTCGGCCCAAGTCCATGTCAATTTCCATTACCTGAGATGAAAAATTTGAGGGAGTGAGTTACTCAGAACTCAGTGTATAACTCACTTACTTTATCCACTGGGCCAGATCATCAAATCATTATTTTGGGCTTGAGCCCATCAACAGGTTTAACAATATTAATAATGAGATGCATGCAAATAATGAAATTTCCCACCCAAACCTAATTTCCATCTGCTACACACCACCCGTACCAACCATCACACCTGTGGGGATCAAGTCAACCCGCCCCGCCAACACACCAATTGTAGGCATTTAGCCATTTTATATTTGTGGCAGAGCCACCGAACTAGATTGTGACAAAGTCACCAAACTAGAGGCATTGAGCCATTAAAATATTTGTGGCAGAACCACCAAACTAGAGGCAATGAGCCATTTAATTATTTTGTGGCAAAGCCACCGAACTAGATTTTGGCAACAGGCCTTTCTTCTCTTCATCGTTAATCCTAACCCATGCAACATGTATGCAAAATAGTCTATGTACATATGATGATTTTATCAAAAAGGCCCAATTTACATATGAGTCAATATTTCAAGTTTTTATTAAGGCCCAAAAATTACAAATTAACATTTAGCCCATTTAACAATTTAGCATCTTAGGCCCAATTAATGATCTAGCAAAGAGTGCGACCCATTTAACAATTTGTCAGGGTTTTCGGCCCATTTAATGATCTAACAGAGATTTCGGCCCATTTATCGATCTAGCAGAGATTTCGGCCCATTTATCGATCTAGCAGAGATTTCGGCCCATTTACTATTTATCAGGGATTTCGGCCCATTTAACGATCTAGCAGAGATTTCGGCCCATTTACTATTTATAAAAAATTTCGGCCCATTTTACTATCTATCAAAGATTTCGGCCCATTTTACTAACTAGCATACTTATCGGCCCATTTTATGATCTAACACATCTTCGGCCCATTTACACATGAGACATTTAATATATATTTTACCAACTACTCATCGAGGGCATTTTCGTAATTTTAACAATTTTAACCGATTTCATGTAATTTCACCAAAATACCAATTATTTCGTATTGTACCGATTTTGTCATTTTTTTATGATTTTACTCAATACTACGGTATGACATCTAACCCGAGATAAGTGTGAAGTTACACACCTTGATATCGTGAGTATTAAACCTTCCCGCTCATCAACACCTAAACGTAATACGAACCTTTAGAACACTTTCATTTATCAAAATACACTATTGATAAACGATCTAAATCTTTACCCTTTTGATTTTGAACCACTTCTATTTTGGTTTCTCCTCGATTGTTGATTCGTTGCCCGATGAGAATCCACGAACGTACAGAGGCTCGGGAGTACGAATAACCTCGAACAATTGATTCTCCTCGGTTGAAGGTCTGTAACCCAGTGGAAAATCTCGGATTCTCGAAATAGCCCTTCGTTTATAATTAGGGGGATTAACGAAATCGCCCCTCTTTCGAAGACTATGGACTGCCCTTTTCTGCCCTATTTTGAATGTCTCTAAAGACATAAGATTATTAGTCCGATTTATAAGTATTAAAATATGACTAACGTTTTATAAGATTTGGGATTTGGCTTACCACGATTATCTTCGTTCCTCAAGAAACGATCGAGTGATTATGACCCTAAAAACGAAATCGATTAATAACTAACTATACTAATATAATGAATAAGAATCCTTAAAAGAAAATCACCTTACCTTGATTCTTGAAATCGATTCCAAAGTTTCAAAATACTCAAGATCACCTTGAGTTTCTACCCTCCAAAATCTCACTAATGTCCACGATTGGAAAGATAATTGAGTAAGAAAAATTCGGTTATGATTAAAGAAAATCGGTTGTGATCAAAGAAAATGAAAGAATTTTGGTACAAGAATAAATAAACATTCGGCCATGGATGAAAGAATTGAAGAAAATTGTAATGAAGAAGAAAATGAAGAATAGGGAAATAGAATGGTATGGTTCGGTTTCAAGAGAGAAAGAGAGAAAGAAAGGAAAAGAAAAGAGAAGAATTAGGTTTTGGAAAAATTGTGCATTCAATTTTGTGAAGGAAAAAGAAAAAAAAGATTAGCCTTCTTTGTGTGATGATGGTTTCGGCACTAGGAGGAATAGTTGGCAAAGGAGTGATCAATTGATCAAAAAGAAAGAATGGTAAAAGAAATGGCTGTAGTTTCCTCAAGGTATTTGGTAAAATTTGGCTAGAAAGAAAGATAGATGAAAAGGAAAAATAAACACTTTGCTTAAGCCAAAATGACCAAAATGAAAGAGTTCTCCTAACATCCAAGCTTACCATCCTTTCAACCCAAAACCGGCCATCCCCCTTAGCCTCAATGCCGTCCAAATATAATGGTCAAAAGGCCATTAGGAAGTTTTCAAAACATCTTCCTATACTTAAGCCTTTTTCCCTTCCTTTTTCCTTAAGTTGAAGAAACATAATCCCCCAATTCAAGCCCTTATCTTTAGCTTTCCAAAACCTTAATCTTCTTACCAAAATAAAAATAATCCAACTCATCCTAACCTTATCTCCTTGCTGACACATGCATAGGCTAAAGCAAAAAAAAAAATTCTTAATTGCATGCTACGTGATTCGAACTCCTTCCCTCATGTCCAACTCATGTCGCCATCACCACTATGCCCTTAACTCATCTTATGCCATCTTTTAGCAATTAATTAATTTAAGTCTCAAGATCACCTAATTTCTTTACTCTAAAGTACACTTAACTAATATTTTTATTCTAACTCTAAGTAAACCCTAACTAACATTTAACAACATAATGATACTCGAATATTTAGGATGTTACAATTCTACCCCCTTAAAAGAAATTTTATCCTCGAAATTTACCTGATTAAAAGAGGTGAGGATATTGCTGCCGAATTGCATCCTCAGGCTCCCACGTAGCTCCTTCCGCTCCGTGATTACGCCATAA
Source organism: Gossypium rotundifolium (assembly GCA_025506655.1). Classification (NCBI taxonomy): domain Eukaryota; kingdom Viridiplantae; phylum Streptophyta; class Magnoliopsida; order Malvales; family Malvaceae; genus Gossypium; species Gossypium rotundifolium. The sequence continues at coordinate 183,238,452 of CP106722.1, read as the reverse complement.
AACTTTGACCAACGGCACAGTCTTCTTTCTTAGCACTTTAACATCCCGGTCTATAATTTCCACTAGTTCTTCTTCAAAAGACAAGTCTGAATTTAATTCCACTTCCTTTACCGGTACTATATGAGATGGATCCGATCTATAGCGTCTCAGCATGGAAACATGGAAAACATTATGAATTTGACCCAACTCTGGAGGTAATTCAATCTGATAAGCCACTGGACCAACACGCTTCGTCACACGATATGGCCCGATGAACCTAGGGCTCAACTTGCCCTTCTTTCCAAATCTGAAAATTTTCTTCCAAGGTGAGACCTTCAGAAAGACCTGGTCTCCCACAGCAAACTCGATATCCTTACGCTTCAGATCTGCATACGACTTCTGTCTATCCGAAGCTTCCTTTAGCCGTGTTCGAATAACTTTTACCTTTTCCTCTATTTCAGATATCATTTTAGGACCCAACATCTGTCGTTCGCCCAATTCAGTCCAACAAGTAGGAGTACGGCACCTACGACCATACAATGCCTCATAGGGTGCCATCTGAATGCTAGACTGATAGCTATTGCTATACGCAAATTCTGCCAATGGTAGAAAATCCTCCCAACTACCTCTGAAGTCGATCACACATCCCCTTAACATGTCTTCCAATATCTGAATTATTTTTTCCGACTGACCATCAGACTGAGGATGAAAGGCCGTACTGAAATTCAACTTTGTCCCCAAGGCTTCATGCAGAGCTTTCCAAAATCGTGATGTAAATCTAGGATCCCTGTCTGATATAATAGACACTGGTACCCCATGCAACTTTACGATTTCGAGATACATACTGACTTAGCCAATTTTCGTAATGAATAATCCGTCTAATCGGAAGAAAATGGCGGTCTTCGTCAAACGATCAACTACTACCCATACGAAATTTTTCTTAGTAGGTGTTAAAGGTAACCCACTAACAAAATCCATAGTTATACGCTCTCATTTCCAAAGAGGAATCTTTACCGCTGTTGGCAATTGATGCTTCGCTTTCACTTGTTGACAAGTTAAACATTTTCCTACAAACTCAAAATCTCACGCTTCAACCCTGGCCACCAATACTGTTCACGGAGATCTCGATACATCTTATTTCCTCCGGGTGCATAGCATAAGGGCTACTATGCACCTCCCGTAGAATCATTTGCCTCAATTCTGAGTCTTTAGGCATACAAACCCTTCCACGAAAGCACAGCACTCCATTCATGTTTATACCAAAATCCTCTATTTCACCCCTTTCAACCTACTGGAATAAAAGTCCCAACTTTTTATTTGATGTCTGCTTTTCCTTGATTTGTTCCAACCACAGAGGCTTCACCTGAAGTTCTGCTAACAAACTACCATCCTCATACAAACTCAAATGAGCAAACATTGCTCTTAAATCAGATACCGCCTTACGACTTAATGCGTCAGCTACCACATTAGCCTTTCCAGAATGATATTCGATTGAGAAATCATAGTCCTTTAATAATTCCAGCCACCTTCTTTGTCTCAAATTCAACTCCTTTTGGGTAAGGAGGTACTTAAGACTCTTTTGATCCGTGTAGATGATAGACTTCTCACCGTAGAGATAGTGCCTCCAAATCTTTAAAGCAAAAATCGCTGCGGCTAATTTCAAATCATGAGTAGGGTAGTTTACTTTGTGCGGTCTCAATTCACGAGAAGCATAGGCCACCACCTTTCCATTTTGCATCAGCACACAACCCAAACCCGTGTGAGATGCATCACAATAAATAGTAAATTCCTTTCTAGCCTCTGGCTGAATTAAAACTGGTGCTTCCGTCAGAATCTTCTTCAATTTCTCGAAACTCTCTTGTTGTTTTTCAGTCCAAATATACGGAACTCCCTTCCGCAATAGTTTAGTTAGCGGTAAAACAATCAATGAAAACCCCTCAACAAAACGTCTATAATAACCAGCCAATCCTAAGAAACTCCAAATTTTAGCTACCGACTTTGGTGGTTTCCAATCCAGTACAGCCTTAATCTTCTGAGGTCCACCCTTATTCCTTCAGCTGGTACCACATGACCCAAGAAAGTCACTTCCTTTAGCCAAAATTTGCATTTACTGAATTTGGCATAAAGTTGTTTATCTCAAAGTAGCTATAATACAATACGCAAATGCGTGTCATGCTCCTCATCATTCCTTGAATAAACCAAAATGTCATCTATGAACACTACCACAAACCGGTCTAAATATGGTTGAAAGACTGGTTCATCATGTTCATAAATGCGGCTGGTGCATTGGTTAATCCAAACAGCATCACTACAAACTCATAATGTCCATAACAAGTTCGAAATGCCGTCTTATAAATATCCGCTTCTTTCACCTTAAATTCGGTGATAACACGATCTCAAATCAATTTTGAGAAAAGCGAGCTCCCTTCAATTGATCAAACAGGTCATCAATTCTCGGCAAAGGATACCTATTCTTGATTGTCAATTTATTCAATTGTTTGTAATCAATGCACATACGCATCGATCCATCCTTCTTCTTCACGAACAAAACTGGTGCTCCCCACGAAGACACACTCGGTCGTATAAATCCCCGATCTAGCAATTCTTGAATTTGAGCTTTAAGCTCTACCAACTCCTTTGGTGCCATTCTATAAGGAGCAATGGACACTGGAGCCGTTTCAGGCAAAAGCTCAATACCAAATTTTACTTCTCGATCTAGAGGTATACCAGGAAGTTCATCGGGAAATACTTCTGGAAATTCCTTTACCGTTCTCACATCATTCACAGATAACTCTTTGGCATCCAAAGCACAAATGAAAGCTAGGAATGCTCCATACCCTTTCCGTACCAACTTTTCTGCCTTCAACGCCGATACCACGTTTGCCAAGTAATTCCTTCGTTCATCTATCATTATTACTTCTTTATCATCCGAGGTTCTTATTGACATCTGCTTTTCTGCACAATCCAAATGCACCCGATGTTTAACCAACCAATCCATGCCCAGAATGAGATCGAACTCGCCGAAAGGCAATTCCATCAAATTCGCCAAAAATACCTCCTCTTGAGTTTCTAGGGGCACGTCTCTAAACAGTTTATTTACAATTACTGACTGTCCTAAAGGACTAATTACTGTCATCTCACTATCGAAAATTTCAGATTCTAGATTCAGGTTTCTAGATATGGCGCTAGCAATGTACGAGTGGGTAAAACCAATATCTATTAAAGCAGTAACAGGTACATCAAAGATGAAGAACGTACCAATTATTACATCAGGTGCATTGCCATCCTCGCGGCATCTAACGGCATAGACCAGTCCTGGCTGTCTTGCATCCGTGTTACCTCTAGGACCATTGCCTCGACCCGGTGCACCTTGACCACGTCCAGCCCCATTACCACCACGACCTGGTCCACGACCTCCCGGTGGCTGCTGAGTACCTCTGGCCGGCTGTGCATCAATATTACAAACTTCTTGAGTCGTATCCATACGTCGAAGGAAATTTCTATACTGGTGATCCATTGAACCGCATTTGTAACAAGCGTCCGTTTTCCTTCAGCGCTCTGCAGAATGCCTTTTCCCACATTCAGCACAATCTCGACTTTGATTATTAGCTACAGGTGCTCTACCTTGAGCTGGTTCATCATTCTGAGGCCTCTTCAGAAATCTTTTTGAAGAACTTGACTACTTTATATCTCTCTTGTTTCTAAATCTTTCTCGATTTTGACGTTCTGAGTTCTTAGCCTCTTCGGCTATCTTGGCCTTCTCCACAAGCGTGGCAAAAGTTCTAACTTGTTGTGGGGCAATCAGAACCCTCAACTCATCATTCAGCCCATCCTCGAATCGCACACAATGCTCATGATCCGTTGACACTATTATCCGAGCATAACGACTCAAGCGTAAAAACTCAACCTCATATGCTGCCACTGTCTTACTCCCTTGAACAAGATTCAAAAATTCCTTCCTTCGGGCGTCCACATAACTTGTTCCAACATATTTCCCTTGGAAAGCAGCTTTAAAGAATTCCCAAGTAATCAGTGCAGCCTCGGTGCCTTCTCAAACAGTAAGCCACCATTGATACGCCTCGTCTCTTAGCAAGGACACAGCTCCTTTCAGTTTCTGCTTGACAGTGCATTCCATATCATCCATAATTCGCTCTACAGCTTTGAGCCAATATTCATCCACATTCGGAGCTACACCTGAAAATCCTCTAAAAACTTCTGCATTATTTGACTTGAGTCATTCCGAAATTGACCCACGAGTTGTTGGCCCAATTCTAGTTCTAGCGACCCTTTCTAGGACTCATGACATTGCTTGTGTCAAAGCATTATCTTCTTCCATATGATCTCGTGATCCTGTCTCACTTACAAGTGACACAGTGCATCCATTTTCGCATATGATTTGGTACTTGATTCAAAGCACCTCGTCCTCTACCACTGCCACGCTCGTCTAAGGCCCACCACCACGTCCTCTAATGCTCATGATGACTAATTCGGTTTAATCTGATTACAAGTTTTATGAATCAGAAAATTATTTCAGTGTTTATTAACGGTGTTTTATGAGATTTGAGAGATAAAGTTGTTTTTCGCAACACATCCTATAGTCTTAATGTCTATGATTTTTAACATCTAAAACTAGAAGTTCTAGAGTGTTCCTATGATCATATCATCATAATAATCATTAAGTAATAAATACTTACTTGACTTGTTGCCGGATGCTTGTGGTGCCATACTGATATTTAAAACATAATTGAAATGATTTCAGAAGTTATTTGTTGAACCCAACCATAGCCGAGTTTTTGAAACTGGCTCTGATACCATTAAATGTAACACCCCAAACCCGGCCTATGCATTAAGAGGAGATTTGGTTTGTTACATAGATCGAACTATCTCAATAATTTAGGTGAAATGGTATATCAAAACCCTTTTTTTAAAATAGAGTTTAATAAAAACCAAGAGAAGTAATTTTAAGTTTGATATGTTTGAGAAACATAAGTTGAAAATCTCATCATTTAATATTTAATTATCAAAACCTTAAAGTAATTTTTATAAGAGTTCAAAATATTTAAAATTTAAAAATAGATAAAGGAATTTCATATGTTTGAAAAACCCAAAGTATTTTAAGAAAACATTATAAGATAAATATCAGCCCATATTAAATATCTAAAACATAATTTAAATCCATCCACACATGTAAATCCATAAAATATTAATAGAGGCCTTATTACATCATACCCAAAATAGCAAATTGAAGAAAGTACTTATTAAAAGTTCAAAGTTTATTAAACTCATGTTTGCAGTATGGCCTCCACGAAGTCATCCTCGGCCCAAGTCCACGTCAATTTCCATTACCTGAGATGAAAAATTTGAGGGAGTGAGTTACTCAAAACTCAGTGTATAACTCACTTACTTTATCCACTGGGCCAGATCATCAAATCATTATTTTGGGCTTGAGCCCATCAACATGTTTAACAATATAAATAATGAGATGCATGCAAATAATGAAATTTCCCACCCAAACCTAATTTCCATCCGCTACACACCACCCGTACCAACCATCACACCTATGGGGATCAAGTCAACCCACCCCACCAACACTTTTATATTTGTGGCAGAGCCACCGAACTAGATTGTGACAAAGTCACCGAACTAGAGGCATTGAGCCATTAAAATATTTGTGGCGAGCCACCCGGAACTAGGGGAATTAGCCATTTAATTTTTTTTGTGGCAAAGCCACCGAACTAGATTTTGGCAACAGCCTTTCTTCTCTTCATCGTTAATCCCAACCCATGCAACATGTATGCAAAATAGTCTATGTACATATGATGATTTTATCAAAAAGGCCCAATTTACATATGAGTCAATATTTCAAGTTTTTATTAAGGCCCAAAAATTACAAATTAACATTTAGCCCATTTAGCAATTTAGCATCTTAGGCCCAATTAACGATCTAGCAAAGAGTTCGGCCCATTTAACAATTTGTTAGGGTTTTCGGCCCATTTAACGATCTATGAGATTTGCCCATTTATCGATTAGCGCCCATTTATCGATCTAGCAGAGATTTCGACCCATTTATTGATCTAGCAGAGATTTCGGCCCATTTAACGATCTAGCAGAGATTTCGACCCATTTACTATTTATAAAAGATTTCGGCCCATTTTACTATCTATCAAAGATTTCGGCCCATTTTACTAACTAGCATACTTATCGGCCCATTTTACGATCTAACACATCTTCGGCCCATTTACACATGAGACATTTAATATATATTTTACCAACTACTCATCGAGGGCATTTTCGTAATTTTCACAATTTTAACCGATTTCATGTAATTTCACCAAAATACCAATTATTTTGTATTGTATCGATTTTGTCATTTTTTTACGATTTTTCTCAATACTACGGTATGACATCTAACCCGAGATAAGTGTGAAGTTACACACCTTGATATCGTGAGTATTAAACCTTCCCGCTCGTCAACACCTAAACGTAATACGAACCATTAGAACACTTTCATTTATCAAAAGTACACTATTGATAAACGATCTAAATCTTTACCCTTTTGATTTTGAACCACTTCTATTTTTGGTTTCTCCTCGATTGTTGATTCGTTGCCCGATGAGAATCCACGAACGTACAGAGGCTCGGGAGTACGAATAACCTCGAACAATTAATTCTCCTCGGTTGAAGGTCCGTAACCCAATGGAAAATCTCGATTCAAAATGTTTCTTCGTTTATAATTAGGGGATTAACGGGCGCCTCTTTCAAGACTATGGATCGCCTTTTTCGCCTCTATCTTGAATGTCTCTAAAGACATAAGATTATTAGTCCGATTTATAAGTATTGAAATATGACTAACATTTTATAAGATTTGGGATTTGGCTTACCACGATTATCTTCGTTCCTCGAGAAACGATCGAGCGATTATGACCCTAAAAACGAAATCGATTAATAACTAACTATACTAATATAATGAATAAGAATCCTTAAAAGAAAATCACCTTACCTTGATTCTTGAAATCGATTCCAAAGTTTCAAAATACTCAAGATCACCTTGAGTTTCTACCCTCCAAAATCTCACTAATGTCCACGATTGGAAAGATAATTGAGTAAGAAAAATTCGTTTATGATTAAATAAAATCGGTTGTGATCAAAGAAAATGAAAGAATTTTGGTACAAGAATAAATTAACATTCGGCCATGGATGAAAGAATTGAAGAAAATTGTAATGAAGAAGAAAATGAAGAATAGGGAAATAGAATGGTATGGTTCGGTTTCAAGAGAGAAAGAGAGAAAGAAAGGAGAAGAAAAGAGAAGAATTAGGTTTTTGAAAAATTGTGCATTCAGTTTTGTGAAGCAAAAAGAAAAAAAAGATTAGCCTTCTTTGTGTGATGATGGTTTCGGCACTAGGAGGAATAGTTGGCAAAGGAGTGATCAATTGATCAAAAAGAAAGAATGGTAAAATAAATGGCTATAGTTTCCTCAAGGTATTTGGTAAAATTCGGCTAGAAAGAAAGATAGATGAAAAGGAAAAATAAACATTTTGCTTAAGCCAAAATGACCAAAATGAAAGAGTTCTCCTAACATCCAAGCTTACCATCCTCTCAACCCAAAACCGGCCATCCCCCTTAGCCTCAATGCCGTCCAAATACAATGGTCAAAAGGCCATTAGGAAGTTTCCAAAACATCTTCCTACACTTAAGCCTTTTTCCCCTCCTTTTTCCTTAAGTTGAAGAAACATAATCCCCCAATTCAAGCCCTTATCTTTAGCTTTCCAAAACCTTAATCTTCTTACCAAAATAAAAATAATCCAACTCATCCTAACCTTATCTCCTTGCTGACACATGCATAGGCTAAAGCAAAATAAAAATTCTAATTGCATGCCGGTGATTCAACTCCTTCCTCATGTCCAACTCATGGCGCCATCACCACTATGCCCTTAACTCATCTTATGCCATCTTTTAGCAATTAATTAATTTAAGTCTCAAGATCACCTAATTTCTTTACTCTAAAGCACACTTAACTAATATTTTTATTCTAACTCCAAGTAAACCCGAATTAACATTTAACAATATAATGATACTCGAATATTTAGGATGTTACATCCCCACAAGTTCAAGATGCCAGAATTTGAAAAGTACAATGGGACGAGTTGCCCTGAAGCTCACATCACCATGTTTTGTAGATAGATGACTAGGTATGTTAACAACGATAAACTATTAATACATTGTTTCCAAGACAGTCTGGTGGGAGCAGCATCCAGATGGTACAACCAATTGAGCAATACTAGGATTGGTTCCTAGAGGAACTTAGCTCAAGCATTCATGAAACAGTATAGTCATGTAACGGATATGACTCCTGATAGAATTACTTTGCAAAACATGGAGAAGAAACCAAGTGAAAGTTTTTGGCAATATGCACAGAAATGGAGAGAAATTGCCATACAAGTTCAGTCACCACTCCTAGAAAAAGAAACTACGATGCTCTTTATCGACACCCTAAAGGCCCCATTTATCACTCACATGATAGGAAGCACTACAAAAAGTTTTTTAGACATAGTGATGACCGGTGAAATGATCGAGAATACAATAAGGAGTGGAAAAATAAATGCAGGAGAGAGTAACAAAAGGTTAACCTCGAGAAAAAAGGAAAACGAGGTGAACAAAACAAGTACATATAACAAGGGTTACTCAAAATCGATTACGGTAAATCAGCCAAGAACGATGGCTGCCGGTTAACAAGGTTCATCAAGGCAGGAGTCTGGCACAAAATAGAACACTAAAAAGCTCTAATTTACACCAATCCCAATGTCATATAGGGAGTTGTATCAAAGCTTATTTGAGGCATACGTGGTGTCCCTTTTTTACTTGAAACCATTACAGCCTCCATATCCCAAATAGTATGATGCAAATGCTCAATGTGACTACCATGCAAAAATTTCAGGGCATTCAATAGAAAGCTGCATTGTCTTTAAGAAAGTAGTCAAAAAACTTATTAAAATAGGCATTGTGAAATTTGATGATGCACCTAGTGCCAAAAATTTGCTACCCAATCACACTGATGGTAGGGTAAATGCGATAGATGGAAAGTTGGGGAGAAGAATCAAGACTGATATTGCAGAAATAAAAACTCCCTTGAGACAGGTCTGGATGGAGATGGTAAAAAGGGGGGTGAGCATTTTGAATTCTGAAAGAAGTTGTGAAAACTCGAGGAACTACTGTGAGTTCTATCATAAAGAGGGGCACAAGATCCAAGAATGCATAGAATTCAGAGCCTTGGTACAGGGTCTGATGGACAATAAAGAGATAGAATTCTGTGAAGAAACTAAAGAAGAAGGAAGCATGTACATTAGAATCAACAACGAATGTCCCAGAAGTCAATCATCCTGTGCTCATCATTTTGCAACCTAAAAATAATGGAGTTAGAGTACAGACGACACCAAAGATCGTAATTCAAAAATCGACAGCCTTCTCTTATCAAGATAGAAAAAGGGTCCCCTAGAATTATGTGTAACATCTTAAATATTTAAATATCATTATGTTGCTAAGTGTTAGTTCGGGTTTACTTGGAATTAAAATAAATATTAGTAAAGTGTACTTTAGTGTAAAGAAATTAAGTGACCTTGAAACTTAAGTTAATTAAGTACTAAAAGATGGCATAAGATGAGTAATTGGCAAGGTGGTGAAGGCACTATAAGTTGGACTTGAGGAAGAGGTTGAATCACCTAGTATGCAAGTAGGAGTTTTATTTTTGCTTTATCCTAGCATGTGTCGGCTATGGATAAGATTAGGATGAGTTGGATTGTTTTTTTTTGGTAAGAAGACTAAGGATTATGGAAAGCTAAAGATGGGGATAGAATGGCTTGAATTAGGGATTTTGTCTCTCCAACTTAAGGAAAAGGAGGAGGATAAGGCTTAAGAATAGGGAGATGTTTTGGAAACTTCCTAATGGCCTTTTGACCATGTATTTGGACGGTATAGAGGCTAGGGGGATGGCCGGTTTTGGTTGATTAGTTTGGTAAGCTTGGATGTTAGGAGAACACATTCATTTTGGTCATTTTTTTGGCTTAGGCAAAATGTATTTTCTCTTCATCTATCTTTCTCTCTAGCTGAAATTTGCCAACATCCTTGAGTAAGCAACTCATTATTGTGTCATTTTCTTTTGACCATTTCAGTTTAGAAGCTCCTTTTTTCTCTCCCAAATCTTTTTCTCTTTGTGACCGAAAACACATAAGCAAACAAATATTTCTTCTTTTCATTTTTCTCATTTTTCCTCCCCTATGCCGAATGCAAAATTCTCTTAAACTCCATTCTCTTTTCTTCTCTTTTCTTTCTCTCTTTCCCTCTTGAAACCAAATCATATCTTTTCCATCTTCCATTCTTTTACTTTCTTCTTAACTAAAGTCTCTTCAACATTTTCTCTCATGGCCGAATGTTAATTTGCTCTTGTGCCAAATCTTTTTCATTTCTTCATAACCGAATTCTTCTCACTCAATTTTCTTTTCAATCGTGGGCAATAGTGAGATTTCTGGAGGGCAAAAACTCAAGGTGTTCTTGAGTATTGTGGAACATTGGAATTGATCTCAAGAGTTAAGGTAAGGAGTTATTCAAGGATTCTCATTTTATTCATTATATTAGTATAGTTAGTTATTTAATCGATTTCGTTATAGGGACGTAATCGCTCGATCGTTTCTTCGTGGAACGGGGATAATTGTGGTAAGTCAATCTCAAATTTTTTAAAAATAAATCGTTAGCCATATTTCGATAATATTTAGTCAGACTAATGATCTTATGTATTTAGAGACATTCAAGATAGGGCAGAAAAGGGTAGTGCATAGTCTTCGAAAGAGGCGGTTCGCTAATCCCCTAAGTATAAACGAAGGGCTATTTGAGAATCAAGATTTTCCACCGGGTTACGGACCTTCATCCGAGGAGAATCAATTGTTTGAGGTTATTCGTACTCCCGAACCTTTGTTCGTTCGTGGATTCTCATCGGGCAACGAACCAACAATCGAGGAGAAACCAAAAATAGAAGTGGTTCGAAATCCAAAGGGTAAAGATTTAGATCGTTTACCAATAGTGTATTTTTAATAAATGAAAGTGTTCTAATGGTTCGTGTTATGTTTAAGTATTGACGAGCGGGAAGGTCTAGTACTCACAATATCAAGGTGTGTAATTTCACACTTATCTCGGGTTAGATGTTATACCGTAAGTATTGAGAAAAACCTTAAAGATGACAAAATCGAAAAAATACGTAATAAGTAGTATTTTTGTGAAAAATACATGAAAACGGTTAAGTTGTGAAATTTATGAAAATGCCCTCAATAAGTTAGTTGGTAAAATGTAAATTTTATGTTTCATGTGTAAATGGGCCGAAAATATGCTAGATCGTTAAATGGGCCGAAAATATGCTAGATCGCTAAATAGGCCGAAAAACTCTGCTAATGGGCCAAAAACTCTGCTAGATCGTTAAATGGGCCGAAAATATGCTAGATCGCTAAATGGGCTGAAAAAAACTCTGCTAGATCGTTAAATGGGCCAAAAACTCTGCTAGATCGTTAAATGGGCCAAAAACTCTGCTAGATCGTTAAATGGGCCAAAGTTGCTAAAATTGCTAAATGGACTAAATGTTATTTGATATTATGGGCCAAAATAAAAACTAGAAATATAGATTCACATGTAAATTGGGCCTTTTGCTAAAATTTATAATATGTATATGGATTGTTATGCATACATGTTGCATGGGTTGGGAAAATGATGAAGAGAAGAAAGGCCTGTTGCCAAAAATCTAGTTCGGTGGCTCTGCCACAAATATTTTATATGGCTTATTGCCTCTAGTTTGGTGGCTCTGCCACAATTATTTCAATGGCTTAATGCCTCTAGTTCAGTGACTTTGTCACAATCTAGTTCGGTGGTTCGCCACAACATTATTAAAAATGGCTTTATGCCTATGATTGGTGTGTTGGCGGGGTGGGTTGACTTGATCCCTATAGGTGTGATGGTTGGTACGGGTGGTGTGTAGCGGATGAAAATTAGGTTTGGTTGGGTAATTACATTTTTCATGCATTTCATTGATTATATTGCTAAATCTGTTTATGGGCTCAAGCCCAAAACTTTGACTTAATGATCGGCCCGGTGGATGTAGTAAGTGAGTTATACCTTTGAGTTTGAGTAACTCACTCCTTAAATTTTCCATCTCGGGTAATGGAAATTGGCGTGGACTTGGGCCGAGGATGACTTCGTGGAGGCCATCTGCAAACATGGGTTTAATAAACTTTGAACTTTAAATAAATACTTTCTTTAATTTACTATTTTGAATATGATGTAATAAGGCCTCTATTAATATTTTATGGATTTTATGTGTGGATGGATTTAAATTTTATTTTAATATTTAATATGGGTTTAATGTAAATCCTAAATGTTTCCTTAAAATATTTTGGGTTTTAAAACATACGATATCCTTTAATTTTTCTTATTTTCAAATTCTTCCAAATTTTTTTACTACTTAAAGATTTTTGAAAATTTATAATTATATTTCAACTAATGTTTCTTAAATTCATCGATTTTAAATTATTTCTCTTGGTTTTATTAAACCTTATTTTCAAAAGGTTTTGTAATATCGATTCTCCTAAATCATTAGAAATATAAAAGAGAGTTCGATCTATGTAACAAACCAAATCTCGTCTTAACACATATACGGGTTTGGGGTGTTACATTGTAACACCCCAAACCCGGTCTATTTGTTAAGACTAGATTTGGTTTGTTACATAAATCAAACTATCTAAATAATTACGATGAATAGGAATTTAAAATAAAATTTATTATTTTATTACAAGGTTTAATAAAAACCAAAAGAGTATTTTAAATGTATATGAGAAAAACATTAATTGAAAATATCATTAATATTGTATTGATAAAATCCTTAGAGTAAATTTTTATAAGAGTTCAAAATATTTAAGAAAATGATAGAGGAATTTCATATTATTTGAAAACCCAAATTATTTTAAGAAAACAAAATAATTATAAGCCCATATTAATAGTCCAAAACATAATTTAAATCCATCCACACATAAAATCCATAAAACATTTATAGAGGCCTTATTACATCAAACCCATAATAGTAAATTATAGAAAGTCTTTAATAAAAGTTCAAAGTTTCATTAACCCTTATTTGTAGTATGGCCCCACAAAGTCATCCTCGCCCAAGTCCACATCAATTTCCATTACCCGAGATGAAAATTTGAGGAGTGAGTTATTTAGAACTCAAGATATAACTCACTACTTATTCATTGGGCCGATCATCAAATCATTATTTTGGGCTTGAGCCCGTCAACGAGTTTATCAATAAAATAATAATATGTATGCAAAAATGAAGTTCCCAACCCCAAACCTAATTTCCATCTACTACACACCCCCGTACCAACCATCACACCTGTGGGGATGAAGTCAACCCACCCCGCCATCACACCAATCATAGGCATTAAGCCATTTTATATTTGTGGCAGAGCCACCGAACTAGATTGTGACAAAATCACCGAACTAGAGGCATTGAGCCATTAATATTTGTGGCAAAGCCACCGAACTAGAGGCAATCAGCCGTTTAATTATTTTGTGGCAGAGCCACCGAACTATATTTTGGCAACATGCCTTTCTCTCTTCATTATAAATCCCAACCCATGCAACATGTATGCAAAAATTTGTCTAAGTTTATATGATGATCTTATCAAAAGATTTGAATAACATAAGAGTCAATATTTCTAGTTTTTGTTAAGGCCCAAAATTTCGAAATAGCATTTAGCCCATTAAGCAATCTAGCATCTTAAACCCAATTTATGATCTAGCTAAGAGTTTGGCCCATTTAACAATTTATTAGGCTTTTCGGCCCATTTAACAATTTATCAGGCTATTCGGCCCATTTAACAAATTATCAGGCTATTCAGCCCATTTATCGATCTAGCAGAGATTTCGGCCCATTTATCGATCTAGCAGAGATTTCGGCCCATTTATCGATCTAGCAGAGATTTCGGCCCATTTTACTAACTAGCATATTTTTCGGCCCATTTTTACGAGACATAAAATTTACATATTAACAACTAACTTCACGAGGGTGTTTTTGTAATTTTCACAATTTTAATCGTTTTCATGTATTTTCACCGAGATACCAATTAATTCGTATTATACCGATTTAGTCGTCTTTACGATTTTACTCAATACCACGAATGACATCCAACCCGAGAAAAGCGTGAAGTTACACACCTTGATATCGTGAGTACTAAACCTTCCCGCTCGTCAACACCTAAACATAATACGATCTATTAGAACACTATCATTTATCAAAAATATTCTATTGAGATTTGATCCAAATCCTTACCCCTTTGATTTTGAATCACTTCTATTTTCGGTTTCTCCTCGTTTATCGATTCGTTGCTCGCTGAGAATCCACTAACTTACAAAGGCTCGGGAGTACGAACTACTTCAAATAATTGACTTCCCTCGGTTGATGGTCCGCAACCCGGTGGAAAATCTTGGATTCCCGAAACAGCCCTTCTTTTATATTTAGGGGGAATAGCGGATCCACCCCTCTTACGAAGACTATGGACTGCCCTTTTTTGCCCTATTTTGAATGTCTTCAATGACAAAAGATCATTAATCCAACTTAAGAATATATCGAAAATAATACTAAAGGTTTTAAGGGTGAGATTTCCTTACCACAAAGATCCTTGCTCCACAATATGAGAATCGACCAAAAACGTTCCCTTAACACCTTAAATCGATTTCAACGTTCTATGATACTCACGAACACTTGAGTTCCGATCCTCTACTATCGCCTTAAAATATAACAAAGAAAAGTTAATAGAAAGAATGATTATTTCAATCCAAGATATCCTTCTTACCACCATCAAGATTCGGCCAAAACCATATATAACTAAAATTAACTAAAAATAACTCTTACCTATTGTCCACGGTTGAGAAGAAACGATTGAGAAGGATGTTTATGAATAGAGAGAAATTCGACTATGAATAACCAAAGAAAAGAGAAAATGGTTCGACAAAGGCATACTAGCATTCGGCCATGAGAAAATATTTTGGAGAAAGTATGATTGAAAAGAAATTAAAAGATGAGAGAAAGAGATGATGATGATGTTGTTTCGGTTTTCAAAGGGAAGAAAAGAGAAAGAAAGAGATGAGTTTAGGAGTAAAGTACATTCGGCAATGGGAAGAAGAAAAGAAAAGAATGGCCTTTTTGGTATTGGAGATTTCGGCACTTTGAAAAAAAAACATACAAAAGAGTACTAAAGTGATAGACAAAAATGACCAAATGGTCAAAAGGTTAAGGCTTACCAAAAGCTCAAATTTGGCCAAAGGAGAAAAGGTTGAGAAAAGAATTGCAAAACTTTGCACAAGATGTTAGGAATGACCAAAAACTAATTCCTAATCCTAGCAAGGTACTAACATAATCGGCCAACCTCCCCCTAGCCACATTGCCGTCCAAATTCATTGGTCAAATGACCATGAAATAATTTCCAAAACCTTTTCCTTGATACATGCCTTATGTCCCCTTATCTTTCCAAACTTTCTTGATTCCCTACCATAAGTTAACAATTACCTTTTTCCTTTAGTCTACTTACCAAAAATAAAACAATACAACTTATCCAACCTTATCCCCTTGCCGACACATGCATAGGTTAAAGCAAAAAAATAAAATTTTCTTGTTGCTTGCTAGGTGTTTCGAACTCCTTCCCTCTAGGGACACTTATGGCGCCATCTCCTCTTTACTACTAGCTCACTTATGCCAACTTTTAGCACTTAATTAATTTAAGTCTTAAGGTCATTTAATTTCTTTACTCAAATGTACACTTAAATAATAATATTTATTCTATCTCCAAGTAACCCGAACCAACATTAAGCAACATAATGATACCCAATTATTTAGGATGCTACAATTCTACCCCTCTTAAAGAAAATTTCATCCTCGAAATTTACCTGATTAAAAGAGGTGAGGATATTGTTGCCAAATAGTTTCCTCAGGCTCCCACGTAGCTTCCTCCGCTCCATGATTGCGCCACAAAACTTTGACCAACGGCACAGTCTTCTTTCTTAGCACTTTAACATCCCGATCTAAAATTTCCACTGGTTCTTCTTCAAAAGACAAGTCTGAATTTAATTCCACTTCTTCAACCGGTACTATATGAGATGGATCCGATCTATAACGTCTCAGCATGGAAACATGAAAAACATTATGAATTTGACTCAGCTCCGGTGGTAATTCAATCTGATAAGCCACTGGGCCAACACGCTTCATCACACGATATGGCCCGATGAACCTAGGGCTCAACTTACCCTTCTTTCCGAATCTAAAAATTTTCTTCCAAGGTGAGACCTTCAGAAAGACCCAGTCTCCCACAGCAAACTCGATATCCTTACGCTTCAGGTCTGCATACGACTTCTGTCTATCTGAGGCTTTCTTCAACCGTGCTCGAATAACTTTTACCTTTTCCTCTGTTTCAGAAATCAAATCAGGACCCAACATCTGCCGTTCGCCCAATTCAGTCCAACAGGTAGGAGTACGGCACCTACGACCATACAATGCCTCATAGGGTGCCATCTGAATGCTAGACTGATAACTATTGTTATACGCGAATTTTGCCAATGGTAGAAAATCCTCCCAACTACCTCTGAAGTCGATCACACATCCCCTTAACATGTCTTCCAATATCTGAATTACTCTTTCTGACTGTCCATCAGACTGAGGATGAAAAGCCGTACTGAAATTCAACTTTGTCCCTAAGGCTTCATGCAGAGCTTTCCAAAACCGTGATGTAAACCTAGGATCCCTATCTGATATAATAGATACGGGTACCCCATGCAACCTTACAATTTCAGATACATATAGCTTAGCCAATTTCTGCAATGAATAATCCGTATGAACTGGAAGAAAATGAGCGGTCTTTTTCAAACGATCAACTATTACCCAAACAGAATTTTTCTTAGTAGGTGTTAAAGGTAACCCACTAACAAAATCCATTGTTATCCGCTCCCATTTCCGAAGAGGAATCTTTATCTATTTGTAATAAACTCGACGGCAATTGATGCTCGCTTTCACTTGTCGACAAGTTAAACATTTTCCCACAAACCGTGAAATTTCACGCTTCAACCACTGGCCACCAATATTGTTCACGAAGATCCCGATACATCTTATTTCCTCCGGGGTGCATAGCATAAGGGCTACTATGCACCTCCCGTAGAATCATTTGTCTCAGATCTGAATCCTTAGGCATACAAATTCTTCCACGAAAGCACAACACACCTTCTGTGTTTATTCCAAAATCCCCTATTTCACCATTTTCGACTTGCTGAAGTAAGGGTCCCAACTTTTCGTCTAATATTTGCTTTTCCTTGATTTGTTCTAACCATAGAGGTTTCACCTGAAGTTCTGCTAACAAGCTACCATCCTCATACAAACTCAGATGAGTAAACAATGCTTTCAAATCAGATACTGTCTTACGACTTAACGCGTCAGCAACCACATTCGCCTTTCCAGGATGATATTCAATTGAGAAATCATAATCCTTTAATAATTCTATCCATATTCTTTGTCTCAAATTCAACTCCTTTTGGGTAAGGAGGTATTTAAGACTCTTGTGATCCGTGTAGATGATAGATTTCTCACCGTAGAGATAGTGCCTCCAAATCTTTAAAGCAAAGACCACCGTAACTAACTCCAAATCATGAGTAGGGTAGTTTACTTTGTGCGGTCTCAATTGACGAGAAGCATAGGCCACCACCTTTCCATTTTGCATCAACACACAACCTGCACCGTGTGAGACGCATCACAATAATAATGAATTCTTTTCCGACCTCCTATGAATTAAAACCTGAGCTTCGTCGGGATCTTCTTCAATTTCTCGAAACTCTCTTGTTGTTTTTCGGTCCAATTATACGGAACTCCCTTCCGCAAGCAGCTTTAGTTAGGTGCAAACAATCAACGAAAACCCCTCTACAAAATGTCTATAATAACCAGCCAAACCCAAGAAACTCCGAATTTCAGCTACCGACGTTAGTGGTTTCCAATCCAGAATAACCTCAATCTTCCGAGGATCTACCCTTATTCCTTCAGCTGATACCACATGACCCAAGAAAGTCACTTCCTTTAGCCAAAATTTACATTTACTGAATTTGGCATAAAGTTGCTTATCACGAAGTAGCTGCAATACTATACGCAAATGCGTGTCATGCTCCTCATCATTTCTTGAATAAACCAAAATGTCATCTATGAACACTACCACAAACCGATCTAAATATGGTTGAAAGACTCGGTTCATCATGTCCATAAATGCGGCTGGTGCATTGGTTAACCCAAACGGCATTACTACAAACTCATAATGTCCGTAACGAGTCCGAAATGCCGTCTTATAAATATCCGCTTCTTTTACCTTAAGCTGGTGATAACCCGATCTCAAATCAATTTTGGAGAAAATTGAAGCTCCCTTCAATTGATCAAACAGGTCGTCAATTCTCGGCAGAGGATATCGATTCTTAATCGTCAATTTATTCAATTGTCTGTAATCAATGCACATACGCATCGATCCATCTTTCTTCTTGACGAACAAAACTGGTGCTCCCCACGGAGACACACTCGGTCGAATAAAACCCCGATCCAACAATTCTTGAATTTGAGCTTTAAGCTCGCCAACTCCTTCGGTGCCATTCTATAAGGAGCAATGGACACTGGAGCTGTTCCAGGCAAAAGCTCAATGTCAAATTCTACTTCTCGATCTGGGGGTATACCTGAAAGTTCTTCGGGAAAAACATCCAAAAATTCCTTCACCGTTCTCGCATCATTCACAGATAACTCTTTGGCATCCAAAGCACAAATAAAGGCTAGGAATGCTCCATACCCTTTTCGCTCCAACTTTTCTGCCTTCAACGCTGATACCACGTTCGCCAAGTAGTTCCTTCATTCACCAATCATTATGACTTCCTTATCGTCCGAGGTTCTTGTTGACATCCGTTTCTCAGCACAATCCAAATGCGCCCGATGTTTAACCAACCAATCCATGCCCAGAATGAGGTCGAACTCACCGAAAGGCAATTCCATCAAATTTGCAAGAACACCTCCTCTTGAATTTCTAAGGGTACGTCTCTAAACAATTTATTTACAATTACTGACTGTCCTAAAGGACTAATTACTATCATCTCACTATCGGTAATTTTAGATTTTAGATTTAGGTTTCCAGATATGGCACTAGCAATATACGAGTGAGTAGAACCAATATCTATGAAGGCAGTAACAGGTACATCGAATATGAAGAACGTACCAGTTATTACATCAGGTGCATTGCCATCCTCGCGGCGTCTAACTGCATAGACCAGTCCAGGCTGTCTTGCATCCGTGTTACCTCTAGGACCATTGCCTCTATCCGGTGCTCCTTGACCACGTCCAGCCCCATTTCCACCACGACCTGGTCCACAACCTCTCGGTGGCTGCTGAGTACCTCTGGCGGTGTGCATTATTATTATGAACTTTCTGAGTCGTATCCATACGTCGAGGACAGTTTCTATACTGGTGATCCATTGAACCGCATTTGTAACAAGCGCCCGTTTTCCTCCAGCACTCTCCAGAGTGCCTTTTCTCATATTCAACATAATCTCGACCTCGATTATTAGTTACAGGTGCTCTACCTTGGGCTGATTCATCATTCTGAGGCCTCTTCTAAAATCTCTTTGAAGAACCTGACTGCTGTGTCTCTCTCTTGTTTCTAAATCTTTCTCGATTCTGACGTTATGAATTCTTAGCCTCTTCGACTATCTTGGCCTTCTCCACAAGCGTGGCAAAAGTTCTAACTTGTTGTGGGGCAATCAGAACCCTCAACTCATCATTTAGCCCATCCTCGAAACGCACACAATGTTCGTGATCTATTGACACTATTGTCCGAGCATATCGACTCAAGCGTAGAAACTCAGCCTCATACGCTGCCACTGTCTTACTCCCTTGGACAAGATTCAGAAATTCCTTCCTTCGGGCGTCTACATAACTCGTTCCAACATATTTCCCTTGGAAGGCAGCTTTAAAGAATTCCCAAGTAATCAGTGCAGCTTCGGTGCCTTCTCGAACAGTAAGCCACCACTGATACGCCTCGTCTCTTAACAAGGACACAGCTCCTTTCAGTTTCTGCTCAACAGTGCATTCCATATCATCCATAATTCGCTCCACAGCTTCGAGCCAATATTCAGCCACATTCGGGGCTACACCGGAAACTCCTCCAAAAACTTCTGCATTATTTGACTTGAGTCATTCTGAAATTGACCCACGAGTTGTTGGCCCAATTCTAGTTCCAGTGACCCTTTCTAGGACTCGCAGCATTGCTTGTTTCAAGGCATTATCTTCTTCCATATGGTCGCGTGATCCTGTCTCACTCTCAAATGATGCAGGTGCATCCATTTCCGGCATATGATTTGGTGCTTCAGTTGCAGTACCTCGTCCTCTACCACGGCCACGTCTACCGCGTCCACGACCACGTCCTTTAGTGCTCATGATGACTAATTTGATTTAATCTGATTACAAGTTTTATGAATCAGAAAATTGTTTCAGTGTTTATTAACAATGTTTTATGAGATTTGAGAGATAAAGTTGTTTTTCGCAACACATCCTATAGTCTCAATCTCTACGAATTTTAACATCTAAAACTAGAAGTTCTAGAGTGTTCCTATGGTCATATCATCATCATAATAATAATCATTTAACAATGAATACTTACTTGACTTGTTGCCGGATGCTTGTGGTGCCA
This sequence comes from Gossypium rotundifolium, assembly GCA_025506655.1. NCBI lineage: Eukaryota > Viridiplantae > Streptophyta > Magnoliopsida > Malvales > Malvaceae > Gossypium > Gossypium rotundifolium. The sequence goes on along the minus strand of CP106722.1, from coordinate 183,217,692 downwards.
TACTGATCTTTAAAACATAATTAAAATATTTTTCCTACGGAAATTATTTGTTGAACCCAACCACAGCCGAGTTTTTGAAACTGGCTCTAATACCATTAAATGTAACACCCCAAACCCGGTCTATTTGTTAAGACTAGATTTGGTTTGTTACATAAATCAAACTATCTAAATAATTACGATGAATAGGAATTTAGAATAAAATTTATTATTTTATTACAAGGTTTAATAAAAACCAAAAGAGTATTTTAAATGTATATTAGAAAAACATTAATTGAAAATATCATTAATATTGTATTGATAAAATCCTTAGAGTAAATTTTATAAGAGTTCAAAATATTTAAGAAAATGATAGAGGAATTTCATATTATTTGAAAACCCAAATTATTTTAAGAAAACAAAATAATTATAAGCCCATATTAATAGTCCAAAACATAATTTAAATCCATCCACACATAAAATCCACAAAACATTTATAGAGGCCTTATTACATCAAACCCATAATAGTAAATTATAGAAAGTCTTTAATAAAAGTTCAAAGTTTCATTAACCCTTATTTGTAGTATGGCCCCCACGAAGTCATCCTCGGCCCAAGTCCACGTCAATTTCCATTACTTGAGATGAAAAATTTGAGGGAGTGAGTTACTTAGAACTCAGTGTATAACTCACTACTTATTCATTGGGCTAGATCATCAAATCATTATTTTGGGCTTGAGCCGAATCAACAGTTTATCAATAAAAATAATAATATGTATGCAAAATGAAGTTCCCAACCCCAAACCTAATTTCCATCCACTACACACCCCCGTACCAACCATCACACCTGTGGGGATCAAGTCAACCCACCCCACCATCACACCAATCGTAGGCATTAAGCCATTTTATATTTGTGGCAGAGCCACCGAACTAGATTGTGACAAAATCACCGAACTAGAGGCATTGAGCCATTAATATTTGTGGCGAGCCACCAACTAGAGGCAATCAACCGTTTAATTATTTTGTGGCAGAGCCACCGAACTAGATTTTGGCAACAGGCCTTTCTTCTCTTCATTATTAATCCCAACCCATGCAACATGTATGCAAAAATTTGTCTAAGTTTATATGATGATCTTATCAAAAGATTTGAATAACATAAGAGTCAATATTTCTAGTTTTTGTTAAGGCCCAAAATTTCGAAATAGCATTTAGCCCATTAAGCAATCTAGCATCTTAAACCCAATTTATGATCCAGCTAAGAGTTTGGCCCATTTAACAATTTATCAGGCTTTTCGGCCCATTTAACAAATTATCAGGCTATGCAGCCCATTTATCAATCTAGCAGAGATTTTGGCCCATTATCGATCTAGCAGAGATTTTGGCCCATTTATCGATCTAGCAGAGATTTCGGCCCATTTATCGATCTAGCAGAGATTTCGGCCCATTTTACTAACTAGCATATTTTTCGGCCCATTTTTACGAGACATAAAATTTACATATTAACAACTAACTTCACGAGGGCATTTTTGTAATTTTCACAATTTTAATCATTTTCATGTATTTTCACCGAGATACCAATTAATTCGTATTATACCGATTTAGTCGTCTTTACGATTTTACTCAATACCACGAATGACATCCAACCCGAGAAAAGCGTGAAGTTACACACCTTGATATCGTGAGTACTAAACCTTCCCGCTCGTCAACACCTAAACATAATACGATCTATTAGAACACTATCATTTATCAAAAATATTCTATTGGGATTTGATCCAAATCCTTACCCCTTTGATTTTGAATCACTTCTATTTTCGGTTTCTCCTCGTTTATCGATTCGTTGCTCGCTAAGAATCCACTAACGTACAAAGGCTCGGGAGTACGAACTACTTCAAATAATTGACTTCCCTCGATTGATGGTCCGCAACCCGATGGAAAATCCTGGATTCCCGAAACAACCCTTCTTTTATATTTAGGGGGAATAGCGGATCCACCCCTCTTACGAAGACTATGGACTGCCCTTTTTTGCCCTATTTTGAATGTCTTCAATGACAAAAGATCATTAATCCAACTTAAGAATATATCGAAAATAATACTAAAGGTTTTAAGGGTGAGATTTCCTTACCACAAAGATCCTTGCTCCACAATATGAGAATCGACCAAAAACGTTCCCTTAACACCTTAAATCGATTTCAACGTTCTATGATACTCACGAACACTTGAGTTCCGATCCTCTACTATCGCCTTAAAATATAACAAATAAAAGTTAATAGAAAGAATGATTATTTCAATCCAAGATATCCTTCTTACCACCATCAAGATTCGGCCAAAACCATTATTAACTAAAATTAACTAAAAATAACTCTTACCTATTGTCCACGGTTGAGAAGAAACGATTGAGAAGGATGTTTATGAATAGAGAGAAATTCGGCTATGAATAACCAAAGAAAAGAGAAAATGGTTCGGCAAAGGCACACTAGCATTCGGCCATGAGAAAATATTTTGGAGAAAGTATGATTGAAAAGAAATTAAAAGATGAGAGAAAGAGATGATGATGATGTTGTTTCGGTTTTCAAAGGGAAGAAAAGAGAATGAAAGAGATGAGTTTAGGAGCAAAGTACATTCAGCAATGGGAAGAAGAAAAGAAAAGAATGGCCTTTTTGGTATTGGAGATTTCGGCACTTTGAAAAAAAAAACATACAAAAGAGTACTAAAGTGATAGGCAAAAATGACCAAATGGTCAAAAGGTTAAGGCTTACCAAAAGCTCAAATTCGGCCAAAGGAGAAAAGGTTGAGAAAAGAATTGCAAAACTTTGCACAAGATGTTAGGAATGACCAAAAACTAATTCCTAATCCTAGCAAGGTACTAACATAATTGGCCAACCTCCCCTAGCCACATTGTCAGTCCAAATTCATTGGTCAAATGACCATGAAATAATTTCAAAACCTTTTCCTTGATACATGCCTTATGTCCCTTATCTTTCCAAACTTTCTCGATTCCCTACCATAAGTTAACAATTACCTTTTTCCTTTAGTCTACTTACCAAAAATAAAACAATACAACTCATCCAACCTTATCCCTTTGACACATGCATAGGTTAAAGCAAAAAATAAAATTTCCTTGTTGCTTGCCAAGTGTTTCGAACTCCTTCCCTCTAGGAACACTTATGGCGCCATCTCCTCTTTACTACTAGCTCCCTTATGCCAACTTTTAGCACTTAATTAATTTAAGTCTTAAGGTCATTTAATTTCTTTACTCAAATGTACACTTAAATAATAATATTTATTCTATCTCCAAGTAACCCGAACCAACATTAAGCAACATAATGATACCCAATTATTTAGGATGCTACATACATTATGATTGCAATGTGACAATCCCGGGAAGGGAGAATTTAGCCAGCGCTTCAAAAGAGGATCAAGATGTAGGTTTTTATACGTGTAGTGGAAGGCGTTATGATTTGATAAATGCCCGAGCTGAACCCCCAAAAGGAAAAACCATTATGGTAGAGGAAAAGAAGGAAAAAGAAATCAGACCTGAGCCACTTGTTAATGAGCCAGTAAAAGAGGAGGAAGTCAAGAATTCTTGAAGTTTTTGAAGCATAGCGAGTATAGCGTTGTGGAACAGTTGCATAAACAACCAGCTCGCATATCTAGACTAGCTCTACTCTTGAATTTGGAGGTACACTAATGTGCACTGATGAAACTGCTGAACGAGACGTACGTGGCCAATGATATCTCTGTCAATAAATTGGATCAACCGATTAATAACATAAATGCTGAAAACTTCATCTTCTTCAACGATGATGAAATACCACCAAGGGGTATGGGATCCACTAAAGCTTTGTGCATCACTATCGGATACAAAGAATATACATTGCTAGGAGTCCTGATCGATAATGGATTGGCATTGAACGTATTGCCCCTATCCACACTTAATAGGTTACATGCGGATAGCTCACACATGAAGGTATGCTAGAATATAGTGAGGGCGTTTGATGGCACTGAGAGGAGGGTCATAGGAAGAATTGAAATACCTTTGTTGATTGGTGTAACTACATATGATGTGGACTTCCTAGTAATGAATATCAAGCCCTCCTACAATTGCTTATTGGAAAGACCTTGGATACATTCGACCGGGGCAGTGCCTTCGTCGCTACATCAGAAGTTGAAGCTAGTATCAGAAGGTCAGCTAGTGACGACAAACACTGAAGAAGATATTATCGCAACCGTAACTAGTGATGCACCGTACTTGAAAGTAAATGATGATACAATTGAATTTTTTTCCGGTCTTTGGAGTTTGTGAATGCAACATTCATTACTGAGGGGAGCCGAGTTCCAATGCCAAAAATATCCAAGGCTACCAGGATGGGATTACAGCTGACAGTAGGAAAGGGAGCTCTATTGGGAAAAGGATTAGGGAGACGTCTTCAGGGAAGAGTTGAGGCTCCAATGTTGAAGGACAAGCATGGCTACTTTGGCTTAGGGTACAAGCCAGATGCGAGACAAAGAAGGAATGAACTGGAACAGAGGCAAGAAAGAAGAAGGGCACGTGTGAGTGGGGAAGAAATCAAATGGAAACCAATGATATTCCCCCACATATCCAAAACTTTTGTATCAGGAGGGATTATTCATCCCGAGCAAAGGACGCCAAGAAAAGAAAGTATTGAAGAAATGTTGAGAAATATTCAAATAAATGCCATACATGAAGAAACCACTGAAGGAGGGACCTTATCAGATATCCGCCCTTATGAACCTGGGAGTGTTCTGAACAATTGGACTGCAAAAGAAATACCTGTAGTTTTTATACCTTACATAGAGTAATGTTCAAAACACACTTGTTGCTTTAAGCCTAAAAGTAATAAGAATTCCTTTGTGAAATAGGCTTATGTCCAAACATCATTATGAAATACATATTTGATATCATTTTGAGTAAATATCCTCTCATTCTTTTAGATTCTTTCATTCTTTCTATACAAATAATTATGTTAGATTCTTTCATTCCTTGGATCTTTTTTCAAATCATTCTTTCATCACATTCATAATCATATAATTCAAGTAATTATTCTTGAATTCATTAATTCTTTGTATATTCCTTTGTACCTATTACAGGTCCTCAGATATCAACAACATAAGTAACACTGCTACGGAATTAGAACCCCTTTTGAGCAAGACATGTGTTTAGAGGGATCCTAGGACTTTGAAGATGACATAGACTGTGGCTTATCTCCGGACTTGTTAAGAATGGTAAAATAAGAGGAAAAGCAAATTCTGCCTCATGAAGAGACAGAAAAGATTGTGACCTTGGAAGAAGGAAAGGTAGTGAAAATTAGAATGTGTATAACTGAAGAAACGAAGCGAGACCTCGTAGAGTTACTTTAAGAATTCAAAGATATCTTCACATGGTCATACCAAGATATGCCCGGATTAAGCACTGGCATTGTTGTACATCGCCTCCCCATAAAAGAGGATTGCAAGTCGGTTCAGCAGAAGCTCCAGAGAATGAGGCCTGATATTGTGCTAAAAATAAAAGAGGAAGTCAAAAAGTAGTTTAATGTCAGATTCTTGCAGGAAGTCAAATACTCAAAATGGGTAGCCAACATTGTGCCTGTCCCTAAGAAAGATGGGAAGGTACGAATGTGTGTAGATTATAGAGACTTAAATAAGGCCAACCCAAAAGACAAATTTCCCTTGCCTCACATTGATACTTAGTAGACAATACGGTAGGTTATTCATTGTTTTCCTTCATGGATGGCTTATTGGGATACAATTAGATAAAAATGCATCCTGAAGGCATGAAAAAGACTACCTTCATAACCTTATGGAGTACATTTTGTTATAATGTAAAGTCATTTGGGCTAAAAAATGCAGGAGCGACATATCAAAGGGCCATGGTGACCTTGTTCCATGATATGATGCATAAAGAGATCGAAGTTTATGTCGATGATATGATCGCAAAGTCCCAAACAAAAATGGAACATATCCAAGTTTTGAGGAAGTTATTCTTGAGATTGAGGAAATTCCAATTGAAGCTCAATCCAACAAAATGTACTTTTGGAGCTAGATTAGGAAAATTGTTGGGCTTCGTAGTCAGCGAGAGAGGAATTGAGATTGACTCAGACAAGGTCCGGGCTATACAAGAATTGTCTCCGCTGTGCATTCAAAAAGAAGTTCGAGGTTTCCTTGGAAGGTTAAATTACATTGCTCGGTTCATTTCACAATTAATTGAGAAATGTGATCCTATATTTTGTCTTCTTAAGAAACACAATCCCGGCGTGTGGGATGATGAGTGGCAGAAAGCTTTTGATAAGGCTAAAAAAATACCTGTCAAGTCCTCTAGTATTGTCACCTCCATGTCCAGATAGGCCATTAATACCGTATTTGATAGTGTTTAATAACTCTATGGGATGTGTTCTGGGTCAACACGATGATTTAGGAAGAAAAGAAAAAGGTGATATACTACCTCAGTAAGAAATTCACTGAGTGTGAAATGAGATATTCGTCAATTGAGAAATTGTGTTGTGCCTTAATTTAGATGACTCAGAGGTTGAGGTAATACATGTTGTACCATACGATCTGGCTAATCTCAAATTTGGATCCTCTAAAATATATGATGGAGTCAACTACTTTAAATGGAAGGATGGCTAGATGGAAAATTCTGCTCTCTGAATTTGATATAGTTTATGTGAACCAAAAAGCCGTGAAAGGAAGTGCAGTAGTAGATTTTCTAGCCAGCAGAGCTCTAGAAGATTATGATTCTCTGAACTTTGACTTTCCCAACGAAGAATTAATGTATGTGGCAGCTACTGAAGAAAACACTTCAAAAGATCACCTTTGGAAATTGAACTTCGACGGAGCATCAAATACTGTAGGTAATGGAATTGGGGTAGTCTTGGTATCCCCAAATGGAGATCATTATCCGTTCACGTGCAAATTGGATTTTAATTGTACAAACAATATGGCAGAGTATGAAGCATGTATCATGGGACTCCGGGCAGCCATATAACGCAAAATTAGAGTGCTGGAAGTATATGAAGATTCTGGACTGGTAATCTACCAACTGAAAGGTGAATGGGAGACAAGAGACTCCAAATTGATCAATTATCAAAGGATCGTTCTGGTGTTAATAAAGGAGTTTGATGATATTACTTTCAATTATCTCTTGCGAAATGAAAACCAAATGGCAGATGCTTTGGCTACTTTGGCTTCCATGATCAAAGTGAGCAAACAAGAGGATTTAAAACTCATTCAAATGAGTATTTACGAGGCCCCAGCTCATTTTTATAACATGGAGGAAGAAAAAGAGATGACCACCCCTGGTAGCACGATATATTACAATACGTGAGAAATCATGAATACCTTGATCAGGCAACCGAGAATGACAAAAGGACGTTGAGAAGACTAGCATGTGACTAAATCTTAGATGGGGAGATCCTGTACAAAAGAAGAAAGGATTAGGTACTATTGAGATGTGTCGATGCTATTGAAGCTATGAAAATTCTGGAAGAAGTCCACGAGGGTGTTTGTGGAACACATGCTAATGGTTTCACTATGGCTAGGAAAATTATGAGATTTGGGTACTATTGGTCTACCATGGAGGGAGACTGCATCAATTATGCTAAGAGATGTTACAAATGCCAGATTTATGGAGACAAAATTCATGTAGCTCCTTCACCCTTGCATATTATGACTTCCCCATGGCCTTTCTCTATGTGGGGCATTGGATGTCATCGGGCCGATCTCTCCAAAAGCTTCAAATGGGCATCGGTTCATCCTTGTAGTCATCGACTATTTCACCAAGTGGGTAGAGGCTGCTTCATATGCCAATGTTACCAAGTCGACAGTCAGCAGATTCTTAAAAAAGGAAATCATATATCGATATGGAATGCCTGAGAGGATCATATCTGACAATGCATTAGACTTGAACAACAGCACGATCGTGGAGGTCTGTAGTCAATTCAAAATCAGACACCATAATTCATCACTATATCCTCCAAAAATGAATGGTGCAGTGGAAACAGCCAATAAAAACATTAAAAAAATCATGGGAAAAATGGCTTAAACTTATAAAGATTGGCACAAACAATAAGCATCCATGCTTATCGAATGTCTATCAGAACTTCCACTGGGGCAACGCCTTTCTCATTGGTTTATGGAATGGAGGCAGCTTTACCCATTGAAGTAGAGATACCTTCCCTTCGAGTTTTGTCAGAGCTAAATTTAGATGAAGCCGAATGGATCCAGTTTCAATATGATCAGTTGAATCTGATCGAGGAAAAGAGGCTAAAGGCTGAGTACTCTTGATCTCCTAAACACATATTGAGCTTAAAATGGTCCTCAGAAAGTTCATACAGAGAAGTTCAGGCTGCGATATCTGGGGCACCTATCTTTTCCCCTCCCTATTTTTGTATTCTAGCAATATTTGCTTTCTTTAATTAGCCTATTCTTTTCAGATTTTGTTCCTGATAAATTTCAGTTTTGTCCATCGTTATGATCATTTTCAAGCATTTTGTATTGAAGTAACGATTAATGGACTAATAATACTTTCACAAAAGGAGTTTTACATATTACTCTGGAAACTTCTAAATAGTACGAGAACCTGAAACAGGTTTATTATTTAGAACTCACCAAGCCTAAGGGTTGGAAATATTTGAGAAGGAAACTCTAAACAGTAATCATTTCTTTGGACTTTTTGTCAAAAATATCGGCTAAACAAGAAGACAAGATATTACGTCAGTGATACAACCTTGAAGAACAACGAGCAATGACAACCTAGACATTAAAAAAGAGATCATTCTCATGACATTCTGCATTCATGCAAAAATCATCCATATCACATTATGTTTGGAGCATTTGATTCATTCTGATCATTGCATCCTAATCATTATGCATAAGCATAGGTCAATAAATTGATTCCACAGGTCATGTTCCCTAGAGGACGGTGTAACAAGATCGATGAATCCACAAATCCCATACCCCTGAGGCTGTAGGGGGATGAATTAAAGTCAAGATAGCAAATCTTATTCCCCTGAAGTTGCAGTGTAGCAGATTAAAGCTACGAATCCATAAGTCCTATACCTTTGAGGTTACAGTAGGTCGGATCAAATCCACCATGGCGAATCTCATTTCCCTGAAGTTGCAGCGGAGCAGACTGAAGACAGCGAATCATATTTCCCTGACATTGCAGTGGAATAGATTGAAGCTACAAATTGGCAGATCTTATCTTCTTGAAGTTACAATGGAGCAGATTGAAGCCACCAGCCTTATCTCCTTGAAGTTACAGCGGAGCAGACTGAAGACAGTGAATCGTATTTCCCTGATGTTGTAGTGGAACAGATGGAAGCTACATATTGACGAATCTTATCTTTCTGAAGTTGTAGTGGAGAAGATTGAAGCCACTAGCCTTATCTCCCTGAAGTTGCAGCGGAGTAGACTAAAGACAGCAAATTTTATTTCCCTAGCATTGCAGTGTAACAGATTAAAACTACAGACAACGAATCTTATCCCTCTGAAGTTGCAAAGGAGCAGATTGAAACCACCAAACCTTATCTCCTTGAAGTTGTAGCGGAGCAGACTGAAGATAGCAAATCTTATCTCCCTGAAGTTACGGCAGAGCAGATTGACACTACAAGTCTAACCTCCTTGAATTGGATCGCAGTGCTAGTTCCTAGGCCCCTAAAGATGTAGTGGGATGGAATAAAGCTACTCGAATAAGAAAGACACCAAAACAAGTAGAGACTCAGCGAGGCCGGGCAAAATTGGCCCTTTTGAAGTCTTTTCTCTATTCCCGTTACACGACAATGAGCAAAGAGGGGCAGCCGTAATGGTCCTATCTCGCCCGGGGCCCGATTAACCCCAAAAAAATTAAAACCAAATAAAACATTAATAAAAGTCCAAAACTTACAGTCCATCTTTTACAAATATCAGGGCTTGATGGCCCAAATTACATCTAACCCGAGCCCAAACTTACAAATCACTACCCAATTACAAGCCCGCAACCAACCCTAGCCCAATTAACCTAAAAAATTAGAAAAAACCCTAGAACCTTCTAGCCAAAGCCAGCGCCGCAATAGCCAAGCCCCCCACACATGCCGCAAGCCTCCACGTCACCCCACACGCGCGCTTCCGTACGACGGTTTTACCTGCCAATAGGATGACAAACAGTAGCAAAAAGAAGCTAGCAAATGATAACAGAATCTAAGGCTTTCTAGATTTTCTTTTTCATTTATTTTATTTATTCTTAAATTGACTATAAAATGAGGCCGAAAACAAATCTGTAAGGGGACGATTTTTTACAAATTTCATATCAAAAAAAATACAAAGAAATCAAATCAAAGAAAAGGTGATTTCGTTTTTCTGATTCTGTTTCTTTCTATTTAGCCATATATGAGTATATATATATATGTAATAAAATAGGAGGAAGGATACCCATACCTTGATTCGCCTGAAAAAGTGGTTTTCGGGGTTCCGACCGCCATGCGCAGGCGTCGTCGGTGGTGGACCAATGGTGGTCCGGTCATCGAAATCGCAAGAGGAGAAAACTTCAGAGGTTTTTTTTTCCTTTTTTTTTTTAAATGGAAGAGGCCAAATGATTTTTTTCTGAAAATTTGGACTTATATAGCCCACCAATACAACGTCGTTTTGGCTTAATACCCCAGGCATAAAACAACGTCGTTTCAGGGCTAGGATCCGCGCGTTGACCCGACCCGGGAAGGATCCCCGTGTTTTTTGAAACTGGTATAATTACCAGTTTGGTCTTTCCGCTTTTTTTGTGGTTTCACAATTAAATTATTTTTACTTTTTAATTTGACCTTGACATTTTATTTTGGTTTCGATCTGGTCCTTTTTTTTTTAAATGAGAATTTTGGAACGGCGCCGTTTTGATGATAAGGCATAATTGCTCATTTGGTCCCTATAATGTGGCGCGCGTTTTAGTTTGATCCTTATACAATTTTTTTTACCTCTGACTTTATTTTTGTTCTGATTTGGTCCTTAATTATTTGGGTTTTAACATTTTCCTTAATTTATTATTTATTTATTTATTTTAATATGTTACATACTGTTTATTTTAAATTAGTTTTCATTTACATAAGATTATTTTATATATATTATTTTATTTATCATGTATTATCTTCTATACATATCGTTAATTTTAATTATTTCTAATCTAATTTAAAATTTTGGTGTATCTTTTACATTTTAAAATTGTTCTATTATTTATCTAAACATTTTATCATATTATTCACTTAAAATATATATTATTCATTTTATTCTATTATGTATGCGTATTATCCATTGTAAACTTCATCATATTTTTAATTGTTTTGTTAACTATCCATTTTATATATCATTCATTTTACATACTTTATTGTATTTTATATATATTCGATTCCTTTTATATAAAACCTTATTTTATTTCTTAGTTTTCATTTTTGTATATATTTTTGAACCGTTATTTACTTTATGTTTTTAAGATTGAAATTTCGATATTTATCACTTTTATTATTTTTATGTTAGTCTTGGCATTGTCTTTATACTATTTGAAATATTAGTTATGTAGTTATTACATTTTCTTTTAATTGTTTATATTACTATTGAAAGTTAGAATGTTGTGTAATTTCGTGAATTGTCATTTAGTATTTGTATTCGTATCTTATTGATGTAATGGTTTTATTAACAAAATTATCGTCTTAAATAAAAAATGCATTTCATTTCATTACTATATTTTTTTCAAAAGTTTTTTCAAAATAAGCAAATACTCCTCGTTCTATGATTCGAGAGGAATCGTACCTTACTGGGTTTCGATTTTTCTCGTAGAATCTAAAGAACCAATTATCCTTTTTAAATCAAAGCATAAGTTAAATGAAAAATTTATTCTCGAAAATTCAAAGTTGTTGTGTCCTAACTCACTGGATGTGACATTTTGTTACCTCGAGGTAAGAATTTCTAAAAACAAAGGCAATATTCTGTATTTAGAATTTTGAGAAATTGTGCCCTAACTTACTGGGTTTCGATTTTTCATTTGACCCAAATAATCAAATATCCTTCTTAAATTTAAATGCGCGATTTTTAAGAGTCAAAAGACAAGCTTAGTTTCGTGGATTTAAAATGTCATATCCTAGCTCACTGAGCATGACATTTTACTTCTTCGAAATAAGTGGGTCCTAGTATCCAATTTAATTTATTCAAGTTTTTAAACAAAGAGGATCGTATCTTAAAATCTTTTCAAATTTTTCAACATTAAGACGTTAATTAATCAATTTGCTACCAATTTTGGGAATTACGAAGGTGCTAATCCTTCCTTGTACGTAACCGACTCCCAAAACCATTTTCTCAAATTTTGTAGGTCAAAATTATCGTTTTAATAAATCAAATGTATTATTAAAATGACCAATTACTAGGTGATCTGATCACACCTCATTAAAAAGGATTGGGGGCGACTCCATTTTCATTTTAGCGTCGACCCCGTTTTCCAACAAAAAAAAAGGTTTTGATAGCCTATATTTGCTTTCTTTTTCAATTTTCTTTTCATGCAAGAAACCATTGAGGACAATCATGCAAAAGATAATAAATTAATTATGGAACTTTATTTAACTAAATTGTTCAAAAAGTTACAAGCATAATAACGAAATCACCACATTAATGGAACAAAATTCTAATAATCTCCCACTTGCCCTAGTGAAGTAAATGACTCATATTTCCTATTGTCATACCTTCTACATGTTTTTCAAAACTCCTAACTACCAAAGTCTAAGTAAACAAATTTGCAAGGTTGTCCTCAAATGTGACTTTAACTACATTTACTATTCTGTCTATTACTACCTCTCGTATTATATGGTACTTAGGATCAATGTGTTTTGTCCTCTTATAATTCCGTATTTCCTTAGAATTAGTAATTGCCACACTATTATCGCAATACAATGAGATGACTTTTTCCATACTAGGAATGAATTCAAGATTTGTTAAGAACTTCAAAACTTGATTGCTTCTTTTATAGCCTTAGAAGTAGCCACATATTTGGCCTCCATAGTGGAGTCAACAATATAACTCTATTTGACACTTCTCCAAACTATGACTCCATCACTTAGGACAAAAACACAGTCCAATATCGATTTCCATAAATCCCTACATGTCTAGAAGTTTGAATCTGTATATCCAATGGGTGTTAGGTCCCTTCTAGAATATACAAGCATATAATTGATTTATCAGTTCTAGTGTCTAGCATTATGTAACACCCCAAACCTGGCCTAGAAGTTTAGACCGAACTCAGGATGCTACATTGATCACCGAAGTGATCATGGGAAAAATTTTACATAACCAGTCAACCTTAATTTCATTTCTGAAAACCATTAATATCTTTATGGAACAAAAACATTTAATCGTTTAAAATCCATTCAATAAGGTTACCGTTAAGTCTGATAAATAACCAGAATAAATGTACGAATGAAAATCTGAAGTGGAAACTGTACCACAGTCTTATAAAACCTTATAGTTCGAAAATAGTATAATCAGAATATAATTTAGAAAGTAGACCCGAAATAAGCTTTTGAAACCATGACAGTGTGAGACTTCCGCATACCGAGTCCAGCGTTAGAATTCAAAAAGGTACGTGAAAGGGGAAACAGAAGAGGGGGTGAGCTACTCGAGCTCAGTATGAGATCAAAATCGTCTAACTACAGAATTAGATACAAAAAGCCAGATAACAGTTCAAAATCAGAACATACTTACAGCACTATATGAATCCAGAAGGTAGGCTTGAAATAGAAGTTTTGACAATTATTACAGTTTGAGCCACAACAACTCACAAACGGTCACAAGTACTATAGTTAGATAAAACATTTAGAGTTCACGAAGTGCACACAGACATAGGTACTTTTCAGTCAATCAGTACAGTCAGACCAATGTGTATGGATGTTGTTCAGTTATAAAACACACCCATCCAACCAACACACATCTCCAACCCCTCACTCCACATAAGATCTATTTGAGCTCATCCAACCAATCACACCACATAGGACCTCGTAAAGCCCATCCAACACTGCACTCCAATAATGTCCACGACCCTCAGGGTAATGGGACTGCCCTCTACCCTCTAGGTATTGGGGCTAATAGTACATTGTACGGTACCTTGCGATAAACTGCGGTATAGACATGCAGTATGAACTGCTAGATCAGATAGTGGGAATACGCAACGAAGCTAATGTAAATGTGGTACAGTGCAATCTGGTAATCCTCTATCAACATAGTCCTCGACCCTCAGGGTATTGGGACTGCCCACGACCCTCTGGGTATTAGGGCGTTTAGCAAGCAGATAAACTGTCAGCTTAGTTTAGTCTCAGTCTTCCTTCTATTCAAAATCCCATCCAAAAATATTATATGCATATGTATGTGTGCAAACAGATGAACAAAATCAAAGTACAAGGTTACATACAATCATTCAGAGACAGAACTCACATCCAGCCAGTCAAAATCAGAAAGGTGAATACTTATCTACACAAATTAAGATTCAATGGCAATGTAACCTCGCAGAACAGTGACGCCTAATCAGACAATCAGATAGAACCATATTGCACACACACCCCTCGTCAATTGAGTTCAGAATCAAACATGTTATGCAACCAATCACGAATGTCACCTAAACCGAAGTCAGAACAGAGTCATAATTACCCTTACTAAAGCTTAGCTAAGGGTTGAAACACACAGAGTCACAATTACAATTAAATTGACCTAAAATTAATATTTGATGAGATAGCGCCACATGCCCGTGTGTCCCGGTCGTGTGGGACAATCCAAGCCGTGTGGGGGTCCAAACGCCCTTGTGAAAGGAGGCACACAACTATGTGAATAGGCTGTGTAACTTACTGTCCAGTTTCGCTAAAATCAAGTGTAGGGTAGACATTGCTGTGTGAGGATCTCACATGCTCGTGTGCCCACCAGACACGGCCGTGTGTCCTGAAACACACGCCTGTATGGGATCCCTAAATTCTTAAATTAGTCACACAGCTGTGTGGCCAGGCCGTGTGCCACCAAAGCTCAAAATCTCTAATTCCCAAACCCACACGCCCATGTGCTCAAGGACACGACCGTGTGAAAATCGACAAAATCCCCAAATCAGCCACACGACCGTGTGGCCAGGCCGTGTGGCACCCAATTTAACCTGAAAACCCTAACACCCAATTTTACACTACTGTGTGAGTCGACACACTCCCGTGTGGCCGTAGGAATGGTTATGAAACCACCCTTAAATAGCCCCGAAAATGTCACTTTAGCCACCAAATACGTCCCCAACCTTAGAAAAATGAAAAATATATCAGAAAATGGAGTATCGCACTCCCTTTCAGCCATCAAAACTCCAAAAACAAGGAGTTAAAGCACTCTCTCAAAAAGTCGAAACAATTACTTGCAAAACAAAAGAAAAGTAGTCAAGGTTCGAATCCCACACTTGTTTCTACGATGAAGGAAATGATAGATGAGCAAAAATCCCTGATGCCAAAAACCAAAATCGATCTTTGAGTAATTTTATCAAAAGCGAAAAGAAAAGAAAAAAGAGCAGAGAAGTAGTAGAACGTGAAAACGGGAAAAATGAAAAATAAAAATAAACTTATATCCTAAACACATAATTTAACAATTTTTAAAGATTATAATTATTAACTAAATAAAAAAATAAAATAAAAATAAAAAAGGCTCTCCAAAAATGCGCACCCCAAGACTCGAACCCAGAACCTCGAGGTAAATTGACACTCATCCAACCACTAGACCAACAGGCCTATTCTGTCACTAAATTGCACGACTAAACACATATGTCCAGCCTTCTCACTGTCCCTATGCTTAAATCCCAAAACTTCTAGGCCCAAAATTCAGGGCGTTACAATTCACCCCTCCTTAAAGAAATTTTGTCCCTAAAATTTCCAACTAATAGAACAATCTTATAGACAAACTACACCACTATGCTCTCGCTGCGCACTCTAATCCCAAAACACTACCACACTAACCTTGAACTTGGAACTTCTCACACACACTTAGGACACTTAACCAGTGAAGCAAACAGATACTATACACACAATTCCTACACTCAAATCAACACATACATCGTTTCTAACCATATTTGACTCAAAAACGCCGAGGACAATCTCGAATTCGATGTTCCTTAGACCTTCATCTGAGACACGCTCTAAACTTCTTCCAACAGTTTCCCGGATAGTGCCTCTTACAATGCTCGCAGGATGGAACGCTCGCACCACTACTAGCACCCATCGCACTACCCTTGTTGTCACTCAAACACGTTCCAACACACTTCGTAGAATGAAGTTCCAACTTCGGAGGAATGCGATCTCTTTTCTTTCCACAATCCTCACACCTACCTTGTACCAATTCCCTATTCCTCTCCAAACTAGCTTCAAAGATCTTTTCTAGAACCTCTCTCACTACCTGAGTTAATGCCTCAGTACCACGCACCAAGTTATCGCTACCAAAGTCAGGGGACTCACATTGACCTCTAACTCCTGAACAGTCACACGTTCCTGAGGAGCAAACAACTCCTCGCAATCACGCTCACCTTTGGAAGTCATATCTGGCGTATGGCTAACTTAGAAAGCCTACATTATCAGAACATAGAAACAATTCTAATAAAAGAACCTACATTTCTAATTTTTTATAGTTCTGAATATTACCTGAACCAGCATCGGAGTCTCGGACATTTCATTTTCATAAACCATTTCAACTTTCTATGGTACAATTATTTAAATATTTTTCAAAAAAAAACTTACTTGCGCTCACGTTCACTGAAACACCCCAGTTTTTACTTATTTTTGGCTTTTGTAATTTTGGCATTAATGGGTATCTACTTTAGTGGATATGTGTTCTGGGTGTGTGTGGAAGGTCCCAAGTTCAAGTTTCAACTTGGGTAAATTTTGGTACTTTTATGAATAAAGCCTAAACTTTGGTTGGTAGGCTTGTAAGTTAAAATGTATAAGAAATTAGCAGAATGGGCCTACTGGTCTAGTGGGTAAGTGGAGTGTTGGTTATGCTGAGTGAACTGTGTTCAAATCCCAGCATGGGTATTATTTTTGCCTAACACATTCAAAGAGGTTGTGTTGGACTAAAAGTCTGATAGTAGTGAGAGAATTAAGGGAAAAGTTTGAGGGTTAACAATTTCTATTCAGAACTACTTCCTCTGTTTGAAAATTTTATCTAACCTTCCTCCTTTTTCCTTTTTTTTTTTGGCTGCCGTTTTTCTTTCCCCATCTCCTTTGGTTGCCAAAACTCTACTGTTTTTCCCCTCTCTTATTTTTGGTTCTCCTTCCGTTCAACCGTGTCTATTATCTATAGTTAGGACGCGCGATTGGTAAGTGGTTTTTCTATAAGTGTTAGTGTTATTTTTGATTAAGCGATTAATGGAGGAATTATTTTACTCACGTCTAGGTACTACTCGAAGGCTTTAATTGGGTTCTCGAGTTACAATACACTACTTTTTGCTCGTTAAAGGTAAGGTTGTCTGTAATATCCTGGATTATGGCTTATGCATTTTTGCTTAATTACATGAAATAGCATGCCTTTGTGTGTTAAGAATGTGTTGTATGAATTTTCTAAACTTTAGGAAATAGGAGAGCACCTTAGAAATTATTAGATTTTTAAGTGTTAAGAGGAAGCTAAGCCTGTGAGGCCTTAAGAAAATCAATAGAGGAAATGTGACATGAAATTGGACTTAGTAAAGTGGCTACAAGGTGCCACTTAAGGCCTCTCAGATATGACGCCACAAACATGTGCAAATAGGCGTGGTTCGAGTCACATAGGAGGCAAAAGAAGAGCTTTTATTTTTCTTTGCAACAAGGGAAGTAATGGACGGCATGGGGAGTCTATGGGAGGAGTTTAAGATGAGGTATTTTTCTTTTAATAATTTCGGCTAAGTGGTAGATAAATGGGTGATTTATTTTAGATTATTTTTAAGGGATAAAGAGAGGAAAAATAGGAGAAAAGCAAGGTGTAGCTAGTGTTTGAATGCTAGCCGAATTTAGGAGGGGAAGTAAGTAAGGCAATCGGTCATGCTAAGGGAGTTTTGTGCCGAAATTCTTCTCCTCTCATCTTTCTTTTTGTGCCGCAAATTCCAAAGAACTCAACTTGTGATCTTTCTCTTCTTCTTTCCTCAACTCAATCAAAAGCCGAAACCAAGTACTTGCTAGACCCTATTCGATTGTTCATTGAATCCTTAGCCGATTTCTCATCAAGCCTCAAAAGCCAAAATTGTTGATCCATATCTAAGCCATAGACGAATAGCTTTGGGGGTTCAAGTGAGGGTGTTGCCAATTTCACTATTAAGGGTAAGGACTTTATTGTCATCGTTTATTCCTTTTCTTAAAGTCGAAATCGAAGACTCTAACCCCATTATTGATCTTGGCTGAAACTTGGAAGGAAGCTTCGAGATTTGGGTGTTGTCGACTTCAAGGAAGGATCTTTTGGGATTTTTAAAGATCTAAGGTAAGCTATGGGTAAGTCATTCGGCCAAAGGCCATCTATTAGGTTTAAGGTTGGAATCGGATCTAACATATACCCTATAGGTATTTCGACATCTTCATAGCCAAGGGATTAATTTAGGGATTTGAGAATCGCAAGGTAAGTGCACATACACATTCGGCCAAGGCCTATTTAGGAACTTAGATCTATTTCTTACTTCGTTTAAAAGCGAAACTAACCTGTGAAGTGATCTAGTGCTTGGCCGATTACAAGAAGGAACATAGCAAAATTTTAGGATTTGATTAGTAATCAAATCGGCAACAAGGAACTTGAGATCTAAATCAGCAGATCGGGTTTTTCAGGATTTGGAGTGAACTCGCTAAGTGTACCAGGTGTGTACTCCACACTAAATTTTGATAGATTTACGGCTCTAACTTATTATATGTGTTAATATGAAAGTGTAAGAATATGGCTGAGGAACCATGTAATGGTACGAAGTACTCAGGTACGTTTTCCTACTCCTACTATGAGTATATTGTGATAAATATCTGTTATGGCACATAAGTGCAAATATAAGAATGCGAATAAAGCATAAGGCATAATATTTGCATGCTTTGTATGACATGGGGCATATGGGTGATATGTAAAGGGGAAGTGAATTGGTGGTTTTATACCCCAATATCTGAATGTGGTGACTTATGCCACGAAATCTGAATGTGTTGACTTATGTCACGAAATCTGAATGTGGTGACTTATGTCACGAAATAATTATCTGGTGGCTATGCCACGAAAATATATAAGGGCGATGAGCACGTCGACTGCAGTGACTGCCTTCGATGGTGTGTAGCGGATGGAGGGTTGACTTAGTAGTCCCCACGGTGTGCAGGTTGGTACGGGTGATGTGTAGCGGATGGTACCTAGGTTTGGGTTCGAGATTGCATCATTAAATTTATTTGCTATGTGTATATGTATGATATGTTATAATATGCCTAAATCATTGGGACTTAGTGTTGGTTATACACATTGAGTCCGTTGACTCACCCCGTTGTGGGAATATTTTTCAGGTGACGATCAGTGATGGACCGGGTCGGCAGGAGCTTAGTGGTGACCATGCTCAGCACGAATTTTATTAGTTGGACATTTTATTTTATTTAAGTACTTTCAATTTTATTTTGGGTTTATTTTGATGTAATAAGGCTATAGTATGAACTGTTCATGCATGCACTTAAATTATTTTATTATGGCACGATACTTATCAAATTAAAGTAAACAAATTTTCTTAATAATAAATGAAAAATGTTTTGACATCGAAAATACAAATGATTTTCAATTTAATTAACAAGCTTTAAAGACTCGACTTTTACCGGTAACTCATGGTTTGAAATATAAGCACGAACTTTTAACAAAGAAAAATTTCTATGTTTTCAACTTGAACCCTTATCAACTGTTTCCAAAAACACGAAAAATTTTAGAAAAGGTTCAAATAAGATTCGAATGGTTTTTCCTAGAGGTATACCAAATCCGGTCAGGGCTTGTGGGCCGGGTTTGGGGTGTTTCATTTTGGTATCAGAGCCCGGTTCAAAACTCATCCTTAAGGGCTTTTAGGGCCCAAAAACATTTTCTGTCTTTTGAAAATGGACTTTTCTAAGAAATAAGCAGGTTTTTCTGGCATGGCACCTGAGTCTCCAGCCCAAAGTCCACCAGATAAGTACTCCCACCTCTTCTGTGGATTGTATGTGGGAATTGATAGGGACGTAGATTAGTGGACTAGGAATTAAACCCTAGGACTAGTTTACCCCAACATGAGAATTACATAAAACTTTAATGCCCAATTAAACAAACCTGTTTCTAAATCACCGAGTTAGGTATGGCGACCGTTGTGCGCATGTCTAGGATTGGATTCAGTGGGAGCTTGGTATTTAAGCAGTCCTAGTGACTCACCTCCTACCCACTTGAATCCTACCTAGTGCGTAGTGATGGTTCACCCTAACCAAGAGGACTCAGCCACAGGCTAAACCCACTAACTAAAACCCGAAAGGGACTAGCCATATTTTTACAAAAACCCTATTTTTACAAAATACTAAGATACCCCTGATTTGCAAATTGACCAAATTACCCCTAACCTGTACAAATGACCAAAATACCCTCAGTGTGGAAAGTTACTGAAGTACCCTCAAATTAGAAATATTTAAAAATACCCTTGTTTGAAAAGTCACCAGGAACCATATTTTGCGAAAAATTACCGAAATGACCTTGGCTTGTAAAATTACAAAAAAATACCCCTAGTTTATAAAATTACCATATTACCCTTGAATCTTTCTACCAAGAATTTCAATTTTATGAAAATACCAAAAATCTCTACTTTGCAAAATTTTCAAATACTCTAATTTGAAAAAATTACCAGAGTACCCTTATAGGATAAAATTTTGGAAATACCCCTGGGTAGTGGAAAACAACAAACAACGACAAGTACAACATTTCTTTGTAATGAACGCAAGTTCATGTATGTGATTGAATGAATGATTTGAGACTGTATGTGAATGAATTCGAAAGAACTACCCCTTAAAAACTATTGAACATAAGACTGTTCGTGATAAATCAATGGAACAAAACTAATCTATAAAATCCTTTAATCAGATAAACGCCAGTTGGAAGTATGAATTCAAGGGGACGTGGTCGTAACGTGCGTGGCCATGGAAGAGGCCGAATGACTGTGTCAGAACCTGTTAGATCGGGTCAAGGATTTGAAAATAAAATGCCACCACCACCAGCAGCTGCTAATGTGGAATATCAGGATCAGACGGGGGATGACGTAGTGTCACAGGCGATACTGCGGGTCTTGGAAAGGGTGGCTGGAGCAGGTGGAGGCATGGGAGCTCGGAAGTCGGTACCTGAGCGACTCCGAGCCAACGGAGCTGAGGTGTCCCGTGGTGTATCTGGCGTAGCACCCAGTACCGCTGAGTATTGGTTAGAGGCGACCAAGCAGATTATGGATGAGCTCGATTTAACTGACGAGGAGAAGCTAAAAGGGTTGGTGTCACTTCTCCGCGATGAGTCATACCAATGGTGGCTCACGGTTCGGGATGGTGCTACAGCTGAGGAACTCACTTGGGATTATGCTAAGACGGCATACCAGAAGAAGTATGTTGGTACTCATTACATCGATGCACAGAGGAAGGCATTTCTAATTTGGTTCAAGAGAACAAGTCCGTGGCGAGAATCTGTTGAATTCTAAGGTGAGCCATTATGCTCGAGGCATAGTGTCAACTGAGCATGAGCGGTGTGTCCAGTTTAAGGACGGGCTAAGGGATGATCTAAGGTTGTTGATAGCTCCGCAGCAAGAGTGAGAGTTTACCGTGTTGGTGGAGAAGGCTAAGGTGGCTGAAAGGATTAAGGACTCGGTGAGGTAGAACACGGGTGGAATAGGCAGAAGAGAGGATTTAGATCGTCAAGGCCATCTAGGAATGAGCAAAAAAGGCCTAGAGTTGATAGGCCGCAAGGTCAGCAAGCTACTATTGGAGGGCAGTATCGTACTTGTGATCAGTGTGGGAAGAGGCACTTAGGAGAGTGTTGGAAGAAAACGGAAGGATGCTTCAAGTGTGGGTCCAAGGACCACATGATTAAGGATTGTCCTATGAGAACCGAAGGGGGCGACCTGTAAGCCAAGGTCCTAACCAGGCTAGAAGAGGAAGACAGCAGCCACCACGGGGCCGTGGTTTAGCTGGTAGAGAAAACGATGCTGGAAGAGGATGTAGAACATCGGGCTGAGGTATTGGTAACACGGAGGCCAGACAATCGGGTCTAGTTTATGCGATTCGTCGGAGGAAGGATGGAGATGCACCGGATGTCATAATCGGTACGTTTCTTATTTTTGGCAAACCTTATGTTGCTTTGATTGATGTGGGCTCGACCTATTCTTATGTTGCATGTAGAGTAGTTAAAACTCTAGAAATAGCCTCTGAACTTTCTAGTAGGGAGATGACTGTAGTAAGCCCATTAGGCCAAACGATAGTAGTGAATAAGATGTTTCGGAGAATACCTTTGGAGCTTCAAGAAGCGGTATTTCCTGCCAACTTAATGGAATTACCCTTCAGGGAATTTGACCTTATACTTGGCATGGACTGGCTAGTGGAGCATCGGGCTGTGTTGGATTGTGCAGCTAAGCGAATGGAGTTAAAGACCCCGGAGGATGAGGTGATAGTTATGATAGGAGAAAGATGAAACTACTTATCTAACGTAGTTTCAGCCTTAAAAGCTGATAAGATGGTTCGAAAAGGGTGCAAGGCATTTTTGGCCTTCATTAGTGCGTTGGATGCGAAAGAAGGGGGAGTTAATGGAGTTAGAACCGTAAGGGAGTTTGTGGATGTCTTTCCGGAGGAATTACCCAAAATACCCCCAGACAGGGAGGTGGAGTTTGGAATTGATTTACTGCTGAGAACAGCTCCTGTGTCAATTACCCTATACAGAATAGCACCAAAAGAGTTGGTTGAGCTCAAGGCTCAGATCCAAGAATTGCTAGACCGTGGGTTCATCCGACTCAGTGTGTCTCCATGGGGAGCACCGGTCTTGTTCGTGAAGAAGAAGGACAGTTGGTGGATGAGGATCTAAGTGTTAAGTTGCGACAAGCGCAGAATGGAGAGTTGGAAGGTTATGGTGTTAATGACGAGGGAGTATTGTGCTTCAAGGGTAAGGTCTGTATGCCGAAGGACGAGGAACTTAGGCAAAGAATTCTTTGGGAATCGTATAGTAGCCCCTATGCTATGCATCCCGGAGGTAGTAAATTATACAGAGATCTAAGAGAACAGTTTTGGTGGCCTGGTCTTAAACGCGAAGTGACTGAATATGTTGGCAAGTGCTTGACGTGTTAGCAAGTTAAGGCTAAACACCAAATTCTGTCAGGGTTGCTTCAGCCAATACAGATTCCCCAATGGAAGTGGGAGAGAATTACCATGGACTTCGTTAGTGGGCTTCCCCTTACGCTTACTAAGAAGGACTCAGTGTGGGTGATAGTGGATCGACTGACAAAGTCCGCACATTTTATTCCAGTGCGGGTTGACTACTCCCTACAAAAGTTAGCAAGGTTGTATGTAGCGGAGATTGTAAGGTTGCATGAAGTGCCGATGTCAATTATTTCGCATAGGGATCCAAGGTTTACATCTCGATTTTGGAAAGCTCTACATCAGACTTTAGGCACCAGATTGGATTTCACTACGGCTTTTCATCCACAGTCGGACGGTCAATCCGAACGAGTAATCCAAGTGTTGGAGGATATGTTGAGAGGCTGTGTGTTAGACTTCAGAGTGAGTTGGGAAGAATATTTGCCCTTAGCAGAATTTGCATACAACAACGGCTATCAAGCCAGTATTCGAATGGCACCGTATGATGCGCTGTATAGAGGAAGTGTCACACTCCTACGTGTTGGACAGAATTAGGGGAACATCGAGTTTTGGGTCCCAAAATTGTGGCAGAATTCGAGGAAAAGGTTGAGATGATTCGGGCACGATTGAAGGAAGCATCTGATAGGCAGAAGTCGTACGCGGATCTTAAGCAAAAGGAAATAGAATTTGATGTAAGAGGTCAAGTGTTTCTTAAAGTGTTGCCTTAGAAGAAGGTGATGAGATTTGGTCAGAAAGGGAAACTAAGTCCAAGGTTTATAGGACCTTATCGAGTATTGAACCGGATCAAATCGGTGGCATACCAGTTAGAGTTGCCTCCGAAGTTGAAGCAGATACACGACGTATTCCATGTTTCCATGCTACGTCGGTATCGATCAGATCTATCTCATGTAGTGCTGGTGGAAGAGGTGGAGCTAAGGCCAAATTTGTCCTACGAGGAGGAACCGATTCAGATTTTGGAACGAGATGTGAAAGTGTTACGGAGGAAATCAGTTCCTCTAGTCAAAGTATTATGGAGAAATCATGGATCGGAGGAAGCTACTTGGGAGCCAGAGGGACAGCAATACCCCCACCTATTTTAGCCAGGTAATTTTGAGGTCGAAATTATTTTAAATGGGGTAGAACTGTAATATCTCAGATTATGGCTTATGTATTTTTGCTTAATTACATGAAATAGCATGCCTTTGTGTGTTAAGAATGTGTTGTATGAATTTTCTAAACTTTAGGAAATAGGAGAGTGCCTTAGAAATTATTAGATTTTTAAGTGTTAAGAGGAAGCTAAGCCTATGAGGCCTTAAGAAAATCAATAGAGGAAATGTGACATGAAATTGGGCTTAGTAAAGTGGCTACAAGGTGCCACTTAAGGCCTCTATATATGACGCCACAAACATGTGCAAATGGGCCAGGGTTCGAGTCACATAGGAGGCAAAAGAAGAGCTTTTATTTTTGAGGCAACAAGGGGAAGTAATGGAGGGCATGGGGAGTCTATGGGAGGAGTTTAAGATGAGGTATTTTTCTTTTAATAATTTTGACTAAATGGTAGATAAATGGGTGATTTATTTTAGATTATTTTTAAGGGATAAAAGAGAGGAAAAATAGGAGAAAACCAAGGTGTAGCTAGGGTTTGAATGCTAGCTGAATTTAGGAGGGGAAGTAAGTAAGGAAATCGGTCATGCTAAGGGAGTTTTGTGTCGAAAATCTTCTCCTCTCATCTTTCTTTTTGTGCCATAAATTCCAAAGAACTCAACTTGTGATCTTTCTCTTCTTCTTTCCTCAACTTAATCAAAAGCTGAAACCAAGTACTTGCTAGACCCTAGTCAATTGTTCATTGAATCCCTAGCCGATTTCTCATCAAGCCTCAAAAGCTGAAATTGTTGATCCATATCTAAGCCATAGCCGAATAGCTTTGGGGGTTCAAGTGAGGGTGTTGCCAATTTCACTATTAAGGGTAAGGACTTTATTGTCATCGTTTATTCCTTTTCTTAAAGCGAAATCAAAGACTCTAACCCCATTATTGATCTTAGTCGAAACTTGGAAGGAGGCTTCGGGATTTGGGTGTTGTCGACTTCAAGGAAGGATCTTTCGGGATTTTTAAAGATCTAAGGTAAGCTATGGGTAAGTCATTCGGCCAAAGGCCATCTATTATGTTTAAGGTTGGAATCGGATCTAACATATACCTTATAGGTATTTTGACATCTTCATAGCCAAGGGATTAATTTCAAGATTTGAGAATCGCAAGGTAAGTGTACATACACATTCGGCCAAGGCCTATTTAGGAACTTAGATCTATTTCTTACTTCGTTTAAAAGCCAAAACTAACCTGTGAAGTGATCTAGTGCTTGGCGGATTACAAGAAGGAACATAGCAAAATTTTCGGGATTTGATTAGTAATCAAATCGGCAACAAGGAACTTGAGATCTAAATCAGTAGATCGGGTTTTTTGGGATTTGGAGTGAACTCGCTAAGTGTACCAGGTGTGTACTCCACACTAAATTTTGATAGATTCTGACTCTAACTTTTTATATATGTTAATATGAAAGTGTAAGAATATGGCTGAGGTACCATGTAATGGTACGAAGTACTCAGGTACGTTTTCCTACTCCTACTATGAGTATATTGTGATAAATATCTATTATGGCACATAAGTGCAACTATAAGAATGCAAATAAAGCATAAGGCATAATATTTGCATGTTTTGTATGATAGGGGGCATATGGGTGATATGTAAAGGGGAAGTGAATTGGTGGTTTTATACCCCAATATCTGAATGTGGTGACTTATGTCACGAAATCTGAATGTGGTGACTTATGTCACGAAATCTGAATGTGGTGACTTATGTCACGAAATAATTATCTAGTGGCTATGCCACGAAAATATATAAGGGCGATGAGCACGTCGACTGCAGCGACTGCCTTCAATGGTGTGTAGCGGATGGAGGGTTGACTTAGTAGTCCCCACGGTGTGCAAGTTTGTACGGGTGATGTGTAGCGGATGGTACCTAGGTTTGGGTTCGAGATTGCATCATTAAATTTATTTGCTATGTGTATATGTATGATATGTTATAATATGCCTAAATCATTGGGACTTAGTGTTGGTTATACACACTGAGTCCGTTGACTCACCCCGTTGTGGGAATATTTTTCAGGTGACGATCAGTGATGGACCAGGTCGGCAGGAGCTTAGTGGTGACCATGCTCAAGATTTAATTTTATTAGTTGGACATTTTATTTTATTTAAGTACTTTCAATTTTATTTTGGGTTTATTTTGATGTAATAAGGCTATAGTATGAACTGTTCATGCATGCACTTAAATTATTTTATTATGGCACGATACTTATCAAATTAAAGTAAACAAATTTTCTTAATAATAAATGAAAAATGTTTTGACATCTAAAATACAAATGATTTTCAATTTAATTAACAAGCTTTAAAGACTTGACTTTTACCGGTAACTCATGGTTTGAAATATAAGCACGAACTTTTAACAAAGAAAAATTTCTATGTTTTCAACTTGAACCCTTATCAACTGTTTCCAAAAACACGAAAAATTTTAGCAAAGGTTATACCAGATCCGGTCAGGGCTTGTGGGCTGGGTTTGGGGTGTTTCATTGTCGGCAAGTTTTGAGAAATCTCTTGTCCATAGAAACTTTTATTAAGTGACTAAAGTTGGGCTTTCAATTGTCGAAATAGGTGTTAGAGTGCTCGGCAGTGGTTACGCGTCGAAATCGAACTAGAAGTGTAAGTCACTACACGACTGTGTGATCGATGAGCCTAGCTGTGCGAGGCCGTGTGTGACACACGGGCTCGACCAATTGGGCCGTGTGGGCCACACG
Source organism: Gossypium rotundifolium (assembly GCA_025506655.1). NCBI lineage: Eukaryota > Viridiplantae > Streptophyta > Magnoliopsida > Malvales > Malvaceae > Gossypium > Gossypium rotundifolium. Next base: position 183,190,544 of record CP106722.1, on the reverse strand, counting down.
AGTATGTGTCCCCACACGAGTGAACCACACGGGCGTGTGGGATTCTGAGCCAGGCCGTGTGGGCCACACAAGCGTGTGGGCCCACACAGGTAGGCCACATAGGCGTGTGAGCCCCTTTTTTTTTGAAAACTCTGTAAGGTTGCACGGGTCACCCAAGTAAACTGTGGACCTACCGTAGGGTTGGTAAGCAATAGTTAGACCCCTAAATGAATGATCTGTCTGTTTGATTTTTTTTCTAAGCATGTATGCTGATCTGAATATATATATATATATATATATGAGTTTTAATTGCATAATAGCATGTCATTCTTGTATGTTGCATTGCATCAAGGTGGGTTGATTATGATTGGAAGAAGTATCTGAAGGGCTCTTAAGCCTATTATCTGGCAACTCAGCTGCAAATATCTTATTATGTGCCGCATTCGGTACAACATGGTGTGTAGGGCTAGGTTGGTTGATTTTATCCCCACATGGTGTGTAGGGTAGGACGGAGTTAGTGTGAAGAGGCTGGTGGGTATGACTCTGTTATCTACATATTCTGTCTAAAATGGGCCAAGGCCTAGTAATATGTCTGAATCTTTACCTAAGTGGGCTAAGGTCCACACCGTTTCTGTAATGGGCTCAGACCCGAATTGTGAATTCATGTCTGTTATCTGATATTTCTGTGTGTGTATGTTTTCTGTGGGGATTACACACTGAATTTGCAAAAACTCACCCCTTTTCTGTTTAATCTATTCAGGAAATCCCCAACAATAAACGGATCGGTGCAGCTGAGGACTCGGTGGTGACCACGATTCTGGACACTTATTTACGGGTTTTTTTTAATTATGATTTTGTTATAATTGGGTAAATTTCATGTAATAAGGCCCTTATGGATTTTCACTTAAATTTGGGATTATTATTTTATGAACTGCTAGCAGTAGGACAAGACTCGAGTTTTCAAAGTAAACAAATGTTTTATCAAAGCACACGAATTCACAAATTACTTTTAAAAAGTTTCTGCAACGTATAATGTTCTGAAAATGGTCAATAAATGAATAAACGAAGCATTTTTTACGGTAACCTAAAATATCGAAAAGGGCATTATTTTAATTACATTTTCTAAAGCACTATCATGTGACATTGCCAGACTCGGCCATAATGTCTAGGCCGGGTTTGAGACGTTACATTTAGTGGTATCAGAGCTAGGTTGCAAAACTCGACTTTGGTTTGAGTTTTTAAATGGTTTTTTTGGAACAATTTTTAAATGATTCAAAATATCTTTGAAATAAGTATTCTGAACTCTTTTTAAGATTTTTTCTGAAATATTTGTAACTTCCATTTTTATTTTAAAGTTTGGAAAAAATGGGGATCGACTTTTTAAAATAGGGAGTCGCCACCTATCCTTTTTGTTTAGGTGTGATCAGGTCACCCATAAAAATATCTTGGTTTGCGAATTTTGAGAAAATAGGTTTGGGAGTCAGTTACGTGCAAGGAAGGGTTAGCACCCTTGCAACGCCCAAAGTTGGTACCAAATTGATTAACGTTGCCTTAATGTTGAAAACTTGAAAATATTTAGGGTAAAAAAATTAAAAGAAAGTTAATTAAACCGGAATTGACTCTCAAGATTAACTCGTTTCAAAGGGATAAAAGTATTATACCCAGCACGTTAGGATATAACACATTTATACTCTGACAATGAGATCATCTTTGATCTTCAAAACATGTAAAAAAGGGTATTTGGGTAATTAGTTGAACGAAAAATCGGCACCCAGCACATTAGGACGTAATTTTTCGTACTTCTGAACACACAAATATTGCCTTGTTTTTTCAAATATGCAATCTTGAAATGGTTCAATGTATGCTTTTAACGAAAGAAAACCTTTAGAAAGAATTTGAATATATCTAAAACTTGAAAATATTTAGGGTAAAAATTTTGGAAGAAAGTTAATTAAATCGGAATTGAAACTCAAGATTAACTTATTTCAAATGGATAAAAGTATTATACCCAGCACGTTAGGATATAACACATTTATACTCTGACACGAGATCATCTTTGATCTTCAAAACATGTTGTTTGTCTTTAGGAAAAACTTGAAAATTTTGTTTATTTTCGAAGTAATTTCCATTAAGACTTATTAAATAATAAGCTTGATATAAAATATGTGAATTAAAACTTTATTATAATTTATTATATTATAAATCATTTGAAGGAAATAAATCTAAGTATAATATAAACCCTAATTAAAAAGATAATAAAATAATCCCAACAATAAATAAAGAGGCCTTTCATTACAACCAATATTTAAACCAAAACTTAATATAAATAAGCTTTAAAATATTTAAACTCTTCCTTCTGCATGGGCCACCATGTGTCCTCTCCGATCCCGGTCCAATCTCAAGAGTCACCTGAAATGTTGGGAAAATAATTGGGTGAGTCATACAGACTCAGTGTGTAATTAAAACCACTGATATCCACCCACATGTTAGCCACGAATCAACCCAAATTATCAAATGCAACATAAAAATATAATCACATGGATATTACCACAATCTGGACTTGGCCCACAATCAAATCATATTCAAGCACTGGGCTAGGCCCTTTTCTCATTAATTCACTGATTACTGGGCTTGGCCCATTTCCACGTATGTTCCCAAAACATACCTATTCATATTCCATATTGGGCTTGGCCCATTTCCATATCAATTTATAACAAAACCATGCAATATGAAACCCAACCCAATCCTAAGGTCCATCCGCTACACACCCCCTTAACCAGCCTACCACACACCAGGGGACTATCGAGTCACCCTCTCCTTTTATCTCCAAAAAGGCAACCAATGCCATCCACGATGTAGCGTATAGCTAACATCAAACCACGATGGAGCACATAGCAATCCATCAAGCCACGATATGGCATAAGCCGATATATGATCAAGGTAACCACGCGAACTAAATCAAAAGATCCACAACGCGACCTCGATCGGCGCCAATCCACGATGTAGCACAAAGTCGACATCAACCACGCACTCAAGTACACCCCGCCCTTCTTTCAAAAACCCACCCATGCACATGTAACATAATATAATGACATAATGAATAAAGCATGTACATGATATTCAGGCATACATTCATATTCATAGACATACTCACATACACGTATTAATAACCACATCTCAACAGATTTGATACTAACCTGTTTATCGACATACCCTTTAAGGGTATCCGGTTCACATAGTCACTGCACTTATTAACACATATTTAACACATACACCTATCGCATACATATCATATACCCGGAAACAATGGATTAATCACACACCTTATAACCTGAAGCTCTAAACCCTCGATCCCGACGCTATCGTTTAGCGAAACTACCGTTATCTGCCTATCATTTCCCGTTGTACGCCCACACCCGTTGGCCAATCTCGCAAACAGAAACCGATCTCTTTTGAACTTGGGATGGGAGCTTTCCTTTCTCCTCTTGATCGCACTCGCATCCATCGACGATACTTAATCGTAACCACACGATTAATCAACAAAGTCATAATCTACTATTAACGAATCTAAGTCACTTACTAACATCCTTACCGAAAGTAAACTTGAATCAAATCGCACTAGCCCATGAACCGCCAAATCCTGTTACAAGACTATTAGAATCGGCCATACAAAAATCCATGGAAAGGCCCTTTTGGCGAATACCTTACCACCCCTACCTTGATGAGTTCAAACAATTGAGACTTCCTTTAGACTCCTTGGCACGGCTACAAACAAGCAAAACACATCACTTATAGTCTATAGAACATTGGCCAACCACACTAAGGCCACCATTCGGTTTTGGCCATTAAAAGAGAAAATCCAATATTGATTGCTTAAGACAGAGCACTTACCTACCTTAACCGATTGAGAAATAGCCCCAAGAGATCAACATCCAATACTCAGCTAAGGTGAAGACAAAAAGAAAAGGGAGGATTTTGACAATAAAAAGGGAGAGGTTCGGCTTAGGAAAAATAGAGAGAACCAAGTAAGAAAATCGGCTAGGTGACCTTGAAGATTGACCAAAGTGCATAGGTGAAGAGAAGGGATATTTTAGTGTTGGTAGAGTATGGAAGACAAATGGATGAAGGCTTAAGAGGGGACTAGGATTCGCAACCAAAGAAATGGGGAACAAATTTGGCGTAGGAGCACAAATGGTGAAAAAAACAACAAAGATGAGCACCTCCCTTATTTATAGAATTGCTACTCCCCACCTAAAGAACCCAAGTTAAGCCACTACTTTAAAATTATTCAAAATAATTTAAACACTCAATTGCCTATTTTCCTCCTTGCCACTTGATAGAGATTAATAAAATAAAACCCATAAAAATATACAATATTATCCCTATTATCACAAAACAATAAAAAGATAAAGTCGATGACTACTCCTCATCCAAATTAATTTAAATGCAAAGCCATCTTAATCTTCATCCTAAGTCTAGTCCATCACCTACCAAGTCTGTAAAAGAGAATAAAATTAAAACTCCAAATGCCACTCACATGGTTCGAACTTGGAACCTTGTCTTGCACCTTCTCCTCCAACGCCTGTGCCACTTACCACTTTGCTTTTTATGCCATAAAGCCCCAACATTTAATTTTAAACCCTTCCTACTCCAGCCCATAACCGCATATAAAAGAAAACACGCCCAAAATCTTGCCTGCAAGCGCCGAACCAAGACTCTCACTCCCTCCAACACCTATGTGCCAGACGATAACCACTTGGCCAAGTTGTTGCTTGTGCCAAGTACACGCCAAATTATTTTAAGGCCTTCTACCCGCAACGCCATAATCCCAAAAATAAAACGCCACTTTTGTTGCCCTCAACTCGAACCTGTGTCCTCGATGGACCTTCTTCCAAATTTCTTAAACAACGATAACCACTTTGCTAATGCCTTTCATGTACCAAAATCATCCAAAAATTTTCTTAAGCCTCTAAAGCCCGGCTCCATTTCTTAACCCCAAAATTAAAATTTTCCTAAGCCATCCCTTGCCTTCTGGGTTCTCCAAAACCCTAAAATTCCTCCAACAGACCTTAAGCCTACTAAATGCTCGGGTTATGCTCCAAACGCATAACCCCTAAACCGTGGTGTTACAATTCTACCTCCTTAAAATAATTTCGTCCTCGAAATTACTTATCGCCATGCAATCCTAACTCCCTACTCTCGCCTCCATTGCGCCACTCGATTCCAATTCATCATACTTCCCAAACGTAGTCTCTAAGTTCTCACCGAGATCCAAATCATACAGAAAGAATTAACTTACAAACAAGGAGAACAATTAAAGAGTATTCCAAAACAAAGGAGCTTACCCGATATCACATCCTCGGTTGACTCGACTACAACCATTCCTTCCATGGCTTGAACCACGAACCTTCGTCGCTCGAGGACAATTCTTAACCAGATGTGCCTTAGATCCACACCAAAGCATTCTTTACTATTTCCCCAACACTCTCCTGTGTGAGGTCTTCCACACCGAGCATAAGGACGATTCGATCCTTGGTACAAGTGCACTTACTGTGGTTCTCGGTCCTTGGTCTTTTCCTGGCATTACCAAACGATGCCGATCTAACCCTTCTCTTATTCTCGCTCCTATTCTTTTCTGGCTCTCCTTATAGTCTTCTTAACCTCTTCAACGATCCGAAGCTTTCTCCACTAGCACCGAAGTCTCTCTCTCGTCTTGAGCAATCAACTCACGCAACTCATCTCAGTAGCCCATCTTGAATCGAACACTTCTTTCGTGAATCGGTAGCTACGATTCCTTTGGCGATCGACTTAGTCGCACAAACTCACTTCATATTCCGCTACCGCCTTATTCCCTTGCACTAGATTTAGAAACGCTTTCCTTTGCGAGTCCAAATAATCGGCTCCTACATACTTCCTTCGAACTTGGCCTTAAAGAAATCCCAATCCGGTCGATCCACGGTACACCTTGTTTGACAAGAAGCCACCAACGATAGGCTTCGTCGCGAAGTAAAAAGCAGTTTCTTGACTTTTCTTCATTGGTGCAATCCAAATCATCCATGATTCTTTCGACTGCTTCTAGCCAATACTCCGCTACATTAGAGCTACTCCCGACACTCCTCTAAAGATCTCGGCTCCGTTCGATCTAAGCCTTTCCGATACCGACTTTCGAGTTCCATTTCCTCTACTAACTCCCGCTACTCGCTCTAGCACTCGCAACATGGCCCGCGATACTGCATCATCTTCTCCGGTCTGATCTTGTCCCTCTACGTCCACTGCTGGTGGCACTTCACTTCCTGACCCATGGCCAGACCCTATCGGTTCCGATGCTGCCATTCTACCTCTACCGCGTCCTCTAGAACTCATCTCTATCGTCTTGATTTATCTAATTAAGAAGTTTTATGCATTAGTAATTGTTCCAATATTTAACCACGAGCAAATTTTATGAAATGAAAGATATTTAGAAGTAGTTCTTTCGATCACACAAAGTTTCAGTTCGAGTTTACTACTCTAGTTCAAGAATCACATTCCTTCCTCAGTAAAGGCACATTCAGTGGTATCTACCACACACATCCACTATTCAGGACATTTACTGCTTTTACCCTGTGGGTATTTAGTCATTTTCCTACAGGGACATTTTCGGAATAAACCAGGAAAAAAATTTTAAAACTTTAATAAACCAGGACATTTTGAAATTTCCACAACCAGAGGGTATTTCTAAAAAAAATTTGTCAAGTTAGAGATACAAAGAATTTTGGAAACCGAGGGTATTTTGGTAATTTTGTCAACGAGGTAATTTTGTAAATTCCAAGAGTCGGGTATTATTTTGAAATACAAAATTTTGGATACTTTTGCAAAGTGAGAGAATTTTATTAAAGTTGGGGTTAACTCGTAAATTTTGAAAGTCGTGGCATTTTAGTAATTTTCAACACGAGGTATTTTAGTAAATTTTCCCAAATCGGGTATATTGATATTTTGAATACTAGAGATTTTAATATTTTGCCAAGTAAAAATCATTTTAACAAAAGTTGAGGGTATGTGGTAATTTTATAATCTGAGAGGCATTTTGGTAACTTTTTGCTGAGGGCATTTTGGTAATTTTGGGTAAATCGAGAAAACACTTTTTTTTTTCAAAACCAGATTTAGGGTTTACAAACCGTAGGGGTAAATTTAAAAATTGTAAAACCAAGAATTTTAAAACAGCAAGGCTAATCCCTTTCGGTTTTAAGAATTGGTTTAGCTTATGAACAAGTCCTCTTGATTAAGGTGAACCAGTAGCTACGCACTGTAGGATTCAAGTGGAGAGGAGGTGAGTCACGCGATTGCTTAAATACCAAGCTCCCACTGAATACCACTCCTAGACATGCGCACAGGTTGCCACACCTTAACACAGCGACTTACTTCACAGGTTTGTTTAGTAACCTTAAGTCTTATGCATATGTTTGGGTAGACTAGTCCTAGGGTCCAAAAAGCCCTAATATTCTAATCTACGAGCCCAAACTAAGCCCATAATAATTCATAATAGTAAAGCACTTCAAAAGTCCGAAGTACTTACCTGGTGGACTTCGGGCCGGAGGTACAGGTGCCATGCCAGAAAAACCTGAAATAAAAGCCCATATTTTGAAAAGCCCATTTTGAAAATGTTTTTGGGCCCAAAACCCTCATAGCCGAGTTTTGAACCGGGCTCTGATACCAATCTGTAACATCCCCAAACCCGGCCCACAAGTCTTGACCGGATCGGTTATGCCATCATGAAAACGGTTGGAAATCTTTGTCTTTAGGAAAAACTTGAAAATTTTGTTTATTTTAGGAAGTAATTTCCATTAAGACTTATTAAATAATAAGCTTGATATAAAATATGTGAATTAAAACTTTATTATAATTTATTATATTATAAATCATTTGAAGGAAATAAATCTAAGTATAATATAAACCCTAATTAAAAAGATAATAAAATAATCCCAACAATAAATAAAGAGGCCTTTCATTACAACCAATATTTAAACCAAAACTTAATATAAATAAGCTTTAAAATATTTAAACTCTTCCTTCGCATGGGCCACCATGTGTCCTCTCCGATCCCGGTCCAATCTCAAGAGTCACCTGAAATGTTGGGAAAATAATTGGGTGAGTCATACAGACTCGATGTGTAATTAAAACCACCGATATCCACCCACATGTTAGCCACTTAATCAACCCAAATTATCAAATGCAACATAAAAATATAATCACATGGATATTACCACAACTGGACTTGGCCCACAATCAAATCATATTCAAGCACTGGCTAGGCCCTTTTCTCATTAATTCACGACATCGGGCTTGGCCCATTTCCACGTATGTTCCCAAAACATACCTATTCATATTCCATATTGGGCTTGGCCCATTTCCATATCAATTTATAACAAAACCATGCAATATGAAACCCAACCCAATCCTAAGGTCCATCCGCCACACACCCCTTAACTTGACCTACCACACACCGGGGACTATCGAGTCACCCTCTCCTTTTATCTCCAAAAGGCAACTAATGCCATCCACGATGTAGCGTATAGCTAACATCAAACCACGATGGAGCACACAACAATCCATCAAGCCACGATATGGCATAAGCCGATATCATCAAGGTAACCACGAACTAAATCGCAAAGATCCACAACGCGACCTCGATCGGCGCCAATCCACGATGTAGCACAAAGTCGACATCAACCACGCATCAAGTACACCTGTCCTTCTTTCAAAACCCACCCATGCACATGTAACATAATATAATGACATAATGAATAAAGCATGTACATGATATTCGTGCATACATTCATATTCATAGACATACTCACATACACGTATTAATAACCACATCTCAACAGATTTGATACTAACTTTGTTTATCGACATACCCTTTAAGGGTATCCGGTTCACATAGTCATCGCACTTATTAACACATATTTAACACATACACCTATCGTGATACATATCATATACCGGAAACAATGGGTTAATCACACACCTTATAACCTGAAGCTCTAAACCTCGATCCCGACGCTATCGTTTAGCTTAAACTATCATTATCGCCTATCGCTTCCGTTATGCGCCCACACCCGGTGGCCAATCTCGTCAGTAAACCGATCTCTTTTGAACTTCTGGATGGGAGCTTTCCTTTCTCCTCTTGGCACTCGCATCCATCGACGATACTTAATCAGAACCACACGATTAATCAACAAAGTCATAATCTACTATTAACGAATCTAAGTCACTTACTAACATCCTTACCGAAAGTAAACTTGAATCCCGAAAACTGCACTAGCCCATGAACTGCCGCAAATCCTGTTACAAGACTATTAGAATCGGCCATACAAAAATCCATGGAAAGGCCCTTTTGTCCGAATACCTTACCACCCCCCTACCTTGATGAGTTCAAACAATTCGAGACTTCCCTTTAGACTCCTTGGCGCTGGCTACAAACAAGCAAAACACATCACTTATAGTCTATAGAACATTCGGCCAACCCACACTAAGGCCACCATTCGGTTTTGGCCATTAAAAGAGAAAATCCAATATTGATTGCTTAAGACAGAGCACTTACCTACCTTAACCGATTGAGAAATAGCCCCAAGAGATCAACATCCAATACTCAGCTAAGGTGAAGACAAAAAGAAAAGGGAGGATTTTGACAATAAAAAGGGAGAGGTTCGGCTTAGGAAAAATAGAGAGAACCAAGTAAGAAAATCGGCTAGGTGACCTTGAAGATTCGGCCAAAGTGCATAGGTGAAGAGAAGGGATATTTTAGTGTTGGTAGAGTATGGAAGACAAATGGATGAAGGCTTAAGAGGGACTAGGATTGAGCAACCAAAGAAATGGGGAACAAATTTGGCGAGGAGCACAAATGGTGAAAAAAACAACAAAGATGAGCACCTCCCCTTATTTATAGAATTCGGCTACTCCCCCACCTAAAGAACCCAAGTTCTGGCCACTACTTTAAAATTATTCAAAATAATTTAAACACTCAATTGCCTATTTTTCCTCCTTGCCACTTGATAGAGATTAATAAAATAAAACCCATAAAAATATACAATATTATCCCTATTATCACAAAACAATAAAAAAGATAAAGCTGATGACTACTCCTCATCCAGCCGAATTTAAATGCAAAGCCATCTTAATCTTCATCCTAAGTGCCGTCCATCACCTACCAAGCTGCTGTAAAAAGAGAATAAAAATTAAAACTCCAAATGCCACTCACATGGTTCGAACTTGGAACCTTGCTGCTGCACCCTTCTCCTCCAACGCCCAGGCCACTCGGCCACTTTGCTTTTTATGCCATAAAGCCCCAACATTTAATTTTAAACCCTTCCTACTCCAGCCCATAACCGCATATAAAAGAAAACACGCCCAAAATGCTGCTGCAAGCGCTCGAACCCGCACTCTCACTCCCCTCCAACACCTATGTGCCGCACGATAACCACTTGGCCAAGTTGCTGCTTGTGCCAAGTACACGCCCAAATTATTTTAAGGCCTTCTACCCTGCAACGCCATAATCCCAAAAATAAAACGCCACTTTTGTTTCGCCTCAACTCGAACCTGTGTCCTCGATGGACCTTCTTCCCACCTTTAAACAACGATAACCACTTTGCTAATGCCTTTCATGTACCAAAATCATCCAAAAATTTTCTTAAGCCCTCTAAAGCCCAGCTCCATTTCTTAACCCCAAAATTAAAATTTTCCTAAGCCATCCCTTGCCTTCTAGGGTTCTCCAAAACCCTAAAATTCCTCCAACGGGACCTTAAGCCTACTAAATGCTGGGTTATGCTCCAAACGCATAACCCCTAAACCAGTGTTACACATGTAAAAAGGGGCATTTGGGTATTTAGTTGAACGAAAAATCGACACCCAGCATGTTAGGATGTGATTTTTCGTACTTCTAAACACACAAATATTGCATTATTTTTCAAATATGAAATCTTAGAATTGGCTCAATATTCATTTTTAACGTAATAAAATATTTAGAAAAGGTTTGAATATGTTGAAATTTGAAATACAATACAAGGATAAGATGCGTAACATTAATCATGAAAACAAGAATTAATCATCATGTTAACGATGAGGATATAATTCTACCAAAATTGACAATGGCGATTCACATAAAATAAAATTTTGGATGTTAATAAATATATCTTAAATAAATAAAGTAAATTAATTTTGATTAACACTTTATGGGGCCGTTTAAAATGAAATAATTTGAACATAAAACAAATTAATATTTTTAAAATTAATATTTCATAAGTTATCAAGGAAATATATAGTGTATGGTGTAGTATTAAATACTTTTATAATAATTATAAGAAAATAAATGTGAGTGACAATAAAACAAATTTGAAAATTATAAAATAAATTTTGAAACTATTTGATTAACGTAACTTGAATAATGAATAAATTTAAAACTAAAATATATGGATTAAAAAAGGCTATTACATAAATAAACCTAATTATTCAAACAAAAATGAAGGACTACATTCAACATGCGCATATAAAATAAGGGGCCAGGCTAGCAAATATCCTAATATCCAAACACAGAGCATAATCAGGACTAAATTAAAGTAACGCGTAAATTATTGAGACCAATTAAACAATAAAAACAACGTGTAACAGAATCGATTAAAAATAATATAGAAATAAAAGGGCTAAACGCGCAAATTCTCCATTAATTATAAAAACACGTGGATCCTGTGTATATGGATCGGGCCATCGGGCAATAGTCAATACGATGTCGTTTCGAGTTATTAACGCGAACCCAAACGACGCCGTTTCCATAATAGGTTAAAACAGATTTAAGAAGGATTAAACCTCATTTAGCCCGAACCCTAGCCTTTCTGTTTTCATGTTCAGCCGCAAAAAAGAGAAAGCAATCGGGCCACTTTGACCCCATTGTAACCGGCGATCAGTGGCCGATTCAGTCACGACTAACTGTCTCCTCTCAGGCTAGACTCGAATCTTTACCCCAGCGGGAAAAGGCAGACCGTCGGTTCAATCTTCAAAGGTAAGTTTCCTCTTTTTTTTTTTAGTTTCTCATATAAAAAGAAAAGGAAAGGAAAATGTAGAAATAGATTCGCAAATAAAAGAGATGAAATTGAAAATGCAACCTTTTTTAATCTGCTTTTTCTATTGCTATATTATCTCTGTGACTCAAAAATCATGAAGAAGCCTTACAGATATTTTGTTTCGGTTTTTATAACCAAAAAGAAAAATAAAAATACAATATTCTCTTTTCTTCTCTGCTTTGTTGTTGTTTTGTTCTCTTACACAGGTACAGGCGACGTGGAGGCAAGAGGATGGCGTCTGAAAGGTCATGTCACGGTGGTGACGTGGTGTGGAGTGGGCTTGTATTGCTTGGCTAGCAAGGTCTTAGGGTTTCAAATTTCGAAACTAAAATTTGGGCCAATTGGGCTGTTCTAAACATTGGGCCATGTATTGGGTTGAATTTTTGGGTTTGTATATGGGCCTGTAAAAATGGACTGTTTAAAAGACTCTGGTTTTGGTTTTATTGTTTGGTTAATGTTTTTTTTGGCTAATGGGCCCAGGCAAATTTTGGGCCCTACAGTTGCCCCTCTTTGCTCATTGTCTAAGATGGCCAAATTTGTCTGGTCTTGTAAGATCTTGACTTCTTGGCACTTCTTTTCTTCAAGTAGCTCCGTTCTATCCCACTGCATCTTCAAGGGCATAAGAACTAGCGCTTCAATATGCTCCAATGTAATTTCAGGGAGAAGAGATTTGTAGCTTCGATCTTCTCCACTGGAAATTTGACGAGATGAGAATTCAGAGAGAAGAGATTTGTAGCTTCGATCTTCCTACTGAAACTTCTCGAAAATGAAAGCTAATCCTTAATACACTCAGGGAGGAGGGATTTGTAGCTTCGACCTGCTTCACTAGGACTTTGAGGTGATAAGAATCCAGAGAGAAGAGATTTGTAGTTTCGATATTCTCACTGAAACTTCTCAAAAATAAAGGTTGATCCTCAATATACTCAGGGAGGAGGGATTTGTAGCTTTGACCTGCTCCACTGGGACTTTGAGGTGATAGAAATTCAGAGAGAAGAGATTCATAGTTTCAATCTTCTCTGCTGAAACTTCAAAGAAATACGGACTGATCCTCATTGTAAACTTAGGGAGGAGGGATTTGTAGCCTCAACCTACTCTACTAAAACTTTGAGGAGACAGAAATTCAGAGAGAAGAGATTCGTAGTTTCAATCTTCTCTGCTGAAACTTCAAAGAAATACGGACTGATCCTCATTGTAAACTCAGGGAGGAGGGATTTGTAATTTCAACCTACTCTACTGGAACTTTCGAGGAAATAAGACTTGTATGGCTTCGATCTGCTCTTGCAACTTCAGGATTGCCAGATCTGCTATCTTCGATTCGCTTCGCTCAAGAAGACAAGATCTTCGAATTCACCGATGTTGCAACGACGTCCTCCAGGGGACGTGTCCTGTAAAATCAATTTGTGTTTATGCTTATGCAAAATGGTTAGGATACAATGATCAGAATGAATCTAATGCTCCTAACTAAATGTATTATGGACGATACTTGCATGAATGCAGAATGTCGTGAGAATGGTCCTTTTACAAAGATTAGGATGCAATGATCAGAATAAATCAAATGCCCCTAAATAGATGTGTCTTATGGATGACATTTGTATGACTGGAGAATGTCATGAGAATGATTTCTTACAAAGATTAGGATGCAATGATCGGAATGAATCTAATGCCCCTAACTAAATGTGTCTTATGGATGACATTTGGATGAATGCAGAATGTCATGAGAATGATTTCCTAAAATGATTAGGATGCAATGATCGGAATGAATCTAATGCTCCTAACTAAATGTGTGTTGCATGAATGCAGAATTTCATGAGAATGATCCCCTTTTTTTAAAAAAGTTTAAGGTGGTCATTGCTCATTGTTTATCAGGGCTATATCACTGATGTATTATGCTGCGATCTTGTTCGGCTGGTATTCTTGATAGAAAACCCGAGAAAAAAATATCTTGCTCAATAGATTTGCCCCACTGTAACTTTAGGGTTCATCTCATTGTGACTTAGCGGTATAGGATTTGAATCTCTTTCCATCTATCCTACTGCGACCTCGAAATGTAGGATTTGTTTCTTCTTCAATCCATCACATTGATATTCAAAGGTATAAGATCTGTATTATCTTCCATCTATCCCACTGTAACTCAGGGGCATAGGGCCTATAGCTTGTTCCATCAACTGATCACTCCTCAGGTGACCCAACTAGATGTGTATGCATGATGCTCGCGTGAATGTAGAATATTAATTTTTCTCTGGAGAATGATTTCCCTTTTACACCTGGGTTAACATCGCCCATTTCCCGTCAAGATTGTATTACTGACACAATATCTTGTCATTTGGTTCAACCACCATTTTGGCAAAAAAATTGGAGAGATAGTCTCAGTTTGGACTCTTCCTCCACTAATATTTCCATCCCTCACACTTAGTGAGTTTTAAACAATAGTCCTATTTTAGTTTCTTGTATTATTCAGAAGCTTCCAGAGTAATATGCAAAACTCCTTTTATAAAAATATTATTAGTCCACTAACTGTTATTTCAATGCAAAAATGCTTGGAAAAAATCATAACAATGGACAAGCAGGAAATTAATTAGGAGCATAGCTTGAAACAAATAAGCTAAGCAAATATAGCAATTACAATAAAAAGGGAAATTTATTGTGAAAATATTTTGAAAATAATAATATAATCACAAATAACAAATTTAAAATGGGTAAAATGGAAACTAGGTGCCCCAGATATCGCAGTCTGAGCTTCTCTGTTCCAACTTCTTGAGGACCATTTTAAGCTCAATATGTGTTTAAGGGATCCAAAGTACTTTGTCGATGCCCCAAGACGTAGCATATTGCTTCATTGTTAATTTAGGCATAGCAAGACTGCTGTATGCCCCCTTTGATCAAAATTTGAGCCGCCCTTTTCGGGTTTTCAACTCAAATCCCCTTTGGTCTCAAAGTGCCCTTTGCGGGTTTTCACCTTGGCCTCTCCTTTTCTTTGTTCTATTTTTTTATTTTTTTAATTCACCAAATTGGGCAGGTCCTTGCTATCCATCTCGATCGATATTCATGCTTCCAGAATAGGCCTTCTTCGCTACATAAGGTCCTTCCTAGATTGGCATCCACTTTCTTCTGAAGCCCATTTTGCATGGGAAAAGTCTTCTTCAAAGCCCTATCATGAAATTTTCTAGGGTGAATCATTTTTGTTGTGAGCTCGCATCACCTAACTGTGACAGATAGCTTTTAACATCAACTGATCATATTGAGATTGGATCTATTCTACCTCATCTAATTTCAGCTCTGACAGAATTTCGACTCCAGTGGGCAAAACTAATGACAAATGTGTTGCCCCCGTGACAGTCTTGGCCAAAGTTCGATAAGCATAGAGGATAAATAGTAACTTCTGTATGCCAATCCTTGCAAGTCTCGGTCTTTTTATGATCTTTTGTTTTTCTTTTTGGCTGCTTTTGTTGCACAATATGTGGCACCTGATCTTTGAACAGATCGTAAACTTTTGACATTGTGCGGTCAAATATGATCTTTTTGACATTTTTTTTGGTATTCTTTCTTTTTTTGGTATTTTTTGTTTAGTTCTGATGACTATCGACTTTATAATATTGACACATGAAGCGAATTTTACCATCTTGGTGAAGTAACCAACATCCACGAAAATGAATCAATGTTGACTAGAAGCTTTTGATGAGACTGGCTTGGTAACATCCATGCCCCACTTATAGGAAATCTTATTCTGCATTAATCTTTATCTCCTTCCTTGGCTTGCAATGTAGGATCTATTTTTTCATTCAGTATTAACAAATAAGAAGATATGTTACAATTTCTGTCATCTTCAAAGTCCTGAGATCCCTTAGACCCATATCTCATTCAAAAAGGGAGTCAGTAACAGCGCCGCCCACGTCATTGATATCTGGGGACCCATTGTGGATACGAAGGTAAATTCCAAGAATGATTATTTGTATGGTATGATCATGAATAAAGAATGAAAGAATATCCAAATAGTAATCCAAAGTATGAAAGAAGAATGCAGAAATGTTTGCTCAAAATGATACATTTTATTGAAATAATGATTCTGGACACAAGCTTATTTCACAAGAGGACTCTTATTGCCTTTAGGCTAAAAGCAATAAGTGCGTTTCGAATATTACTCTAGATTAGCCTTAAAAATACATGTCTCTTCCCTAGTCCCATTGCTCAAGACACTCCTAGGTTCATATTTCTGCATTTGGTGTGTCATCTAATTTCACAATACCCATACTGATGAACTTTTCCACCAATTTCTTGAAAGCAATGCAATTTTCTATCGAATGCCCTGTGACCCCCGCGTGGTACTCACACTGGGCATTCAGGTCATACCATTTCGGATATAGAGGTTGTATCAGCTTCGGGTAGTGAGGAGCCACCTCATGTGCATCAAATAGGCTTTGATATAACTCCCTATATGTCATTGGAATTGGTGTGAACTGGAGTTACTTTGCACTAGATTCTCGTCTTGATGAGCCCTGATGACCAGTTGTCACGGCCCTCGGTTGACCTACAGTGACTAATTTGGGACGCTTGCTCAAGCTGTTTACTTCATTTTCCCTATTTCTCGTGGCTGATCATTTGGCACTTTCTTCAGCATCTATCTTTCCACTCGTTATGGCATTCTCAATTATTTATCCAGTCATTATGACATCCAAGAAGCTCTTTGTAGCGCTCCTTAGCATATGAGTGATAAACGGGGCCTTCAATGTATTGATAAAGAGCATTGTGGTCTCCTTCTCCAAAAGTGGTGGCTGGACTTGGATGGCAACCTCCCTCCACCTTTGTGCATATTGCCAAAAACTTTTGCTTAGTTTATCCTCTATGTTTTACAATGTAATTCTGTCAGAGGTCATATCTGTTACGTAACTATACTGTTTCGTAAAGGACTGTGCTAAATCCCTCCAAGAACCAATTTCAATACGACTCAAGTGATTATACCATTTAAATGCTACTCCCACCAGACTGTCCTAGAAGCAATGAATTAGCAGTTGGTCATTGTTAACGTACCCAGTCATTCTCCTACAAAACATAGTTATGTGAGCCTTTGGGAAAGTAGTCCCATTGTATTTTTCAAATTCTGGCATCTTGAATTTGTGAGGAAGTATTAGATCTGGCACCAAACTCAGATCTTTAGCGTCAATTCCATATTGCCTATCAACACTTTTCATGGCTCTAAATTTGTCTTCCAACCATTTGCATCTCTCCTTTAACTATTTTGGCAATTCAACCCTTACCCTTTCTCTCTCTGCTACCTTATCAAGGTCGGGAACAATAGCATTAATCGAATGGTCTACTAAGTTAGAACCTAATTCAGCTTGGAAGTTTGTTAGTATCGAGACACCTTCTTGAAATTGTTGAGGTTTAATTATGACAGATGTCTTTCGTGGATGCACTTCAGGATGTGTCGGGGTAAAACCCGGGGAATATAGTTGCTCTTCACTATCTTCAACAGTGTTAACCATGGAGGTTTTCCCTTTTGTTGATTCCTCCTGCCAGTAATTGAGTCATTTAGAACATCATATTCTTTTGTGATTCCATCATCCGATCCATCATATCCTGTTAGATCTTAGCTAGCTGCTTCTGCATTTGCAGCTGAAGTTTTTCTTGCATCTCCCATTGGAGTTGTTCATAGTTTGGGTACCGTAAAGGTGTTTGGTTTTACTGGTGTCCAGGTTAATGCTGAAATAATTTAAACTAATCAGGGTCTTCTCATGAAATCTAATGCATATGATATAATGCAATGGAAATGCATAGAATGAATGCAATACAATGCAATCAAAACAAAAGGAAAACATATTAGAGCAAGAGAAATAAATAATCATAGAACACCTAACCGGGTGACCACTAGGGTTTGGCGTGGCTCTATCTAGGGTAGGCCCTTAGGGCTACTATATGTGGCTTGGTTCTAAAGAGAGGGTACCTGAACCAGCAGATTCCTCAATCCTCACCCATTATAGGCTCATATGGATCGAGTTTGATTCAGGGAAATACATTTCCCTATGGCCATGCGGAGATGAAAATCTCACGAAACACATAGGTACAGATGTATCCCGGAAGCAGTCCACTAGCCCATGCAGAGGTGAAAACCTCACGAAGGCATAGTTTCACACTTCCACTTACAGGTGTAACCACAACGGTTATGCAATGCAATGCCAGAGTATTCTACGAGATTTTAATCATAACATCAATAAATGCATTAAAAGAAACGTGATTTTTCAAAATGATTTTCCAAGTTTTCAATCAAAAGGACAAAAATTAATTAATCTAATGGCCTGACCCTCAACCAATCCCCAGCGGAGTCGCCAAGTTGTAACTTCCATTTTTATTTTAAAGTTTGGAAAAAAATAGGGATCGCCTTTTTAAAATAGGGAGTGGCCATCGATCCTTTTTGTTTAGGTGTGATCAGGTCACCCATAAAAATATCTTGGTATGCGAAATTTGAGAAAACGGGTTCGAGAGTAGGTTATGTTCAAGGAAGGGTTAGCACCCTTGCAACGCCCAAAGTTGGTACCAAATTTATTAACGTTGCCCTAATGTCAAAAACTTGAAAATATTTGGGATAAAAAAATTTAAAAGAAAGTTAATTAAACCGGAATTGAATCTCAATATTAACTCGTTTCAAAGGGATAAAAGTATTATACCTAGCAAGTTAGGATATAACACATTTATACTCTGACAATGAGATCATCTTTGATCTTCAAAACATGTAAAAAAGGTATTTGGGTATTTAGTTGAATGAAAAATCGACACCAAGCACATTAGGATGTAATTTTTCGTACTTTTAAACACACAAATATTGCCTTGTTTTTTCAAATATGCAATCTTGAAATTGGTTCAATGTATGCTTTTAACGAAAGAAAACCTTTAGAAAGAATTCGAATATATCTAAAACTTGAAAATATTTAGGGTAAAATTTTTGGAAGAGAGTTAATTAAATCGGAATTGAATCTCAAGATTAACTCGTTTCAAAGGGATAAAAGTATCATACCCAGCACGTTAGGATATAACACATTTATACTCTGAGACCGAGATCATCTTTGATCTTCAAAACATATAAAAAAGGGGCATTTGGGTATTTAGTTGAAGGAAAAATTGACACCAGCACGTTAGGATGTGGTTTTTCGTACTTCTAAACACACAAATATTGCCTTGTTTTCAAATATGAAATCTTAGAACTGGCTCAATATTCATTTTTAACGTAATAAAATATTTAGAAAAGGTTTGAATATGTTGAAATTTGAAATGCAATACAAGGATAAGATGCGTAACATTAATCATGAAATACAAGAATTAATCATCATGTTAACAGTAGGATATAATTCTACCAAAATTGACAATGGCGATTCACATAAAATAAAATTTTGGATGTTAACAAATATATCTTAAATAAATAAAGTAAATTAATTTTTGATTAACACTTTATGGGGCCGTTTAAAATGAAATAATTTGAACATAAAACAAATTAATATTTTGTAAAATTAATATTTCATAAGTTATCAAGGAAATATATAGTGTATAGTGTAGTATTAAATATTTTTATAATAATTATAAGAAAATAAATGTGAGTGACAATAAAACAAATTTGAACATTATAAAATAAATTTTGAAACTATTTGATTAACGTAACTTGAATAATGAATAAATTTAAAACTAAAAATATGTGGATTAAAAAAGGCTATTAGATAAATAAACCTAATTATTCAAACAAAAATTAAGGACTACATTGCACATGCGCATATAAAATAAGGGTTCAGGCTAGCAAATATCCTAATATCCAAACGCAGCGCATAATCAGGACTAAATTAAAGTAACGTATAAATTATTGAGACCAATTAAACAATAAAAACGTGTAACAGAACCGATTAAAAACAATATAGAAATAGAAGGGACTAAACGCGCAAATTCTTCATTAATTGCAGAAACACACGGATCCTGTGTATATGGATCGGGTCGTCAGGAAATATTCAATACGGTGTCGTTTTGGGTTATTAACGCGAACCCAAACGACGCCGTTTCCATAATAGGTTAAAATAGATTTAAGAAGGATTAAACCTTATTTAGCCCAAACCCTAGCCTCTCTGTTTTCATGTTCATCCACAAAGAAGAGAAAGTAATCGGGCCACTTCGATGCCATTGTAACTGACGATCAGTGGCCGATTCAGTCATGACTAATTGTGTAACACCCCAAACCCAGTCAATACACCACGACCGAATCTGGTATGTTACAGGGAAGAAGGTATTTGAGAGGTTTTAGGTTTAAGTTTAGGAGTTTGTTAAAATCATCTTGCTAAATTTGTACTTGAAGAAAATCTTGGGGATGACTGTTTTAAAACCGATGGTGCATTTGAAAACCCGATAATTTTGAAAACTTAATCAGATATGTAAGTAAAACAAGTTCATCTCGTTTAAAGATTCAATTAATCCTTATTGTTGCTTAAAAACATTTTGACTTAGTACATGAATGCATTCAAGTTGGAGAACATTTGAGTTTCATTTATCTTGAATTACGGTGTGATACCCGATGGTAAAGTTTAAAACATATAAACATGTAGTTTGAAAACCTTATCTTTACAAATTTTAGCCAAATTTTAACCCAATAAATTATTAAGGCATATTTGAAATCCAATCTAAGCATGTAAATAACAAAACATAAGTTTAAAAAGGCCTTTTACAATCCAAATAAACCAAATGAAAAAAAACCAGTCAAATAAAGTACCAAGTTTAAATCAACGCAACTCCGAATTTATCCATGGCATGGGCACCTCGAGTCCATCCCGACTCCATGCCCGCGATCTATGTGTCACCTGAAATGATAAGGGAGAAGGTGAGTCACAAGACTCAGTGTATAAATCCCTCTCCCGGTATATGCAACATGCTAACACACATCATAACAAAGCAATACAATTAATGCACCGATCCTAACCATCCAGTAACACCTTTTCTACCCGTGTGGTACCAAACCTTTGGTGGTGCCAAACCCTTGGTGACCCAAAGTCACGATATCCATAGATGTGGTGCCAAACCACTGGTGACCCAAAGTCACGAAAGATCCATCTGTGGGGCCAACCCGTGTGATACCAAATCATGGCGACAATCCGTATCTCAAAAGTGGGGCCAACCCACGGTGGCGTTAACCACGGGGACGAGTCGCTATGAGGTGCCAAACCTCGGTGTCCCAAAGACACAAGTGTGATACCAAATCTTTGGTGACCGCGATCCACGAATCAAATGATGGGGCCAACCCATCGTGTGATACCAAATCACTAGCGTCAATCCCGTATAATCAACCGTGGGGCCAACCCACTGTGGTGCTAAGCCACTGGGACGAGACGCGGAGGTGCCAAACCTCTGGTGACCCAAAGTCACAATAATCAATCTATGGTACCAAACCACTGGAGGTGCCAAACCTCTGGTGTCCCAAAGACACGGATATCATATCGCCCTCCTCTCATATCACCCAATAACATATCATACTAATGCAAATCGTGCAATCATGCTATCATGCTCACATGCTTAATATGACATCTCAAAATACATACACCATAAATCATGATATCACATATCATCATAGATCTCGTAATGAAACGGACTTACCCGAATCCGTATCCATACCTCATTGGGTATTATATCAGTCAACCACACTGTTTCACTTACACAATCAGGTTATTAACATATTACTCAGTAAGAAGGTGTGTTAGTTACACACCTGTTAACACGCAAGCTTAACCCAACGAACCGATCTAAATCCCTCGATTATCTTGCTCCTAAAATCGGCCAAACACAAGATTAATCACTTAAAACCATTCGGCCAGCATAGATAAACCAAAGGGGTTAGCGTTTGAACCCTTACCTTTGCAAATGGTTTGGTTTCCTACCAAACCCGAACCAACAATGGTTCCTTCTGATAATTGGCCTCCCCCTAAAACACAAACCATTAGTCTCATAAGTCTTTGGCTTAACAACTCTAAAGAAAACCATTAAAACAACCTCTTACCACCACTTACCCAACGATTATCAGAGAAGGAAGGCTCTTCTTGCTTGCTTTCGAAATCCAAAGGCCCTATACGAAATCGATTACCAAAACCAAAGGTTAACTCCTTTCAACAAATGCCGAAATCGGCCCTTAAACAAACCCAAAATCGATAAAGCACAAGAGAGGGGAGAAATGGCCATTCAACCAAACACTTACCTTCTACTAGACCGATTGAAACAAGAATCCAACAAGGTCAACACTCCTCTAATATTCAACAATGAAGAACTATAAGGAGAGAAAAGATTCGGCTAGTACCCTTAACAAAAAGGAAAAGGAGATTCGGCCTTAAGAGAAATGGGAAGAACAAAAGGCTAAGGGGTTTTGGAAAAGAAGAAAAATAAAATGATGAATGGAGGGGGTGCGTTAGGTTTAAAGAAAAGAAAATGGAGGATGATGTTTTTGGAGAATGGAGTTTGACAAGAGGATATTGAGAGAGGAAAAGAGAGTATGAGAGGAAGAGAAGCTAGTTTCGGCTCAATAGCAATGGAGAAAGCAAATGGAGAATGTAAGTTTCGGCACTAGCTTTAAGAGAAAGGAAATAAATGTATGGGAAGAAGGGGATACTAGCTTCGGTTTACACAAGATGTAAATGAGAAGAAATGGGAACAAATATTGGCCACATACACACCAAATTAAGAGATGCAAAGCAATTTTTGGCAAAAAGATGCTTGGACTTTTGGTTTCAAAAAAAAAGAATAAGAAAAAGAAATGTTTGCTTGACACCAAAAGTGACCGAAAGAAAACAAATGCACCAAAATTGCCTAATGAATTTCGGCATATCAATCCCCCACTACACCTACCAATCGGCCACTCCCCAAAATCTCTCAAAAATCTGGCCAAAACTCCCCCAAACACTCCAAGCCACCCATTCAAACTAGTTTGAACTAATCCACCTCCACAAATCACTCTCCACCCACCATTTGAACTTTTGACTTGGTCCAAGACAGAGTTTGAACTGCCTACAACTCCTCCCCTCCATGCCGTCAAAATAGAAGCCAAAATGGAGCACTCTACAGCTTGAACACAGGACCTCCTCCCTGCAAGTGGCGTCACACACACAAGCCTCAAGTGGCGCCTATCCTTCCACTCCACCGGCTCATTTCTTATGCTAACATTTACCAAATAATATTTACTAACCCCAGTTACTTTAGCTCCCCTCACCTAAGCCTAAAGACTGAAATTTTCCCTACCACTCTGGCTTACACCCAGCTTTCAAGTAAGCCCCAAAAACATCAAAACAACAACATAATCAGACCAAACACATGCAAACCATGCCATAACAAAATAAACCCTAACCCGGGATATTACAAATTGTCTCCTCTCAGGCTAGACTCAAATCTTTACCCCACGACCACCTCTTTTTTGATTTCAACGGAAAAGGCAGACCGTCGGTTCGATCTTCAAAGGTAAGTTCCCCTCTTTTTTTTTTTTTTACTTTCGCGTATAGAAAGAAAAGGAAAGGAAAATGTAGAAATAGATTCACAAATAAAAAAGATGAAATTGAAAACGCAACCTTTTTAATCTGCTTTTTCTATTGCTATATTATCTCTGTGACTCAAAAATCGTGAAGAAGCCTTAAAGATATTTTGCTTCAATTTTTATAACCGAAAAGAAAAATAAAAGAAAAAATAAAAATACAATATTCTCTTTTCTTCTCTGCTTTGCTATTAGTTTTTTTCTCTTGCGCAGGTACGAGGCGACGTGGAGGCAAGAGGATGGCGTACGAAGGCTGTACGTGGCGACGTGGCGCGGAGTGGCTTGCAGCGCTGCTTGGCTAGCAAGATCTTAGGGTTTCAAATTCTAAAACCAAAATTTGGGCCAATTGGGCTGTTCCAAACATTGGGCCATGTATTCGGTTGAATTTTTATGTTTGTATTTGGGCCTGTAAAAATGGACTGTTTAAAAGACTCTGGTTTTGGTTTTATTGTTTGGTTAATGTTTTGTTTGGCTAATATTTTATTTGGCTAATGGGCCCAAGCAAATTTTAGGCCCTACAATACTACTTGCATGCTCGATACAGCCTTAGGTAGTATACCGTACTGAAACACTTTAGGTAGTGTAAACTAAAAACTGTAGCAAAATTGAAAATCGTAGTAAAAAAAATTGCAATTCGCGATAAAAAACTCTGAACTTCTGATACTATTATGCATAAAACATTTGTTAATAAATATTGGAACTGTAAACTAATGCATAAAACTGGTAATACAAATAAACTCCAAATTTACGATAAGCGTACGAGGTATCTATAGACGGGGTACTAGAGGACGTGGTAGAGGCCGTAGGGGAGCTCGAGCTGGGTCCTCTGCATTTGAAAATATGCCCAATTTGGATACGAGCGAGACGCCAATCTCACCAGATAAAAAGACTGGGTCTCATGATCGTGAGTCTGGGGATGATGCACTATCCCAAGCCATGTTATAAATTTTAAAAGGGTTGTTGGACCCAACACTGGATCTGGGGGTCATGGGTCAGTTACGAAACGACTCCGGTGCAATGGGGCTAAATTATTCAGGAATGTTACTGGAGTCACCCCTAACGTGGCCGAATATTAGATGGAGGGCACAGTAAGAATTATGGATGATTTGGATTTTACTGCTGAGAAGAAGCTTAAGGGGGCTGTTTCCCTGCTTCGCGATGAGGCTTACCAGTGGTGGCTGACTGTTAAGGAGGGCACTCAGCCCGACCATCTGACTTGGGACTACTTTAAAACAGCTTTCCAGAGTAAGTATGTGAGCCAATTACATTGTTTCTAGGAGGCATGAGTTCCTTAATCTCACCCAAGGGGACCATTCAGTAGCCGAGTATGAAGCCGAGTTTTTGAGACTGAGCCGTTATGCCCGGGGCATGGTGGCGACTGAATATGAGCGATGCGTCCGTTTCGAGGATGGACTCAAGGACAGCCTAATGCTTCTGATAACTCTGTAGAGGGAACGTGATTTTTCTGCTCTAGTCGATAAGGCAAAGATCACTAAAGAGGTTAAGTGCATGGAGCGCCAAAATCATGAGAAAGGAAAGAATAAGAAGGAATTGGAGCCCTCGAATTCTGTGATGAGGCCTAAGAAAAAGGCTAGATCTGATGGGCCAATGAGAGTTGGGCCTCCTGTTGCACCTACTAGGGTGGCGCTTTGTGGGCACTGTGGTAGACGCCATCCAAACGAGTTTTGGAGGATTACTGGGGCATGTTTGAGATGCGGGTTGACTGAGCATCGTGTCAGGGATTGTTCGTTGAGGACTGATCAGATGCAAGCTGCGGGTATTGGTACAGCGCAGGCACCGAGATTAGCTCAGCAGCCACCTAGGGGCCGAGGTAAGGCCAGGGGTAGAAATGGCATGGGCCGAGGACAGAGAGAACTGGGCAGAGGTACAGGAATGGCTAAGGCGAGGCAACCTGCACTGGTTTATACTGCACAACTCCGAGAGGATGGTGATGCTCCGGACATCATTACGGGTACGTTCTTAATTTTTAATGTACCATACATTGCATTGATAGACATAGGCTCTACACACTCTTACGTAGCTAGCTCTATGTCTATAACTTTGGGGATTCCAGTTGAGAGTACTTCGAGAGAGATAACTGTTGTGAGTCCGTTGGGGTAATCTATTCGGGTTATTAAATTGTTTAGAGATGTTCCACTAGAATTTCAAGGGACAATATTTCTTGGCTGATCTGATGAAGCTTCCATTTGGGGAGTTTGATTTGATTCTGGGAATAGACTAGCTGGTCAAGCATTGGGTGAATCTGGACTGTGCTACAAAAAGGGTTATTTTGAGAACTGAGGAGGATAGCGAGGTAGTGGTGATTGGGGAATGTCGGGATTATCTGGCGAATGTGATTTCTGCATTGGTGGCGAAAAAGTTGGTACGAAAAGGATGTGAGGCATTCTTGGCCTACATTAGTGTTTCGAATTCTAGAGACTCTTCGATTAGGGACATCTGAGTCGTAAAAGACTTTTCGAATGTTTTTCCTGAGGAACTATCAGTCTGCCTTCGAGCTGAGAGGTAGAGTTTGGAATTGAGCTCTTTCCTGGTACAGCTCCGGTGTTCATCACCCCTTATAGAATGGCACTGAAAGAGCTTGTGGAGCTTAAGGCTCAGATTCAAGAGTTACTAGATCATGGGTTCATCCGCCCTAGTGTGTCTCCATGGGGAGCACCTGTGCTATTTGTGAAAAATAAAGATGGATCCATGCGTATGTGTATCGACAACCGCCAATTGAATAAGCTGACCATTAAGAACAAGTACCCATTACCGAGAATAGATCATTTATTTGACCAGTTCAGAGGGGCTTCTATTTTCTCCAAGATCGATCTACGATCGGGATACCATCAACTGAAGGTTAAGGAGACTGATGTGCATAAGAAGGTATTTAGGACTCAGTACGACCATTACGAGTTCCTACTAATGCCATTTGGACTGACTAATGCACCAGTAGCTTTTATGGATCTGATGAACTGATCGTTGTTTTCTCGAGTCTTAAAATTTATATAAATAATGATCGAACCTAGAAACTAACTAAGACAACAATAGAGGCAAGTGCATCTATCGAACAGAAGTATAGTTTAGGCAAGACCGGAATGTCGAATCCCAAAGGAACCAAAAGTACTAATACTAACTCTCTTTTTATTATCTAGCCTAAGAATTAAAGAAGTTGTTGTTTAATCTAAATTAAATAATGACTAAACAAAAAACTCTAAGACAAAGAAGAATGAAATTTGGAAAATAACTTGAGGAAAAACCAATTGATTAAGACGACACCCAAGGAAGAATCCACTTAGACTTCACTTGTTATCTAACACTGAACTAGATGATTTATTCACTTGACTTGATCCGTAAGATTCCCTAATACATATTAATCCCTCTCTCGAGGTGACTAACGTCAAGCCTTAGGTTGATTAATTAAAATCTCTTTCTAATTAAAATCCCTAGAATTGCATTAACTCTATCTATGGACTCCCATATTAGGTTTCCCCCTAATCCGGCAAAATTTCGTCACCCTATCTCTAGGCGCATAATCAACTCCGCTTAATTATGCTAGATCTACTCTTAGGCAGGGACTTTTTCTCCTCCACCTAAGCACATCATACTTGAATTAATATCTCGAAAATATCAACACAAGAATTAAGAACACATAATTAAGAACAAGTCAAATATTTATCATATAGTTCAGCAAACTATAACAAGATTCATCTTAGGTTTCATCCCCCTCAGGTATCTGAGGGTTTAGCTCATAATAATAAAAGAATAAATATCAGAAGAAAAGATAAAATAAAACATAAGAAATCCCTAAAACCCCCTGAAGGAATTGAAGGAGATATCCTCTGTCTTGAGTATAATTTTGGCTTTTTGAGATGAATCAACTGGCTATCATCTAGTAAATCTCCACAAATCTGCCCTCTTTGGCCTAGCTGGACGCCCCCTGACTAAAGTCCTGGGTTTCCCTGACAAAAGCCCTAGCAGTAGGCTTCTGTCGAACCCTCGCTTAAGTTGCCCCCTAGGGTGTTTATATAGACTTTGAGATGCCTTACTTGGCCCCTACATATCCTAATTCAAGTAGAATTCCTACTAGGGTGTTTGAATAGGCTTTGGAATGTGTTTCTTTGCCTCCAAGTATCCTATTCCTAGTAAAACTCCTCTTAGCTACGGCAGGGACATGCCCATGGCACACGCCCGTATGAATCGATTTTAGGCAGTGGTCGAGTCTGCTGAAGAGACACGCCCATGTGTTTCGGGGTCTAGGCCTGTTAGAGTAGATTAGGGAGACACGACCATGTGGTCTTGAGCCCAGGCTGTGTCAATTTCTATTTTGACCCAGTTTGGTCCGTTTCAGGCCTATTTCTCATTCTTTTCATCCTCTGGTGCTCTTTTGGGTATAAAACGTGAAAACAAAGGATTAAGAGCACCAAGTTACACAATTCAAGGCTTAAATCATCCAAAAGAATGCTAAATGCGGGCATAAAATATGTTACTTTTACGGTTTATCAAATACCCCCACACTTAAGCTTTTGCTTGTCCTCAAGCAAAATTCTCAACTTACAATTAAAACAAACTTTCCATAATTCATATTCCTCATCAACAATGTCTTATCATAATTCATAGACAATTCATACATGGATAATTTAACTCAAAGACTCCTAAAGATTCAAGCAATTCTAAGTCATATATTTGTAGCACGAAAACATAGGTGTCTCCCTTATCTAAATAATTACCTTTGATTCAAAACCAACAAGGATTGACATCCTCACTAAAGATTAACTCAAAGCACTCGAAGTGTTTAAGGTTCAAGAATAAACACTCATATGTCGAACCTGAAAAGTTAATCCCATAGACTTGCCTAAAAATCAAATCTCCACCACTGTAATATGAGATGATACATAAATCAAAAGGTCTTTAACATGGTTGTAATGAGGCTTGGGTTAATGGTGTGGATAAAGGCTAAATTAGAAGGGTTAGAATCGAGATTGAATTGAAAAATTACCTAACTAAAAAAATGAATTAATAACCTAAATAATTACATTACATGAAAATTTAAAATACTAATAATATGGGCTTCTTCTTCAAGATGTTGTATAAGCTCTTAGAACATAGAACTAATAATCAATATACTTCATTTTTTCAAGAACAAGTCAAATGATGAATTTACTAATAAAATAATTAGGCAACCGATCAAATCAAATCTCGATATAAGGGTAGTCAAAAAGAGTGGTGATAACAAATACAAAAGGTTTTAGGGGAATGTTAGTGGGTAAGTATATGAAAATGATTGTTAGGATCAACAGGGTTCACTAGGGTTTAATTGTGGAGGTAGGCTTTTTAGTGGAGTAAGGGTTAAAACCTAGGTGCCTTTATCATCTCAGTATATCAAATAAAAAATGTGGTCTTGACATGTATAATCGCGGTAAGTTCTAGAATAAAAATTCAGTGTTAACACACTCATAATCAATAAAGTGAGCATGAAAAGGAATATATGCTATATAAGGCTCAAAATCTCAGAAAAATTATGGGTTTTTGACATCAATCCCTGTAAATTTCAAACTTCAAGGTAATATTCAAATTCAGTTCAACAACCTAGAAAATTTTTTATTATTGAAAAATAGACTTATCATGCTTGATTCTCTAGTATCTTAAAGTTTAAATCATCAATGTACAATTAACTATGACTTAATCTAAGACATATCAATAAAAATCATAAATCATCAGAAATTTCATCCTAATTAGTAATATGAGAAAATTACTTAAGACAAGATATCATTCAGATATTTGAGAATAATGTAAAAAGTCAGGCATTTACTTTCACCCCCCACACTTAAGATGTACATTGCCCTCAATGTACAAAGACAGATAATAGTATATAATAAGAAAATCAAAAGAGATGGGGAAAAGTGAAACTTCTTGAATTTTTGGATGAGATCCTTGGATTGGAAGTGTGGGAACTAGATTCAGAGGTAAAAGATAGGTTGGAGGGGGTGCCTCAAATTCCTATGCTAGATGAAGAAATTGGGGATCTCGTGAATAGTTAGCCAGGAAATAATAATAAAGATTCAAAATATACTAAATAAATATGTAAAGAAAAGCAAGATAAGGTGAAGGAAAATAAAAAGTAAAATAAACTTATAAGAAAATGTAAATGGACTGTAAAGTCCTTACTGTAAGATGGTTCATGATGTGGGTGTGATTTCTAAGGTCATGGTGTGTGATTCCCTAGCAGCCTTAAGAACCTAAAACCAAGAAACTAAAAGAAAATAAAATGAATTAAGCAGAAGAGAAGTATAGATAAGGAAACTAAAGGAAAAGATTAAAGAAAAATAAGATCGAAAAGGTCTCAAAGACCCTTGGCTTGTCGATTATATGAAGCGGTCGGCATGAACTTATGTAGGTCGATCTCCCACAAGGAGACTATGCTTTGATCCTTTCGCTTCTTTAGCATAGATGTGGTTGTCAAGGGTTTTGAAAGATGAATGTGAATGAAAATGAAAGTGAGAACTAAAAAGGTGTAGAAAGAGGGGCTTAGGAGTAAGTGGAGAGGGGAGGAGGGGGTGGTGGCTTAAATAAATTTTCAACTCTGATGCTTCCCCATGCCTGTGTACCGTGGGAGTGTTGAGTCACACGGCCTCCTCGCACGCTCGTGTTGTGGGTCGTACGTTTTTCCCACACTGTGTTCAAATTGCCACGCCCGTGCATGGTAAGTTAGTGTCGACCACGGTCGCCTCGCACGCCTATGTTTAGTTTGCCACGCCCATGTATGAACTCACAATGTTGGCCACGGTCGCATCACACGGCCGTGGCTTGGTGGTTGGGTCCGTGACTTGAAAATTAATTTGTTCTGACTCGTACCATCTCTACTATGTCAGTACGAAGATTCGATGCATCCACACGGCTACGGCCAGGGCCGTGTACAAGGTCGCGTGGCATGAAAATCTGCCAAAGAAAAAGAAAAGAAAAAAAAGAAAATTGTAACAATAAATAGGGTTAATACTCGGGTTACCTCCCGAGAAGCGCTCGTTTAAAATCTTAAGCTCGAATTTCCTCTCATTTGCATATTCAAGGAGGTTTGAGGAGTTGGAAATCCTTTCTCATGCGATCAATTTGGTTATTGATATATAGTTCAAGTCGAGTAGTGTTTACCTTAAAGGTGTTGAATTTAGGATTAGTTACATTAGTTACCTCGACTATTCCATCCAGGAAGATTTTAAGTACCCGATCTCTTATCTTAAGTTAGGTTGTCCCATTATTAAGTTCGTCATGGAGTTGCCTCGTTTTTGCTTTGTGTGCTTTTAGTTTCTCCTTGAAGTGTGTCTTCCACTCATCTAGTTCATCAATCTAAAGCCTTCATTCCTCATGAATTTCTTCTTTATTGACACGAGGTCTAGGATCTGGCATCTATGAAAGAGCTTCAAGAAATGGCAAGTTAATATGAAATTTCTTTGAAAGTTTAAGAAACTTACCGAGTTGTTCCTCTGAGTGATCTTTCGTTATTGCTTCGGGATGTGGTATGCGAAGTTTGTACTCTTTGATTACCGGTTTTGGTTTTACCTCAACCTTACCTTCTTCTACCGCACTCTTTTCCCTTAAATTAGGCTCGTCTAACCCTTCACTATCTTGAGCTGTTGTGGCTTAAACTTGCTCCCTTGGGTTAGTCTCGGTGTTGTTCGGTAGTCTTCCTTATGGTCTCTTAGAAATCTGCTTAGCAAGTTGCCCGATTTGATCCTTAAACTCCTATGACAATACATCAAGTTTTGTTTCTACCTTTTGGAAACGTGTTTCTGTGGCTGCCATGAATTTTGTCAGCATCTCATCAAGGTTCGACTCCTCTTCCTATTAGTGAGGTGTTTGTTGAAAATTTTGAGATGGTTGTTGCCTTTGATTTCCTTGGCCACCCCATGAGAAATTGGGGTGGTTTTTCCAACCTATATTATAAGTATTACTATAAGGGTTATTGTTAGATCAAAAATTATTACCCATATAGTTCATTTGTTCGCTCTCCATGCCCTGTCCGTAGGGTGGGTACTCATGATTCACCACGCCTTCACTTGCGTTGCACTGCATAACTGGATGTGCCTGCGAAGAACCATATAAACCATCAAATTTTTTATGTAGCAATTCTACCTGATTTGATAACATGGTTACTGCATCAAGGTTGAAAACTCCAGCTACTTTGGCTGGCCTTATTCTTGTAACTTGCCGCTGATAGTTATTCAGTGACATCTCCTCTATAAATTCGAAGGCTGCTTTAGTAGTTTTGTTATTCAGAGTTCCGCCGGTGGCTGAATCGCTTAGTTGCCTTGTTGAAGGGTTCACACCATTATAGAAAGTATGCACCTATAGCCACAAAGGTAATCCCATGTAGTGATTGATCCTCGTGGAAGAGAATACAACCACTGTTTGGCTTTATTCCTCAACAAAAAGGGAAACAACGAAGACGGATGGCATCATCAGAAACGCCATTTATTTTGAAGGTATCATAGAATTCTAAAAAATTAGCTAAGTGTGTGTTAGGATCCTCATCCTACAAACCATCAAATTGAACAAACTGTTGTATCATCTGTATAGTGTTAGGTTTCAGTTCAAAATTATTTACAGCAATGGTAGGCCTAACAATACTTGACTCAGTTCCTGTTAAACTAGGTTTAGCACAATCATACATAGTACGTGGAGCATGATGTTCTGCCGCCTCTAAAGGTAGCAGATTATTCTCAGCCATCCTTTTAGTAGGATTAGTTTTGCCTTCTTGCTATTCTTCTATGTAGTTTAAGCTTCGCCTTATCTCTCTGTGATTTCTAGGAACGGTACCTTCGATGTCACTATTGTAACGTTGAGGTCCTGTCGGGTTCCTTCTAGTCATAAACTAGAGGTACCTAAAAGGAGCGAAAGAAAAAAAATTTAGAAAAGCAAAAATAAAATTTAATTACAAAAATAAAATATGACTAAAGTAATAAAAATTAAGCGTTCTTAATATTTCAGCTCCCCGGCAACGGCACCAAAAACTTGATCGTTGTTTTGTCGAGTCTTAAAATTTATATAAATAATAATCGAACCTGGAAACTAACTAAGACAACGATGGAGGCAAGCACACCTATCGAACAGTAGTATAGTTTAGGCAATACCGGAATGTCGAATCCCAAAGGAACCAAAAGTACTAATACTAACTCTCTTATTATTATCTAGCCTAAGAATTAAGGGAAGTTGTTGTTTAATCTAAATTAACTAACTACTAAACTAAAGACTCTAAGACAAAGAAGAATGAAATTTGGAAAATAACTTGAGGAAAAACCAATTGATTAAGACGACACCCAAGGAAGAATCCACCTAGACTTCACTTGTTATCAAGCACTGAACCAGACGATTTATTCATTTGACTTCATCCGTAAGATTCCCTAACGTATATTAATCCCTCTATCGAGGCGACTAACTTCAAACCCTAGGTTGATTAATTGAAATCTCTTTCTAATTAAAACCCCTATAATTGCATTAACTCGATTTATAGACTCTCATATTAGGTTTCACCCTAATCTGGCAAAATCTTGTCACCCTATCTCTAGGCGCGCGATCAACTCCACTTAATTATGCTAGATCTAATCTTAGGCAGGAACCTTTGCTCCTCTACCTAAGCACATGATACTTGAATTAATATCCCAGAAATATCAACACAAGAATTAAGAACACATAATTAAGAACAAGTCAAATATTTATCATATAGTTCAAATAAGCGATAACAAGATTCATCTTAGGTTTCATTCCCTCGGTCTCGAGGTTTAGCTCATAATAAAAAAAGAATACATCTCAGAAGAAAAGATAAAACAAAACATAAGAAATCCCTAAAACCCCCTGAATGAATTGAAGGAGATATCCTTTATCTTGAGTATAATTCTGGCTTCTTGAGATGAATCAACTGGCTATCTTCTAGAAAATCTCCACAATCGCCTCTTTGGCCTAGTTTGGACGCCTCGACTAAAGCCACAGGTTCCCCGACAAAAGCCACGATGAAGGCTTCTACTGAACCCTCGCTTAAGTTGCCCCTTAGGGTGTTTATATAGACTTTGAGATGCCTTACTTGGCCCCTACATATCCTAATTCAAGTAGAATTCCTACTAGGGTGTTTGAATAGGCTTTGGAATGTGTTTCTTTGCCTCCAAGTATCCTATTCCAAGTAAAACTCCTCTTGGTTGTGGTAGGGACACGCCCATGGCACACGCCCGTATGAATCGATTTCAGGCCGTGGTCAAGTCTGTTGAAGAGACACGCCCGTGTGTTTTGGGGTCCAGGCCGTGTTAGAGTAGATTAGGGAGGCACGGCCATATGGTCTTGGGCCCAAGCCGTGTCGATTTCTATTTTGACCCAATTTGGTCTATTTTAGGCCCGTTTCTCATTCTTTTCATCCTTCACTGCTCTCCTGGGTATAAAACATGAAAACAAAGGATTAAAAATACAAATTACACAATTCAAGGCTTAAATCATCCAAAAGCATGCTAAATGTGGGCCTAAAATATGTTACTTTTATAGTTTATCATGAACTGAGTGTTCTAGCCCTATCTGGATCAGTTCATCGTAGTCTTCATTGACGACATTTTGGTGTATTCGAAGATTGAGCACGAGCACGACGAGCATTTTCGAGTGGTATTACAGATGTTGCGTGAGAAACAGTTGTACGCAAAGTTTAGTAAATGTGAATTCTAGCTCAGGGAAGTAACCTTTCTGGGGCATGTAGTTTCTGTGGAGGGGATTCGTGTTGATCCTCGTAAGATTGAGGCTGTGTTGGAGTGAAAACAGCTGAAGAATGTGTCTAAAATCTGTAGCTTTTTGGGGTTAGCGAGTTACTATCGATGCTTCGTAGAAGTGTTCTCTTTGATCGCAGCACCATTGATCGAGCTTCTGTATAAGGAGTTCCCTTGGTCTGGACCGATAAGCAACAAGAGAACTTTGATAAGCTTATCAGATGATGCAAGCTGATGCGTAGAATTTTATCTTATACGGTGATCGCAGGCTACGTTCTGATGCAGGATGGTAAGGTGGTAGCTTATGCGTCACATCAACTTAAGACGCATGAGGCTAATTATCCTACGCATGATTTGGAGTTGGCAACAATGGTATTCTCTTTGAAAATTTAGAGGCACTATCTGTACGATGAGAAGTGTACTATCTACATTGATCACAAGAGCCTCAAGTATGTCCTCACTCAGAAGAAGTTAAACCTTAGGCAGCATAGATGGGTTGAACTACTTAAGGATTAAGACTGCACCATCGGGTACCACCCTTGTAAGGCTAATGTGGTGGCAAATGCTTTGAGCTGTAGGACAATGACTGATCTGAGAGCGGTGTTTGCTCGACTCAATTTATTCAATGATGGGAGTCTATTAATAGAGCTTCAAGTTAAGCCTACTTGGATTGATCAGATCAGAGGTAAACAGATGGGGGATAAGTCTCTCGAGTTGAGGTTCCATCAGGTTGAGAATGGTGATACTACAGATTTTGGAATTAACAGTGATGGGGTACTTTGTTTCCGCGCTCGGATCTGTGTCCCGAATAATGAGGATTTGAGACAGTCGATTCTGATGGAGGCGCATAGTAGCCCTTACGCTATGCATCCCGGTGGGAATAAGATGTATCGAGATCTGCGAGGGTTGTATTGGTAGCCGGGGTTAAAGCGTGAGGTTACTGATTTTGTTGCTCACTGTCTGACTTGTTAGCAGGTTAAGGTTGAGCATCAGTTGCCTTCAGGGTTACTGCAGCCGGTAAAGATTTCGATGTGGAAATGAGAGCGAGTAACTATGGATTTTGTTAGTGGGTTGCCCTTAACACCCACTAAGAAATATTCTGTCTAGGTCATCGTGGACCAATTGACCAAATCTGCTCACTTCATTCCGGTCAGGACGGACTTTTCACTCTAGAAACTGGATAAGCTCTATGTATCTGAAATAGTGAGACTGCATGGGGTTTCTGTTTCGATCATCTCGATAGGAATCTTCACTTCACGTCTCGATTTTGGAAGAAATTGCACGAGGCTCTGGGTTCAAAGTTAGACTTCAGTACTGCCTTCCATCCTCAGACAGATAGTCAATCAGAGAAGGTGACTCAAGTACTGGAGGACATGTTGAGGAGCTATGTTGTAAATTTTTTAAGCCAGTTGGAAGGAGTATTTTCCATTGGAAGAGTTTGCCTATAACAATAGCTATTAGTCTAGCATTTAGATGGCACTTTACGAGGCCTTGTATGGTCATAAGTGTCGCACTCCCTTGTGCTGGACTGAGTTAGGTGAGCGACGTGTTCTGGGTCCAAAATTGGTTTCTAAAACTAAAAATAAGGTCCCATTGATTTGGGATCAACTGAAAGTGGATCTATATCTGAAGAGAAAGGATATTGAGTATTCTGTGGGAGACTTAGTCTTCCTCAAGGTCTCGCCATGGAAGAAGGTTCTGAGGTTCAGTCGCAAGGGTAAGCTTAGCCTTCGGTTTATTGGGCCGTACCGCATTCTGAAGCGAGTGGAGCCAGTTGCATATTAGTTATAGCTTCCTTCAGAGTTGGACTGCATTCATGATGTGTTCCACGTCTCGATGTTAAGATGCTACTGATCTGATCCCACGCATGTTGTTCCTAATGAGGACATTGAGGTTAGACCAGATATGACATTTGAGAAGGACTCAGTTTAGATTCTGGAGCGCGACATTAAGGTTCTGCAGAGGAAATCTATCTCCTTAGTAAAGGTGCTATGGTGGAATCATAGCACTAAGAAGGCCATTTGGGAGCCGGAGGATTCAATGTGTTATCAGTATCCTCACCTCTTCTGATCAGGTAAAATTTCGAGGATAAGATTTTCTTTTAGGGGGTAGAGTTGTAACACCCAAGTTTTCACTTATTTTTGGCTTTTGTAATTTTGGCATGAACGGGTGTCTGCTTCAGTGGTTATATGTTCTAGGTATGTGTGGGAGGTCCCAAGTTCAAGTCTCAATTTGGGAAAATTTTGGTATTTTTATGAATAAAGCCAAAACTTTGGTTGGTAGGCTTATAGGTTAAAATGTGTAAGAAATTAGCAGAATAGGCCTGCTGGTCTAATGGGTAAGTGGAGTGTTGGTTATGCTGAGTGAACTATGTTCGAATCCCGGCATGGGCATTATTTTTACCTAACACATTCAAAGAGGTTGTGTTGGACTAAAAGTCTGATAGTAGGGAGAGAATTAATGGAAAAGTTTGGGGGTTAACAGTTTCTGTTCGGAACTACTTCCTCTGTTTGTAAATTTTGGCTAACCTTTATCCATTTTCCCTCTTTCTTTTTGGCTTTCGTTTTCCCTTCCCTATCTCCTTTGGCTGTCGAAACTCTACTGCTTTTCCCCTCTCTTATTTTCGGTTCTCCTTTCGTTCAATCGTGTCTGTTATCTATAGTCAGGACGTATGATTGGTAAGTGGTTTTCTATAAGTGTTAGTGTTATTTTTGATTAAGCAATTAATGGAGGGATCATTTTACTCACATCTAGGTACTGCTCAAAGGCTTTAATCAGGTTCTCGGGTTGTAAGACACTACTTCTTGCTCGTTAAAGGTAAGGTTGTCGGTAAATTTTAGGAAATCTCTTGTCCATAAAAACTTGGATTGAGTGACTAAAGTTGCGCTTTCAATTGTCAAAATAGGTGTTGGAGTGCTCGGGAGTGGTTACGCTTCGAAATCGAACCAGGTGTGTACTAAAAAACATAGAAAACAAGGTTTCGAGGAAAGCTAAAAACCCTTCTGTCGACACTACACGGGCGTGTGGTCACCCGTGTGGTAGGTCGTGTGCAGGACTGTAAGTCACCACACGGCCGTGTGATAGACGAGCTCGCGCATGGCTGTGTAAGGCTGAGCGAGGCCGTATGCAACATACGGGCTCAACTAATTGGAAAGTGTGGGCCACACAGGTGAACCAAGCGAGTGTATGGGATTTTGGGCCAGGCTGTGCTCCACATGGCCAAGGCCAATTTGGGCTGTGTGGGCCCACACGGGCAGGCCACATGGGTGTGTGAGCCCATTTTTTTGAAAACTCTGTAAGGTTGCACAGGTCGCCGAAGTCGACTATAGACCTACCGTAGGGTCGGTAAGTAATACTTAGACTCTTAAATGAATGATCTGTCTGTCTGATTTCTGTACTAAGCATGTATGCTGATCTGAATATATATATATATATATATATATATATATGATTTTTAATTTCATAATACCATGTCATTCTTGTATGTTGCATTGCATCGGGGTGGGTTGATTATGATTGGAGGAAGTATTTGAAAGGCTCTTAAGCCTGTTATCTAGCAGCTCAGTTGCAAATCTCTGATTATGTGCCGTATTCGGTACAATATGGTGTGTAAGGCTGGGTGGGTTGATTTTATCCTCGCATGGTGTGTAGGGCTGGATGGAGTTAGTATGTAGAGGCTGGTGGGTAGGACTTTGTTATCTGCATATTCTGTCTGAAATGGGCCAAAGCCCAGTAATATGTCTGAATCTGTATCTGAGTGGGCTAAGGTCCACACCATTTCTGTAATGGGCTAAGACTCGAATTGTGAATTGATGTCTATTATCTGATATTTCTGTGTGTGTATATTTTCTGTGGGGACTACACACTGAGTTTGCAAAAACTCACCCCTTTTCTGTTTAATCTGTTCAGGAAATCCCCAACAGTAGACAGATCGGTACAGCAGAGGACTCGACAGTGACCACGATTCTGGACACTTTTTTACGGTTTATTTTTAATTATGATTTGGCTATAATTGGGTAAATTTCATGTAATAAGGCCTTTACAGATTTTCACTTAAATTTGGGATTATTATTTTATGAACTGCTAGCAGTAGGACAAGACTCGAGTTTTCAAAGTAAACAAATGTTTTATAAAAAAACACGAATTTGTAAATTACTTTTAAAAAGCTTTCGCAACGTTTAATATTTTGAAAATGGTCAATAAATGAATAAACGACACATTTTTTACGGTAACATAAAATATCAAAAAGGGCATTATTGTAATTACGTTTTCTAAAGCACTATCATGTGACATCGCCAGATTTGGCCATAACGTCTAGGCCGAGTTTGGGGCGTTACATTCATGTAGAAACATAGGCCAAGTTTTTACAAACCTGGCTCTGATACCACTAAATGTAACACCCCAAACTAAGCTTAGAAGTTTAGATCGAACTTAGGATGCTACACCGAAGTGATCATAGGAAAAATTTTACAAAACCAGTAAACCTTTATTTCATTTTCGAAAACCATTAATATCTTTATGAAACAAAAACATTTAATCATTTAAAATCCAATCAATAAGGTTATCGTTAAGTCTGATAAATAACCAGAATAAATGTACGAATGAAAATCTGAAGTGGAAACTGTACCACAGTCTTATAAAACCTTACAGCTCGAAAATAATATAATCAGAATATAATTTAGAAAGTAGAACCGAAATAAGATTTTGAAAACATAATTGTCCGAGACCTCCGCATACCAAGTCCAACCTCAAAATTCAAAAGGGTGCCTGAAAGGGAAATAGAAAAGGGGGCGAGCTACTCGAGCTTAGTGTGAGATCAAAATCGTCTAACTACAGAATCAGATACAAAAAGCCAGAAAATAGTTCAAAAGAAAAACATACTTATGGCACTATACGAATCCAGATGGTAGGCTCGAAACAGAAGTTTCGATAGTTATTACAATTCGAGCCACAACAACTCACAAACAGTTACAAGTACTATCAGTCAGACAAAACATTCAGAGTTCACAAAGTGCACACAGACATAGGTACTTTTCATCAATCAGTATAGTCAGACCAA
The DNA here is from genome assembly GCA_025506655.1 of Gossypium rotundifolium. Lineage (NCBI taxonomy): Eukaryota > Viridiplantae > Streptophyta > Magnoliopsida > Malvales > Malvaceae > Gossypium > Gossypium rotundifolium. Next base: position 183,151,154 of record CP106722.1, on the reverse strand, counting down.
TGCGTATGGATGCTGTTCAATTATAAAACCCACCCATCCAACCAACACACCTCTCCAACCCCTATCACTCCACATAAGAGCTGTTTGAGATTATCTAACCAATCACACCACATAGGACCTCGTAAAGCCCATCCAACCCTACACTCCAATAATGTCCACGACCCTCAGGGTGTTGGGACTACCCTCGACCCTCTAGGTATTGGGGCTAATAGTAAGCTGTATGGTGTCATGCAGTAAATCGTGGTACAGACATGCAGTATGAACTACCAGATCAGATAGTGGGAATACGCAGTGAAGCTAACATAAATGCAGTATAGTGCAATGCAGTAATCCGCTATCAGCATATTCCTCGACCCTCATGGTATTGGGACTTCCCACGACCCTCTGGGTATTAGGGCGTTCAGCAAGCAGATAAATTGCCAGCTCAGTTCAATATCAGTCTTCCTTCTCTTCAAAATCCCACCCTAAAACATTTTATGCTTTTGTATGTGTGCAAATAGATGAACAAAATCAGAGTACAAGGTTACAAACAGTCATTCAGTCACATCCAGTCAGTCATGTAACAGTCCGATTTAGACCCTAGTCAGAACAGTGGTTTCGAAACCACAAATTCGAGTCAGTAAAATATTTTAATATTACTTTCTATGTTTTTGATATCTGATTAAGCATGTGGTAAAATTTCATAAGCTAATTTGTCTGTCTGTGTGTTTAATTTGATAAAAGAACTAAATCGCATAATTGGTAAAAGTGGCCTTTTTTTTAATTAGATGGCCTAATTGTTGTATCTCCTTAAATAGGAGGATTTATGTTGCAAATTTTCCAGAAGTGAGAGTAGTGGACGGTATAATGAAAAATATGTTGTTTTATATATATTATATAATAGTTTAGTTAATGAAAATAACATATTATATGTTATAATAATAATAAAAACAAAGCTTGGAAATAGTGCTCATTTTACATGTTCTTCCACTGAATATTGAAAGAAAAGAAAGAACTTAAGCTTCGTTTTATTCAGCACTTGCAAGCTTAAATTAAGGTGAGTTTTGACTTTGGTTTTTGATAATTTTTATGTTTTTGTAATCGTTGCTTCGTACACTACAAAACCCATGTCTTAATTTTGAGAATTGATGATATTTTTGAAATGAGACTTTGATGAACTCATGTGATTTGTGATGTTTAATAGTGAAAAATGAAAGATATGTGTTTGATTATCATAGTTTGTATTTGAAGTTTTGTTGAATTTGAGTATTTTGGATTAAATTGAGAAAATAATTATTTGAAGGACTAAATTGTGAATTTTATGAAAATATGGGCTTGTATAAGATATATAAGCATTCAGCTAAGCATATATATATGGTGATTTTGTGTATTTGATGTTTTGAGAAAAATAGACTAAATTGATAAAATCTGTAAATGTGGGGGCTAATTTGTAAATTGCCATAAATATGTGTATTTGGATTGAATTGGATGAATTAGTGGATAAAAGAGTTAAATTTGAATATGTATAGAACAAAAGCCGAAGAAATTGGACTTAGATCGCGGGAAAGCGAAAGTAATTGAGTAGTCGTATCTATTCCCATTAAATCGAACTCGAGGTAAGTCATTATGCAAATAAATGTATTTGTATTGAAATATGTATGTTCATGTGATTATTGATAATGATGAATGTTTACGAGATGATTTGAAAATGAATTTTGAGATAAGATTGAAATAGTGACAATGTCCGAGAAGTCCCGTACGAACCTAGGAATAGATAGGATTAACTATGTCATGACATAGGTATCTATTCTGCTTTATCATGTAAGACCACGTCTGGGACATTGGCTTTGATTTGAGATTTCGTGTAAGACCACGTCAGGGACGTTGGCATCGATAGGAGTTTTACATGTAAGACCATGTCTGGGACATTGGCATCGTATTAATTTGTGTAAGACCCTGTCTGGGACAGTGGCATTGATATTTGAGTACATGTAAGACCTCATCTAGGACATTGGCATTGTACAATTATTCTAAGCTTTCTGAGTATCCTATTAGATTCTGAATGGTTCAACGAGCAAGTCTGTGATACGAAATGTTATATGAATTGTAAATCCATTTCAGGTACGTTTATTAAGTACACAAGGTGTGTATGAAAGGTAAGTATCTTTATGAGCTTACTAGCATGAATATGAGTTATGAAATGATGAGATGATATGAAAAATTAGGCTATATGAGCTATGTGCATATGTGATGATGAGATGAAAAATGTGAAAAGTTATGGCTAAATAATTGAACCAAACCCTATGTGAGATGTATATGCTTTGTGCAGTTTAAGTTAAGTTTATTTGTATATGACTTACTAAGCTTTTGAAAGCTTACTCTCTGTGTGTGTTTTCTCTATTTTATAGACTGTCAAAGCTACTGAAGGCTCGGGGACCATCGAGGATTGTCATCACACTACTCAAGCTCATTTTGGTACATTTTGGAAATGTATATAGCTAGATATGGCATGTATAGGCTAGATATTTGGTCAAGAATGATATGTGATTTTAGCCATGTGATTTGGGTAGTGATGTGTTGATAATATGTTTTTAGGAATATGTTATATGTTGTATGTTTTGGTATGGTTTGTTAGCATATGAAATGGTTAAGTTGATAGTAAGTATATGGTTGAAATTTGAGCTTATATGATTGAACAAAAGAATGAGTTCATGATTGGTAAATATGGATGAATTAAGCTTATGTATACATGGGTTTTAGCCTTGTAATTTGTCATGATTGAAATTGGATTGGATTGTAGAGTTTGGATGGTTATTTTGATATGTTATTGGTTGCCAAATGTGCATAAGTGGAATTGGTTATCTTGCTTGTAGGTTAGACCTTGGTGTGGTGACAATTTGGCCTAACATATGGCCTATTTTGCCTACACAGTCAAGACACACGAGTGTGCCTGATGGCCGTGGGAGTAAGTCAGTATCTAGCTAAGTGTGCACGACCTTGGCACACGGGCGTGCCTAGTAGCCGTGTGGTTTAGTCAGTGTATAGCCTATGTGCACGCGGCTATGGCACACGGGCGTGCCTAGTAGACGTGTGGGAAAGTCAGTGTACATGCCCTGATTTGGCACGGCCAAGACACATGGGGGTGTCTGGTGACCGTGGTGAGCACACAGCCAACCCACACGGGCGTGTGTCCTGCATAAGTTAGAGCAGTTTTAAATTTCTGAGAATTTTCGTAAAAGTTCAGCATAGTCCCAACCCTATTTTAAAGCATGTTTAAGGTCTCGTTAACCTATAGAAGGGACACTTCTATTGCGATTAATGATTGAATGAATGTAATGTCTGCATATGTTTCTGAGCTATTCGGTAACGCCTTTAACCCTAATCTGGCGACGGATTCGGGATAGGGGTGTTACAAGTTAGAAGTAGAAAGGTGAATACTCATGTATCCAAATTAAGATTCAACGGAAATGTAGCCTTGCAGAACAGTGACGCCTAATCAGGCAATCAGACAGAACCATATTGCACACTCACACCCCATCAATCTGGTTCAAAATTAAACATGTTATGCAACCAATCACGAATGTCACCTAAACCAAAGTCAGAACAGAGTCATAATTACCCTTACTAAAGCTTAGCCAAAGGCTGAAACACACAGAGTCACAATTATAATTAAATTGACCTAAAATCAACATTTGAAGAGATAACGAGATAAGACTACATGCCTGTGTGCCTCGACCATGTGGGACAATCCAAGCCGTGTGAGGGTCCAAACGCCCGTGTGAAAGGAGGCATACGGCCATGTGATAAAGACACATGCCCGTGTGAAACAAGGACACAGCCATGTGAATAGGCAGTGTAACTCAACATCGATTTTGCTAAAATCAAGTGCGGTCTGAACCACGGTCGTGATAGGATCTCACTGCTGCGTGTGCCCATCAGACACGGCCTTGTGTCCCAAAACACACGCCTGTGTGGGATCCCTAAATCCCCAAATCACTCACACGGCCGTGTGACACCAAAGCTCAGAATCCCTAATTTCCAAACCCAAACACCTGTGTGCCCAAAGGACACGACCGTGTGAAAATCAACAAAATCACCAAATCGGCCACACGGCCGTGTGGCCAGGCCATGTGGCACCCAATTTAGTCTGAAAACCCTAATGCCCAATTTCACACGGTCGTGTAAGTCGACACACGATCGTGTGGCCATCGAAATGGTCACGAAACAACCCTTAAATAGCCCCAAAAACGTCGTTTTAGCCACCAAATACATCCCCAACCTTAGCAACATTAAAAATATATCAGAAAATGGAGTATCGTGCTCCCTTTCAGCCATCAAAACTCCAAAAGCAAGGAGTTAAAGCACTCTCTCGAAAAGCCGAAATAATTTTTTGCAAAACAAAAGAAAAGTATTCAAGGTTCGAATCCTACACCTGTTTCTACGACGAAGGAAACAACAGATGGGTAGAAATCCCCGATGCCAAAAACCAAAACCAATCTTTGAGTAATTTTATCAAAAGCGAAAAGAAAAGCAAAAAGAACAGAGAAGTAGCAAAATGTGAAAACGAGAAAAATGAAAAATAAAAATAAACTTATATCCTAAACACATAATTTAACAATTTTAAAAGATTATAATTATTAACTAAATAAAAAACAAAACAAAATAAAAATAAAAAGGCTCTCCAAAAACGTACACCCCAAAACTTGAACCCAAAACCTCGAGGTAAACTGACACTCATCCAACCACTAGACCAACAGGCCTATTCTGTCACTAAATTGCACGACTAAACACATATGTGTAGTCTCCTCACTGTCCCTATGCTCAAATCCCAAAATTTCTAAGCCCAAAATTCGGGGCGTTACACATTAGGATTCAACTATTGTTGACTTACCAATCCTATTACAAAGTGGATATCTTAAGACAATCATCCAAAAAAATATGAAATGTCGCATCCCAAAAATTAGGTTAGTAAAATTGGGTTAGTGAACCGGATATTCGATTCGGATATTGCGATTAGGGTAGAAATTATTTGTATAATTAAATAAAATATTATAAAAATAATTTGGTTTAAAAATTTAGATTGGGAAATTATGATTAAGTGTTTGGTAATTAATTATTTTAAAATGGATCTTAAAAATGAAATCGAATTTTAAGATAATTAAAAAAAGGTGATTAAATAAGGATTGATTTGGAAAAGGGTGAAAACTGAAATTTTTTCAAAGGTAAATTTCCCTAAATTTAAAATTTGTTTTCCTCCCCTTGCCTATTTAAACAACCCACGTCTCTTCCCTCTTTTTTCATCTTCCATTCAAAAATTTTCTCAAATACAAATTAGAATTTTTCTCTCAAATTAACCAAACAAATATGATTTTCTTGCTTTCCAAACACCAAAATTCCTTTCAATTTTAAAGAAAATCCTTGTGTTCATCATCAATCTCTTCACTCCTATTCATATGTTTTCATCAAATTAGAGAATAAATTAGTCATTTTTATTCAATTGAGGTAATACTTTAATTCCTTATGCTAAATTTAAGCTTGTTGTTTTTACAATTGAAATTTAATTAACTATGTTAAGAATTGCATAGATTTAAAGTTTTGAATTGAAATTTAGATAAAAATGGTGAAATCTGAAATTCTAAGTTAAATCACGAGTTTTAAATGATTTTCAAGTTGTTTTGAACTAAATAGAAGGTTGGTAAACTCAATTTAATAAATCGTTAAATGATTTTTAAGAATTGAGAGTTTTCTCTCTTTTAATGTTCATGCATGATAAATTTTCGAAAAAAAGTTAGATCCAATAAATTAGATGGAAATGACGATTCACATATACTCTAATATGATAATTTAGATGTTTAGAAACATTTTAGGGATTATAAACAATAGGTGAGTGATAAAATCAAATATTTCAATAAAACTAGCTAGATTTTTGGTTTAAGAAAGAAGATGATAGATCTGCATTTTTGTGACTGTTTGGTAGTGTTTAAGGTTGTAAACGATGTTTATATATTGTATTTAATATGTATGAAAAGTTTCGGATCCATTAGGAGCTTCAACGAGCAAATCGAAGGGCAAGGAAAAGCTCGATTGAGCTTTTGGCAATTAAGCAAAAGTGAATTGGTGAGTGGATTGGAATCGCTGCTTCTAAGCACTCAATGTGTTAAATAGGAGCTTAGGTTAGCCTAATCACCTATCCTAAGTTCCAATTTTAAGAGTTCTACTTTAATTTATGTTATTTTGTAAACAATGTATGCATAAAGTGATACATGATATATGGTGAGATATGACAACAAATGGCATGTGTTTATGAGATAATATTATATGTGGCATGTTGGTTTTATGCACACTTATGTGATCTATAGTGAATGTGGCTATTTGAGAAATGTGTTAGCACTTGTATGTGCATTAAAAGTAATTGTGATAGTGATGTGCAAATGTGATTTTGACAAGTGATAGTGTGCATAAAATAATGAGTAAAAAGGTGTATAAAAATATATGTTGGCATTGTATTCTTTTGGAACCATTAGATATAGTTGGCATGCCATAGGATAAGTGATTAATCACACATATATTCATGCTAGGGTGTTGAGGCCCTGAGATGTGTTTGGAGAGGTAAGAGAATGTTGAGCTCTACTCCATTCACCGGGATTGCATGGTGTGTTTGGAGAGTGTTAGCTTCATGCTACACTTATAAGGGATTGTGTTAGCTCTTTGAGTTATTGGTATGTTTGGAGATCTATTTATCCAATGCATTATGTTTTATACATGTTTCATATACACAAAATGCCAATATATCAACCTGAAATGATATGAATTACTACTTAAAGCACAACCATGATTGTTGCTTTAGCATGCTTCTTTTTAACCTTTGATAGTGTGTTTAATTGTAGATTTCTTGAGCACTTATTGATCTTTGTTAAGCTCACACTCGTATTGAAATTTTTTTAGAGAAATCGTGCATTCAAGGATGGAGAAGTGTGTGAGCCAAGTTGTAACATCCAAAAATTTGAGTATTTATATGATGCATGTTTTGGTGCTTAACTTGTGTATAATTAAAATTTTTCATGTTTAGTATAGTCTTGAGAAGACTTGAGAATTATTCAGAATTTGAATAAATTTAGTAATGAGTACTTAATTGAAGTGGATCAAGTGACTTTGAGGTTTAAGTAAGTTTAAGTGTCAAAAACTAGCATAAGATGAGCTAGTAGCAAGGTGGTGTTGGCGCATGTATGTTTGCTTGAGGGAAAAGGTTCGAATCCTTAGATGTGCATTGAGTTTTGCTTTTATTTTGTTTCCTCTTTCAATGTTTCGGTCATGGATAAGGTTAAAAGATGAGTTGGATAACATTTTTGGCAAGAAGACCAAAGGAAAAAGGTAAGTAAAAGTTTAAGGAAAAGAATTTCATGATTTAAGGTGATAGGGGGACATAAGGCATGAATCAAGGGCTTTGTTTTGGAAACTTTGGATGGCCAATTGTCCATGAACATGGACGGTTTTGTGGACTACAGAGGGAGCCAAATTTTGGTAGTAAGTTTTTAGAAAAGTGGGTAGCTTGAGAGAATTTTTCATTTTGGTCATTTTGCTTTCCCAAAAACATTTTCTCTCATCTTTTCCTCTTGGCCGAATGTGCTTGCGTTAGGAGGAAAACCATCTTTGCTTTGTTTCTTTTCATCATCCTTTTGACCATTTGGTCATTTTTGTTAATCACTCAAGTATCCCATGTGGTGTTCTCATTTAGTGCCTAAAACATCAAACACAAACAACATTTTCTTTCTCCTCTCTCTTGGCTGAATGCACCATTGTTTCAAACTCTCTTCTTTTGCTTTTCTTTTATCTTGAAAATTTAATCATAAACCTCTCATCCTCATTTTCTTCCTTTCATCATTTTAATTTTTGTTTCAAACATACTTTCAACATTTTCTTCTCCCTTGGCCGAATGTTAGACTACCTCAATAGCCGAATCATTCCTTTCTCTCCTTTTTTATAGCATAGCCGAATCTTCCATTCTCCATAACATCTATTTTCAATCACTTTTCTTCTATTCAAACTTTGGATCATCGGTAAGTATCATTTCTTTGTCTTTTCTTTTGTTATTTGGTCACTATGGCCAAATGTTAGAATGTCTTTGGAAGAGACTTTTTGACCGATTAACCAACCTTTTATTCAAACGTTTTCTTTCGTTATTCTTAGTGAAATAGTGGAAGGGTCGAATCATCATCTTTTCAGAGAAATCTTGAAGTTCATTTAAGATTTGATAATAACGTACAAAGGATTCTCTTGAGATCATTTGGAATATTAAGGTAAGCCGAATATTCTCTTTTAAGTGATTAGTCTTAAGATTTTCGATATATTGTTAGGACTAATGATTCCTTGTCTTTGAAGACAATCAAGATAGGGACGAAAAGGGTTGTTAATAGTGTTCATAAGAGGGGTGGTTCCATTATCCCCCCTAAATTCAAGAGAAGGATTGTTTCGGGAATCTGAGACTTTCCACCGGGTTGTGGACCCTCATCCGGTGAAAATCAATTATTCGAAGTCGTACGTACTCCCGAGCCATTGTTTACTCGGGGTTCTGAACCTTTGATCGGAGAGAAATCGCAATTCAAGATTCCGAGGGTAAGGATCTAGATCGATAATCATTAGAATAGTTTTATATTAAATATTAGAGTTCTAATTCATAGTGATGTGTGTTTAGATATCGACGAGCGGGAAAGTGTAGTTCTCACCGTAATCAGGTGTGTAACTTCACACTTATCTCTTGGGTTATACCATATCGTAAGCGTTATAATAAAAATAGTAAATCTGGTGAGATTGAAAAATACGTTATACAAATTCTTTTATGTGAATGCATGAAACCAAAAATCGAGGATGTGGAAAATTACGGATTTGCCCTTAATGGGTCATTTTGTGAAAGAAAGTGATATTTTGGCCATGTGAAAATTTTGATTAATTGGCCAAGTGTGAAAATTGTGAAAAGGCCTCATATGTTAAATGGACCGAATTACGAAATGTCCCGATGGATCGAATTACGAAAATACCCTTTTATGGGCCAAATTGAAATATGTGATTTTATAGGACAAATTGAAATATGTGATTTTATGGGCCAAATTGAAATATGTGATTTTATGGGCCAAATTGATAAATTATAATATGGGTTTTTATAAAAATTTACTTTACAAGTATTTTGTTATGCATAAACATGATTGCATGGGTTGGGATAATTGGTGAAGAGAAGAGAGGCCTGATGCCAAAATTCTAGATAGGTGACTCATCACGATGGCTGTGCCCAAAATCTAGATCGGTGGTTCTACCACAATTATTTAAATGGCCTGTTGCCACAAATATTTTAATTGGCTTTAAGCCTACTATTGGTGTGTTGGCGGGGTGGGTTGACTTGATCCCCACAGGTGTGATGGTTGGTACGGGTTGTGTGTAGCGGATGGAAATTAGGCTTGGTTGGGAATTGCATATTACATGCATTATTATTTTATACCTGATTTATAAATATTTACATTTGCAAAATGAGCTCAAGCCCAATTATATGTTTATATGGTTTTGGCCCAGTGAATCCGGTAAGTGGGTTACGTATTAAGTTCTAAGTAACTCACCCCATTTTCTTACCTTTATCAGGTAATAATAATTGATGGAGACTTGGGTAGGAGATGACTTCGTGTGGAGGCTATATTACAAATGGTGGTTTATAAAACTTTAAAACTTCTTTAATAATTTTTATTAAGTACTATTTTAATGGCGATGTAATAAGGCCGTTTTAATTATGGATTTTATTATGTGGATGGATTTATTGTGTTTTTAGTTTTACTAAGTTGGATTGATTTAGTTTTCATAAATGTTTTTCTAAAACTTTCGTATAAAATAAAGGTTTTTCTTAAATATCACTAAAACTTAGGAAATTATTTTAAAACTTTTCGATGAAATATTTCGACTAAATAAATCCAAAGTTTTAATCAATTACTACTCTATAGATCAAATGATAAACTCTTGTGTTTTTAATTATGGTTTTCAATGAACTTTGATTTTTCGATAAAGTCATTCTCTTAATCGTTTAAAGATTTGATTCCTACATCGTTAATGATTTGAATGTACGTTTAATTTGTGTGACATGCCAAGATCCGGGCTTAATGCATAGGCCGGGTTTGGGGTGTTACACAAGTGATTCAAAACAAGGCTAAGTGTTAAAGCATGTGAGATGTTTTCCAACTAGCAAAATAAAGGCAATGTGGGACCATACTTAAGGGGTTTAGACATTAACTTTTTGTTAGTGTAAATGGACATTATGGACTGTTTAAAGACTTTTATACTTGGTTTCGTGGATGTTTTATTGACTTGGAATAAAAGTTGAAATGCAAAATTTGATATGTTGAGTAATTGAGATGTGAACTTAGAGATGCATGTTAGCATAGCTAATTACTTAGGGTGTCAAATTTAGATATTCTATGTTATATAGTAAGTGAGCATGTTTTGAATGAAATTTGCATGCTATATAACATGTTTGAAGCGAGAAATTGGTCAAAATACATGAAATGGTATGTTTAGTTTTGTACCACAGTGTCATATGCAGATTGCTAGGCTATTTCTGCAGAAACTGCAAATTACATCGCAACAACATTTGTATGACGTCAAGATGAGGGATCGACGTCAGACATTCTTTTTCATGTCATTTGGACTAGAAGTGTTTACGAGAGCACATCGCAACGTGGTGATTGCATCATCACGATGTGGCACACTGAGTGTTTAAGCCATGTTTTGTTATCTTTTCAATTGAGTCCTAATCTTTATACAATGTAATTGGAGTCCTTCAATGTCATGAAATGTTATGAAAATTTGCATAACTAAGTTTTATATGTTTAACTTCATGATTCTACTTTTCAATTTTGCAAAAAGAGTTTTCTGAATATTTTACTAAATTTATGATTGGGTCCTTAAACCTTTGTTTTAAAAGTAATTGAGTTTTTGTTTTAAAAGTAATTGAGTTTTACATTTCGGTTTTAGTTTATTCTTTCACATATTGTCTTTTCTATGGATGTTAAAAATTGATTGCATGCAAATTTGATGTCTTACGAATTTTCTGCATATTGTCTGTAAAAATGATGACTTTACCCCAGAACGTTATTTTAATGATTTTTACTAGAAACGTATGATTATAGGGTTTGCATTGTAACACCCTATACCTGGTCAACCATCAAAAATGTTTACAAATTCCACATAATTAATCAATCAATCCATAATTCATTATAAACACAAGTATCCAATGATTTTCAATCAAAAATGAGTATTAATCGAGCTTACGAAGCTCTTAAACTAGCCTAGGTACAAAACATGACTAATCTAAAACTTTTACAAAAAATTAGGTGAAAAGTGAAAATAGGGGCTACACAACTGTTTGAAGTCATGTGACATGGTCGTGTTGGCTAACAGTGTAATCTTAAGTCACACGGTCATGTCACCAGGCCGTGTAACAGACTGTGGTCGTGTGGATGATCTTGCACCTAAATTCAAAAATCCACATGGTCATGCCCTGCACCTGTGTATGGCACGCAGTCATGTGGCAAGTTGTGTCATAACTCATGTGTACCTGAACATGCCTTCTAAACCAAGCAATCACACCTATGTTCACTTATTCCACAAGTCATGCAATATCAACCATTTAAAATATACCAAATGTGTTAAGAACCTGCCAAAATATACCGAATAACATCTATCCTAAGTGCCACAATTGACACCTCAATTCAAGCATTTACCCTTGAGTATTCAATACCATACATACTAATAAGCTAATACTTAATCAATCACATAATATCATTGTTTCCATTACTAACATAACACCTACCAAAGTTCACAAGTTGCCTAAAACATAAATGTCAATTCAACAAGCTAAAATGCATTATATGTACCAAATCAAGCCTATGCCATCAAATACCACAACCAATTAAAATAACCAACAAAGGTTTACATCCAAATACGTAATTCATATTCAAGATCACATAAAGCTTAACTAAAGTTTCCTACTTACATTACCATAACCTTATTTACTTGCCACTTATAACTGGGCCAAAATAAGTAAATAGCTATGTAACACCCCAAACCCAGTCTATGCGTAAGATGAGATTTGGTTTGTTACATAGATCGAACTATCTTACAAATTAAGGTGAATCAGTATTTCAAAACCTTTTTTTTTTTGAAATTAGAGTTTAATAAATCCAAGAGAAAAGATTTAAGTTTGATGTATTTGAGAAATAAGAACAGTTAAAAGTTTCCCGTATGTTTAAAAACCCAATTTATTTTAAGTAAACATTATATAATAATCATAAGCCCATATTAAAATATCCAAAACATAGTTTTAAACCAACCACACAAAAAAATCCATAAAAACATTAATAATAGAGGCCTTATTACATCATACCCAAAATAATAATTTAAAGAAAGTTGAAACACCCCAAACCCGGCCCAAAAAGTCTAACCGGTTTTGGTATGTTCCTTGAGTAAAACTTTAGCGGAATTCCATTGTAAAGAAATTTTGTCTTTAAAACATTATTCTTAGGAGGAATTAATATAAAATCAAAAGGAAACCAAACTTAAGAAAATTTCCTTGAAAACATTTATATATTAAAGACAAAAACCTTTTAAATAATTATTAAAACCAATTTAGTTATTTAATGGATATTTATTCATAGCAAAATAAAAATAAATCCAAACACGAAATTAAAGATAGTTTATAATGGCCTTATTACATAATATTGGCAACCCAAATTAAAGTCTAAGTAATAAAATTTAACTTAAAGAGTTTAAGTTGGAAAATCTCCACAATACTTAATACGAAATCGCCACCTCGAAATCCTTGTCAATTCGATCCATCGCACTACTGAATTATCGAAAAGTTATCCCATAAAATGGGTGAGTTATAAACTCAATGTATAACACACACATTAAAAAAGCCCATTTATCAAATGCTTTTAAGCCCAAAACTTTCACATATGGCCATAGGCCCATTTGACTCATATTTAGCCCAAAGGCCCAATTTAGTTCAAATTTAGCCCAAAGGCCCATTTCATAATGGATCGAGTAATAATCATACAATATTACATAGTTATGTATATGAAATGAAATGCAAGCTTAGCCCAACCTAAATATCCATCCGCTACACACCCCGTACCAACCAACACACCGTGGGATTACTAAATCGACCCTCCATCCGCTACACACCATCGAAGGCAGTTGCTGCAGTCAACATGCACATCGCCCTTATTGTGGCAAAGCCACCAAAACAGATGTGACCAAGTCACCGATCAAGTCTAAATTTCAAATACGTGACCGAAGTCACCAGATTCACATACGTGACGAAGTCACGGAGTCAATTATGTGACCGAAGTCACCGAGCCAAATATGTGACCAAAGCCACCGAGTCAAATATCGTGATGAAGTCACCAAATTCACATATGTGACCGAAGTCACCGAAATGTGGTAAAACCACCGTAGTACTTCCTCCTTTATCAAATATACCCATATGCCCATGCACATACATATCAAATCGATTTTCATGCTATTTATCTACAAATCATAATATAGTCATGCTTATTTCATATTAATGCATATAGCAAAATAAGCGGAATATTGAGGTAACATACGAATTTTGTATACCAATGATTGGTATCCGCAAACAAACATATTATCATATAATCACTTTTTAATAATATAAATCTATGGAAATTTTAATGTATGGTTACACACCTAGTAACGGTGAGAACAATACCTCTAGCTCGTCCACACCTAAATGATTAATACACTCGGTTAGTATAAACTATTGTTAGCAAAAGCTATACTTATAAACGATGGATCTAAATCCTTACCTCGGATTCACGAATGCGATTATTTGCGTTTTCTCCACTAGATGGATCAAAACCGCCGATATTCCACCAACGTAAAGTGGTTCGGTTATACGCACTACTTGAATAATCGATCCTCGTTTGCGAGGGTCTACAACCGGTGGAAAGTCTCTAACCCCGACATCGCTCTTCGTTTGTAGTTCGATGGTAAAGGAATACCTCCTCTCTTCCAAACACTTCGCATGACCCTTTTCTTACCTATCTTGTTGATCTTAGATCGCCCTAAAATAACGTAGATTAGTGATCCATCTAAAGAAATTGATATTATCTAAAATAGTAGTCTTACCTTGATGATTGAATGGTCACTTAAAGGTTGTCTTCAACAAAGATCTTTGAAAAATCTTTTCAAAAGATTCGGCCTAGAGAGAAATAAAAGATTATGATTTTAAGTTTGCTAAAAAAAAAGAATGATGAAAATAATTGATAGAATCTTACTTTGATCACTTGGAGGTTCGGCTTTGAAAAAGAAGAAAAGAATATGATGATTCGGCCTTCACAAAAAGAGAATAAAAATGGTGGTTTCAATATGATGGTTTCGGTTTTGAAGGGAAAGAAGAAAGAGAATGAAAAGAGAAGGAAGTAAAGAGAAAGAGGAGAAGAAAATGATAATGGTGATTTCGGCAATGAGAGAAAGATAAGAAAAATAAGATGAAAAGAAAAAGAAAGAGAATATGATCAAAGAGAAGGAGATTGACTATGGAACTTAGATGCATTGCAAGAGGAGAGAAAGTGAAGAAGAATAATGGTGCTTAATCTTTGTGGTTTTGGTTTCAAAATGAAAACTAAATGGGAGAAAGAAAGTTGTATTTGGTTCAAGCAATTGAGGCTAAATCAAAAGCGAAAATGTACCAAAATGTCTAAGGTACATTCGGCCAAAATGAAGAAAATTGGTCAAAAAGATGAAAGCTAAAACACAAGAGAGTTTTTACCTAAACTCTATGGCAAATTCGGCTAGAGAGAATTTTGAAGAAAATGAGAAAAGATGGACAAACAAGGACTTTTGGGTAACTTTTCCCCCTAATGGCAAAGCACAAATTCGGCCAAATCAAAGCCAACATATCCCTCTTTTTCCTCCTTGTTTCTTCCCTATCCACTCTTGATTTGCTATCAAAGAAATAAACCTCTCCCTTTAGCCTCCATGCCGTCTAGGTTCATGGTCAATTGACCATGAACACTGTAACACCCTAAAAATCTGAGTATTTAATTTTGCATGATTTTGGTGTTTAGATTTTAAAGGAAAAATCTTTTATTTTAATTTGGTGCTTATTGAAGTCTTTGAGAGGGTAAAGCATAATTTGAGGAAAGAATAAAATTTATTAATTGAGAATTTATTGAAGTGAAACAAAGGTGATTAAGACTTAAGCTAAATTATGTGCTAAGAGTGTCATAAAATGAGCATATGGCATGGTGGAGTTGGCGCATGGGTTCTAGCAAGGGGAAGAGGTTGAATCCTTGTATAGCACCTAGATAAAATTTTGTTTTAATTTTACTGCTCATGGATAGGAAGTGTCGGCAATGATCAATTAAGGAAGGTGTTGACCATGTTATTTTTGGTTAGTGTATCAATGGATTAAGGAAACAACTAACT
This sequence comes from Gossypium rotundifolium, assembly GCA_025506655.1. Lineage (NCBI taxonomy): Eukaryota > Viridiplantae > Streptophyta > Magnoliopsida > Malvales > Malvaceae > Gossypium > Gossypium rotundifolium. Next base: position 183,135,689 of record CP106722.1, on the reverse strand, counting down.
TATGGCATGGAATCAAAGGTTTAAGGAAAGATAGGGGGAACATAAGGCACTTATCAAGGGGAAAGTTTGGAAAGAAATCATGGCCAATTGACCATGTGCTGGACGGCAATTTGGTATAGGAGGGAGCCTAAATTTTGAGTTAGTTTTGGCTGAGAAATTCTTTTCTCTCTTTGGTTGTTCTTTGCACGTTGTGCAGAATTTTTATTTCCTCTCCTATCAACATTCTTCTTGGCCGAATTTTGTATTTGGTAAAGCCAAAATCTTTTGACCATTTGGTCACTTTTATTCATCTTGTCAATTTTCTTTTGTATTCTCCTTGTGCCGAAATCATCCAAACAAAAAAAAAAATCAGTCTCTCTTTTTCTTTTGCCATGGCGAATATACTAGCACCTAAAGTTCATATTTTCTTTTCTTCTCTTCTCTTTGAAATCAAGCAACAACATCACCATCATCCTTTCGTTTTTATATTATTTCTTTTCAATCGAAATTCTCTCCATCTTCACTCTCTTGGCGAATGCTATTGTGCCTATAAACCAAATATTTATTCTTCTTTTCCTTGATCATACATAGTGAACCCTTCATCATTTAGACACCATTCTCAATCCTTTCCTTTCAATCGTGGAAAATAGGTAAGGGTTCTTTCCATTTTCGATTTATTAAGGTACTTTGGCCGAATATCATTGGTTTATTGAGGTCTTTTGGATTGATATAGCATTCATACTAATAACGTTTTTTCGTTATTATTTAGTGCAATAACGAGATTGGAATTCAAGTGATTGGGAGAATCGTGGAAACGTTGGAAACGTTTCATTTTGGTAAGGAAATCCTACTCTTTAAAATCTCTAGTATTATTGATATTATTTTAGATCTAACTAAATTCCTTTGGATCTTGAAGACTGTCAAAATAGGGAAGAAAAGGCGGTGTTTAGTTATCGTAAGAGGGTGGATCGTAAATCCCCATTCAAACGAAGAGCGGTTTTAAGAATCGGGATTTTCCAGGGTTGTGGGCCATCTTCAAGGAAGTCCATTATTCAAGTGGTACGAACTTAGAACCATTATCGTTGGTGGATTCTCGACGACGAACGAATCATTAAACGAAGGAAAACCGAAAATCGAAGTGATTCAAAATCAAGAGGGTAAGATTTTGGATCTATTATCGATTAAGATTTATTTTTACGAATTAGTTGTCTAACGGATCAAAATATATTTTAGGTGCCGAGGAGCGAGAAGGGTTAGTACTCACGGTAACGAGGTGTGTAATTTCACACTCATTATTTTTGGTTGGATGTCAAATTTCGGTATGGAAGCAAAATCGTAAAAACGACTAGATCGGTAAAAGCGCAAAAATTGATATTTTGACGAAAATACGTAAAAACGACTAAATCGTGAAAATTACTTAAAACGCCTCAAGAAATTAATTGTTATTATGAAAATTTGATGTTTCGTGAAAATGGGCCGTAAATACTCTAGTTCGTGAAAATGGGCGTAAATACTCTAGTTCGTGAAAATGGGCGTAAATACTCTAGTTCATGAAAATGGGTAGTAAATACTCTAGTTCATGAAAATGGGCCGTAAATACTCTAGTTCGTGAAAATGGGCAGTAAATACTCTAGTTCGTGAAAATGGGCCGTAAATACTCTAGTTCGTGAAAATGGGCCAAAATACTCTAGTTTGTTAAAATTTAGTCAAAACACTTTAGTTGGTAAATGGGCCAAAGCCCACTAAAGCGCTAAATAGACAAATTGCTATAATTATGGGCCAAATGAAATGTTATTGATAAACCCATCATGTTATGTATTGTTAATAAATTTTATATTTTAAAGTACATGTATAATTGCATGGGTGGGATATATGAAGAGAAGAATGGCCATTGCCACAATATCGGCTTATTGCCTCTAGTTCGGTGGCTACGCCACAATATAAACTTATTGCCTCTAGTTCGGTGGTTTCGCCACAATATCGGCTTATTGCCTCTAGTTTGGTGGGCTCGCCACAATATCGGCTTATTGCCTCTAGTTCGGTGGCTATGCCACAATTATAAAAAGGCTTAATGCCTACGATTGGTGTGATGGCGGGGTGGGTTGACTTGATCCCCAGGTGTGATGGTTGGTACGGGTGTTAGCGGATGGATATTAGGTATGGGTGGGAATTTCATTTTACATGCATTATTAATTGTGTTAATTCATGATATATTGTTGAATTCGAATTGGGCTCAAGCCAAAGATTATGTCCCGATAATCGGCCCAATAATGGTGGTAGGTGAGTTACACATTGAGTTCTAAGTAACTCATCCCTTTAAATTCTTTCCATCTCGTAATGGAAATTGATGTGGACTTGGGCGAGGATGACTTCGTGGAGGCCATACTTTAGAGAGGGTTATTTAAACTCGAACTTTCAATAAATATTTTTTCTATTATGGATTATTGTAATAAGGGCCTCTATAAATAACTTTTGGATTTTTATGTGTTTGGGTTTTAAACTAAACTTTGGACTTTTAATTAATGGTCGTGATTTTATGATGCTTTATTTAAAATAAATTCGATTTTCAAGTATATGAAATTCTTTTATAAATATTTTATTATAGTCAATTCATTAACAAACTATTTAAAAGTTTTGATAATACAATGATTTTCAACTAATGTTTTCAAATATTATCAAATTCAAATACTCTTCTATTTATTTATTTTAAAACCTGAAATTTATATTGAAGTTTTCAACTTATTGCAAATTTAAAGATAACTCGATTCATGTGACAAACCAAATCTAGTCTCAACGCATAGACCGGGTTTGGGGTGTTACATTTAGTGGTATCGAGCCCGTTTCAAAAACTTCTACGTGGTTTGGGTTCAAAATAATTTCGTATGAAATCATTCAAAAATCAAGATGGCACCACAAGTATCCAAGCAACAAGTCAAGTAAGTATTATTGCTTAATGATTACTATGATATGATCATAGGAACACTCTAGAACTTCTAGTTTTAGACGTGAAAAACTGTAGAGATTGAGACTATAGGATATGTTGCGAAAAATAACTTTATATCTCAAATCTCATAAAATATCGTTAATAAACACCAAACAAAATTTCGATTCATAAAACTTGTAATCGATAAACGAACAAGCTATCATGAGCACTAGAGGACGTGGTCGTGGGCCAGTAGACGTGGCGTGGTAGAGGCGAGGTGCTACAAACCAAGCACCAAATCATATGCGTAAGTGGACGACCGTCAATTGAAAGTGAGACCGGATCACGCGATCACATGGAAGAAGATCATGCATTGACTCAAGCAATGCTACGAGTCTTGGAAAAGGGTCATTGGAACTAGAATTGGGCCAACAACTCGTGGGTCAATTTCAGAGCGACTTAAGGCGAATAATGCAGAAGTTTTCAGAGGTGTCTCTCGTGTAGCTCGAATGTGGTGAATATTGGCTCAAGTCGTGGAACGGATTATGGATGATATGGAATGCACGGTGAGCAAAAGCGAGAGGAGCTGTATCCTTATTGAGAGATGAGGCGATCTGGTGGCTCACTGCTCGAGAAGGCCTTGAAGCCGCCGATTAATCGGGAATTCTTTAAAGGCGCCTTTCAAGGAAAATACGCGGAACGAGCTATGTAGACGCTCGAAGGAAGGAATTTCTGAATCTTGTCCAAGGAAGTAAGACCGTGGCAAGATATGAAGCCTGAGTTTTACGCCCGAGCCGTTATACGGGACAATTGTAGCAACGGATCATGAGCGTTGTGTACATTTGAGGATGGACTTAATGATGAGTGAGGGTTCGATTGCTCCGTAGCAAGTTAGAAATTTTTCCACTCGGTGGAGAAGGCCAAAATAGCCGAAGAGGCTAAGAACTTCGAGTAACCGAGAAAGATCCCGAAACAAGAGAGAGACCAAAGCGATCTGGTTCTTCCAAGAGATTTGGAAGAAACCGGAATGATGAATCAGTTCAAGCGTAACCCCAAGAGCAAATAATCGAAGTCGAGATTGCACCGAGTGTGGGAAGAGACATTTTGGGGAATGTTGAGGAAAACAGCGATGCTACAAATACGGTTCAATGGAACATCGATACAAAAGTTGTCCTCGACGAATGGATACGACTCAAGAAGTCCGTAATAATGATGCCACACCGCCGGAGGTAATCAGCACCACCGAGAGGTCGTGGACCAGGTCGTGGTGGTAATGGGGCTGGTCGTGGTCGGTGCACCAGTCGAGGCAATGGCAATAGAGGAAATGCGAGATGCAAGAGCGACTGGGTCGGTCTATGTTAGACGCCGCGAGGACGGCAATGCACCAGATGTGATAACCGGTACGTTCTTCATTTTTGATGTACCTGTTATTGCCTTAATAGATATTGGCTCTAGCCATTCATACGTAGCTAGTGCCATATCTGGAAACCTGAATTTAGAATCCGAAATTACCGAAAATGAGATGACAGTGATTAGTCCTTTAGGACAGTCAATAACTGTTAATAAAATATTTAAAGACGTGCCCTTAAAAATCCAAGAGGAAGTATTCTTAGCAAATTTGATGGAACTACCTTTCGACGAGTTCGATCTCATTCTGGGCATGGATTGGTTGGTTAACCATCGGGCGCAATTGGATTGTCTTTGAAAACGAATGTCGATGAAGGACCCGGATGATAAGAAAGTCATAATGATTGGTGAACGAAGAACTATCGGCAAATGTGGTATCTGCATTAAAAGTCGAGAAGTTGGTGCGGAAAGGATATGGAGCATTCCTAGCCTTTATCTCGTGCTTTGGATGCCAAAGAATTATCCGTGAATGATGTGAGGACGGTGAAGGAATTTCCGATGTATTTTCCGAGGAACTTCCGGTATACCTCGGATCGGAAGTAGAATTTGGCATTGAGCTTTTGTTCGGGACGGCTCCGGTGTCCATTGCTCCCTATAGAATGGCACCGAAGGAGTTGGTGAGCTCAAAGCTCAAATTCAAGAATTCTTTGGATCGGGATTTATTCGACCAAGTGTGTCTCCGTGGGAGCACCGGTCTTGTTCGTCAAGAAGAAGGATGGATCGATGCGTATGTGCATTGACTACGCAGACAGTTGAATAAATTGACGATCAAGAATCGGTATCCTCTCGCCGAGAATTGACGACTGTTTGATCAATTAAAAGGAGCTTGCTTTCTCAAGATTGATTTAAGGTCGGGTTATCATCACTTAAGGTGAAAGAAGCGGACATTTATAAGACGGCATTTGGACACGTTACGGACACTATGAGTTTGTAGTGATGCCGTTTGGATTAACCAATGCACCAACCGCATTTATGGACATGATGAACCCAGTCTTTCAACCATATTTAGACCGGTTTGTGGTAGTGTTGATAGATGATATATTGGTTTATTCAAAAGTGAGGAGGAACATGACCAAAGATTTGCGGATAGTATTACAATTACTTCGTGATAAACAATTGTATGCCAAATTTGGTAAATGCGAATTTTGGCTAAAGGAGGTGACTTTCCTTGGTCATGTAGTATCACCAAGGAATAAGGGTGGATCCTCGGAAAATTGAGGTTATTCGGATTGGAAACCACCAACATCGAGAATGAAATTCGGAGTTTCTTGGTCCGGCCGGATACTATAGACGTTTTGTAGAGGGTTTTCGCTGCTTGCGCACCCTAACTAAAGCATTGCGAAAGGGAGCTCCGTGATATCCGGTGAAAAGCAAGAAGAGAGTTTTGAGAAGTTGAAGAAGATCCTGACGAAGCTCCGCTTTAATTCAACCCGAGGTGGAAAAGAGTTTCTGCTTATTGTGATGCGTTTCACACGGTCTGCAGGTTGTGTATTGATGCAAAATGGAAAAGTGGTGGCCTATGCTTCTCGTTAATTGAGACCACACGAAGTAAACTACCCTACTCATGATTTGGAGTTAGCCGTTGTCTTTGCTCTAAAGATTTGGAGGCACTATCTCTATGGTGAGAAGTCCATAATATACACGGATCACAAGAGTCTTAAATACCTCCTTACCCGAAGGAGTTAAATTTGAGACAAAGAAGATGGGTAGAATTGTTAAAGGATTATGATTTCTCCATCGAATACCATCCTGAAAGGCTAACGTGGTAGTGACGCGTTAAGTCGTAAGTGGTATCTCGAATTAAGAGCTTTGTTTGCCCATTTGAGTCTCAGATGAGGATGGCGGTTTGTTAGCGTAACTTCGTGAAACCTCGTGGCTGGAACAAATCAAGGAAAAATGACATCGATGAGAAGTTGGGACCTTTACTTGACAAGTTGAAAATGGTGAAATTGAGGATTTTGGAATAAACACGGAGGGTGTGTTGTGCTTTCGAGGAGAGTATGCATGCCTAAAGACTTAGATCTAAGGCAATTGATTCTACGGAGGCGATAGTAGCCCTTATGCTATGCATCCGGAGGAAATAAGATGTATCGAGATCTCCGTGAAATATTGGTGGCGTGGTTGAAGCGTGAGATTGCTGTGGTTTGTGGGAAAATGTTTGACTTGTCGCAAGTGAAGGCGTAACATCAATTACCGTGCGGATTGTTACAACCGATAAAGATTCCTCTTTGGAAATGGGAGCGGATAACTATGGATTTTGTTAGTGGGTTACCGTTAACACCTACTAAGAAAAATTCCGCTTGGGTAATTGTTGATCGGTTGTGAAGACCGCTCATTTCTTGCCGATCAGACGGATTATTCTTTGCGAAGTTGGCGAAACTTTACGTATCCGAAATTGTGAGGTTGCATGGGTACCAAGATATCTATTATATCGGATAGGGACCCTAGGTTTACATCACGATTCGAAAGCTCGCATGAAGCCTTGGGAACAAAGTTGAATTTCAAGACGGCTTTTCATCCTCACCGATGGTCACCGAGAGTAATTCAAATATTGGAAGATATGTTAAGAGGATGTGTAATCGACTTCGTGGGTAGTTGGGAGGATTATCTACCACCGCGTAATTCACAGATAACAACAACTATCGTCTAGCATTCGGATGGCACCTTACGAGGCATTGTATGGTCGTAAGTGTCGCTCTCCTATTTGTTGGATTGAGTTGGGCGAAAAGATGATGTTAGGTCCCGAGATGATATCCGAGACAGAGGATAAAGTAAAAGTTATTCGAGCACGGTTGAAAGAAGCCTCGAGAGATGTAAGTCGTGACGCAGATCTAAAGCGAAGGAACATCGAGTATAGTGTGGAGATCGGGTTTTCTTGAAGGTATCTCCTTGGAAAAGATCTTTAGATTAGGAAGGAAGGGCAAGCTAAGTCCTAGATATATTGGACCTTATCGTGTCTTTGAAGCGTGTTGGTCCGATGGCATATCGATTGAGTTACCTCGGAGTTAGATCGATTCATAATGTTTTTCATGTTTCCATGTTGAGGCGTTATAGATCGGATCCTTTGCACATTATACCTAGAGGAATTGAGCTGAATTCAGATTTGTCCTTTGAAGAAGAACGGTGGAAATCCTAGAACGAGATGTCAAGGTATTAAGGAAGAAAACCGTGCCGTTGGTCAAAGTTCTATGGCGTAACCACCGAGTGGAAGAAGCTACGTGGGAGCCAGGAGGATGCAATTCAAGCAACAATACCCTCACCTTTTTCAACCGTAAATTTCGAGGATGAAATTTTCTTTAAGGAGGTAGAGTTGTAACACCTAAAAATCTAAGTATTTAATTTTGCATGATTTTGGTGTTTAGATTTTAAAGGAAAAATCTTTTATTTTAATTTGGTGCTTATTGAAGTCTTTGAGAGGGTAAAGCATAATTTGAGGAAAGAATAAAATTTATTAATTGAGAATTTATTGAAGTGAAACAAAGGTGATTAAGACTTAAGCTAAATTATGTGCTAAGAGTGTCATAAAATGAGCATATGGCATGGTGGAGTTGGCGCATGGGTTCTAGCAAGGGGAAGAGGTTCAATCCCTTGTATAGCACCTAGATAAAATTTTGTTTTAATTTTCTGCTCATGGATAGGAAGTGTCTGCAATGATCAATTAAGGAAGGTGTTGACCATGTTATTTTGGTTAGTGTATCAATGGATTAAGGAAACAACTAACTTATGGCATGGAATCAAAGGTTTAAGGAAAGATAGGGGAACATAAGGCACTTATCAAGGGAAAATTTGGAAAGAAATCATGGCCAATTGACCATGTGCTGGACGGCAATTTGGTATAGGAGGAGCCTAAATTTTGAGTTAGTTTTGGTGAGAAATTCTTTTCTCTCTTTGGTTGTTCTTGCACGTTGTGCAGAATTTTATTTCCTCTCCTATCAACATTCTTCTTGGTCAATTTTGTATTTGGTAAAGCCAAAATCTTTTGACCATTTGGTCACTTTTATTCATCTTGTCAATTTTCTTTTGTATTCTCCTTGTGCCAAAATCATCCATACAAAAAAAAAAAATCAGTCTCTTCTTTTTCTTTTGCCATGGCCGAATATACTAGCACCTAAAGTTCATATTTTTCTTTTCTTCTCTTCTCTTTGAAATCAAGCAACAACATCATCATCATCCTTTCGTTTTTATATTATTTCTTTTCAATCGAAATTCTCTCCATCTTCACTCTCTTGGCCGAATGCTATTGTGCCTATAAACCAAATATTTATTCTTCTTTTCCTTGATCATACATAGCCGAACCCTTCATCATTTAGACACCATTCTCAATCCTTTCCTTTCGACCGTGGAAAATAGGTAAGGGTTCTTTTCCATTTTCGATTTATTAAGGTACTTTGGCCGAATATCATTGGTTTATTGAGGGTCTTTTTGGATTGATATAGCATTCATACTAATAACGTTTCTTTCGTTATTATTTAGTGCAATAACGGAGATTGGAATTCAAGTGATCGGGAGAATCGTGGAAACGTTGGAAACGTTTCATTTTGGTAAGGAAATCCTACTCTTTAAAATCTCTAGTATTATTGATATTATTTTAGATCTAACTAAATTCCTTTGGATCTTGAAGACTGTCAAAATAGGGAAGAAAAGGGCGGTGTTTAGTTATCGTAAGAGGGTGGATCTGTAAATCCCCATCCAAACGAAGAGCGTTTCGGCGATCCGGATTTTCCACCGGGTTGTGGGCCATCTTCCAAGGAAGTCCATTATTCAAGTGGTACGAACTTCCAACCATTATCGTTGGTGGATTCTCGACGACGAACTAATCATTAAACGAAGGAAAACCGAAAATCAAGTGATTCAAAATCAAGAGGGTAAGATTTTGGATCTATTATCGATTAAGATTTATTTTACTGAATTAGTTGTCTAACGGATCAAAATATATTTTAGGTGCCGAGGAGCGAGAAGGGTTAGTACTCACGGTAACGAGGTGTGTAATTTCACACTCATTATTTTTGGTTGGATGTCAAATTTGGTATGGAAGCAAAATCGTAAAAACGACTAGATCGGTAAAAGTGCAAAATTGATATTTTGACGAAAATACGTAAAAACGACTAAATCGTGAAAATTACTTAAAAACGCCTCAAGAAATTAATTGTTATTATGAAAATTTGATGTTTCGTGAAAATGGGCCGTAAATACTCTAGTTCGTGAAAATGGGCCGTAAATACTCTAGTTCGTGAAAATGGTAGTAAATACTCTAGTTCATGAAATGGGTAGTAAATACTCTAGTTCGTGAAAATGGGCCGTAAATACTCTAGTTCGTGAAAATGGGCCGTAAATACTCTAGTTCGTGAAAATGGGCCAAAATACTCTAGTTTGTTAAAATTTAGTCAAAACACTTTAGTTAGGTAAATGGGCCAAAGCCCACTAAACCGCTAAATAGACAAATTGCTATAATTATGGGCCAAATGAAATGTTATTGATAAACCCATCATGTTATGTATTGTTAATAAATTTTATATTTTAAAGTACATGTATAATTGCATGGGTGGGATATATGAAGAGAAGAATGGCCATTGCCACAATATCGCTTATTGCTTCTAGTTCTATGGTTTCGCCACAATATCGGCTTATTGCTCTAGTTCGGTGGTTTCGCCACAATATCGACTTATTGCCTCTAGTTCGGTGGTTTCGCCACAATATCGCTTATTGCTCTAGTTCGGTGGTTTCTGCCACAATATCGCTTATTGCTCTAGTTCGGTGGTTTCGCCACAATATCGACTTATTGCCTCTAGTTCGGTGGCTATGCCACAATTATAAAAAGGCTTAATGCCTACGATTGGTGTGATGGCGGGGTGGGTTGACTTGATCCCTGGGTGTGATGGTTGGTGGTAAGGGGTGTTAGCGGATGGATATTAGGTATGGGTGGGAATTTCATTTTACATGCATTATTAATTGTGTTAATTCATGATATATTGTTGAATTCGAATTGGGCTCAAGCCCAAAGATTATGTCCCGATAATCTGCCCAATAATGGTGGTAGGTGAGTTACACATCGAGTTCTAAGTAACTCATCCCTTTAAATTCTTTCCATCTCGTGTAATGGAAATTGATGTGGACTTGGGCGAGGATGACTTCGTGGAGGCCATTTGCGAGAGAGGGTTATTTAAACTCGAACTTTCAATAAATATTTTTTTCTATTATGGATTATTGTAATAAGGGCCTCTATAAATAACTTTTGGATTTTTATGTGTGTTTGGGTTTTAAACTAAACTTTGGACTTTTAATTAATGGTCGTGATTTTATGATGCTTTATTTAAAATAAATTCGGTTTTCAAGTATATGAAATTCTTTTATAAATATTTTATTATAGTCAATTCATTAACAAACTATTTAAAAGTTTTGATAATACAATGATTTTCAACTAATGTTTTCAAATATTATCAAATTCAAATACTCTTCTATTTATTTATTTTAAAACCGAAATTTATATTGAAGTTTTCAACTTATTGCAAATTTAAAGATAACTCGATTCATGTGACAAACCAAATCTAGTCTCAACGATAGACCGGGTTTGGGGTGTTACAAACGCATCCCCAAAACATAGCCCAATATCATGCCTTTGTCCCCTTCATCTTATCACCAACTTATGATTTCATGCCTTAAGTTTTAACTTCCTTTTCACATGGTCAACTAGCCAAAATGGATGAAAGCTCATCCACTCTAGAATATTCTTGGCCGACACTTACAAGGAAGAAAACAAAAATTAAAAATCTCCCTAATGTTAGCTAGGAGATTGAACCTTACACCTTAAGTACACATCCATGCATTCTAACCATTTTGCCAATTACTTAACTTATGCTAGAACTTCTTATCATCAATTCTTAAGGCCTTATTAGCTTAGTTCTCTCTAATTAATAGAAATTAAAAGTTTAACAAAGCATTCACTTAATAAATGAAGCTCAAATAACTTCCAAAATTGCACTTAATAATGATTAAGCATGCAACATCATTCAATTATGTAAATTGCATAACCCCTAATTATCGGATGTTACGCTTCTACCCCTTAAAATAATTTCGTCCTCGAAATTACCGTCTCGAATAAGTGAGGTATTCTTTGTCGATCGCTTCCTCCGATTCCCACGAAGATTCTTCGATCCATGATTACGCCATAATACCTTAACGAGAGGAACCGATTTTCTCCGTAAAACCTTTACATCCCGCCTCGTAATTTGAATTGGCTCCTCTTCATATGACAAATCGATCTTAATTCCACCTCCTCAATCGGTACTATATGAGATGGATCCGACCAGAACGGCGTAACATTGAAACATGGAACACATCGTGCATTTGCTTCAATTCAAGGCAAATCTAAGCGATATGCCATGATCCGACCCGCTTCACAATCCGATAAGGTCCAATGAACTCGGGACTTAGTTTCCTTTGCGTCCAAATTCATCACCTTTTTCCAAGGTGAAACCTTTAGGAAAACTTGGTCTCCCAACGCATACTCTATTTCCTTCCGTTTTAAATCTGCGTGACGATTTTTGTCTATCTCGATGCTTCCTTTAACCGAGCCGGATTACCTTAACCTTTTCTTCGATTCGACACTATCTCGCCCAAAATCGTCGTTCCCTAATTACGCCCAAAGACGTAGGAGTGCGACACTTCCGTCCATATAGTGCTTCATATGGTGCCATCCAGTATCATCGATTGAAATCGTTGTTGTACGCAAATTCGCCAACGGTAAGAATTCCTCCCAACTTCCTTTGAAATCTATCACACATCCCTTAACATATCTTCTAAGATCTGGATTACTCTTTCTGACCGACCGTCCGATCGAGGATGAAATGCCGCATCAAGTCCAATCTAGTGCCCAAAGCCTGATGCAATGCTTTCCAAAATCATGACGTAAACCTTGGATCTCTGTCCGAAATTATCGACAACGGCACTCCATGCAATCTCACAATTTCAGCTACATATAACTTTGCCAACTTCTGCAAAGAGTAAACAACCCGAATCGGGATAAAATGTGCGATTTCGTCAATCGTCCACTATCACCCAAATGGAGTCTTTCTTAGTAGGCGAAGAGGAAGCCCACTAACAAAATCCATGGTGATTCTCTCCCACTTCCATCGAAATCTTTATCGGTTGAAGCAACCCCGATGGTACTTGATGTTCACCTTGACTTGTCGACACGCCAAGAACTTCCCTACAAACTCAAGAACTTCCCGCTTAAGATCAAAGCCACCAAAATTGATCTCGCAAATCTCGGTATAACTTACTTCCTCCGGGATGCATAGCATAGGGGCTACCATGCGATTCTCAAGTATCTTTTGCCTCAACTTTTGATCCTTGAGATACGACTTTACCTTTAAAACACAATATTCATCCATTATTAATACCAAAATCTTCCAATTTCCCACTCGCACTTTTTGTCAAGCTTTTCACTCAGATCTTCATCTATTAATTGCCTCTCTTTCACTTGACTTAACCATGCTCCGCTTAACTCAAGTTACGCCAACAAGCTTCCATCATCGTAGAGACTAAGATGTGCAAACATCGCTCTCAAATCGACACCACTTTTCGACTTAGAGCGCCCGCCACCACATTCGCCTTGCCGGATGGTACTCGATGGAACAATGTAGTCTTTTAACAACTCTATCCACCTTCTCCGCCTCAGATTCAATTCTTTCGAGTCAAGAGATATTTCAGACTTTTGTGGTCCGTATATCACCGACTTTTCCCAGATAAATAATGTCTCCAAACCTTAAGAGCAAAGACTATGCCTACCAACTCCAAGTCGTGCGTCGGGTAATTAACCTCGTGCGGTCTCAACTGCCGAGACGCATACGCAACTACCTTTCCGCCTTGCATCAGAACACATCCTAATCCCGTGTGAGAAGCATCGCAATACACAACAAAATCCTTTCCTGCTTCAGGCTGAATCAAAACAGGAGCTTCCGTCAAAACTTTCTTGAGCTTCTCAAAACTCTCTTGTTGCTTATCTTCCCACACGAAAGGTACTTCCTTCCTCAGCAATTTCGTTAAAGGTGCAGCTATCGATGAAAATCCTTCGACGAATCTTCGGTAATATCCGGCTAAACCCAAGAAACTGCGAACCTCAGTTACGGACTTAGGTGGTTTCCAATCTAATCTGACCTCGATCTTCCGAGGATCCACCCTAATCCCTCCGCAGATACCACATGTCCTAAAATGCAACTTCTTTCACCAAAATTCACACTTGTGAATTTGGTGTACAACTTCTTTCTCTTAAAACTGCAACACAATCCAAGATGCTCATCATGTTCTACTTGGACTTAGAATACACCAAGATGTCATCTATGAATACCACGATTAACCGATCCAAGTAGGGCTGAAAATCCGGTTCATCATATCCATAAATGCATTTGGGCGTTCATTAATCCGAATGGCATTACCGAAATTCATAGTGGCCATATCTCGGTTCGGAAAGCCGCCTATGGATATCTACTTCTTTCACTTTAAGTCGATGATACCCGACCTTAGATCAATTTTAGAGAATACCGCAGACTCCTTTAAGTCGATCGAACAAGTCGTCGATCCCGGTAAAGGATACTTGTTCTTGATAGTCACTTATTCAACCGCGGTAGTCTATACACATCCTCATCGATCCGTCCTTCTTCACGAATAGGACCGGTGCTCTCCATGGAGACACACTAGGTCGGATGAATCCACGATCAAGCAATTCTCGAATCGAGCCTTAAGCTCAACCAATTCCTTCGGTGCCATTCTATATGGAGTAATAGAAACTGGCGCCGTTCCAGGCAATAAGTCTATCCCGAATTCTACCTCACAATCCAGAGGCAACCCTGGAAGTTCTTCCGGAAAAACATCTACAAATTCATTCACCGTCCTGACTTCATTAACAGTTGCTTCCTTAGCCTCCAAAGCATTCACCAACATCGGAAAAGCTCAGATCCTTTCCTAACCATCTTTTCTCGCCTTAAGAGCGGATACTACATTAGATAAGTAGTTCCGTCTTTCGCCCATCACTACAACTTCCTTATCATCAAGAGTTCTTAGGACATTCTCTTAGCAACAAGAATCCACATTTGCACTAAGATTTCACAAGCCACCCATGCCTAAAATTAGGTCGAATTCTTGAATGGCAACTCCATTAAATCAGCTGGGAACTATATTCCTTGGACTTCTAGAGGCACTTCCTTAAAAAGTTTGTTTATTTCTACTGTCTGTCCTAGAGGACTAAGTACATTCATCTTCCTAGGTACAGTTTCAGAAGTCACATGCAAAGTCCCAGATACTTCACTAGCAATATAGGAATGAGTTGACCCTATATCTATCAAAGCAATAAAGGGCAACCCGTAAATTCAAAACGCATTCGTGATAACATCAAAAGGCCATCGTTTTCTACGATGAATCGCATACACCAAACCCGGTTGTCTCGCCTCGAGCTACCATCGCCTCGCTCAAGTTCCGCGTCCTCTACCGTAACCATTTCCCTTCCATTTGGACCACGTCCTCTTATCGATTGTTGCCCACTTCTATCACCGATTAGCACCTCGACTTGTTTGGGCGGTTCTTCTCCGAAGTTCATCGGACAATCTTTGATCATGTGATCCTTCGAACCGCACTTGAAACATCCACCGATTTTCTTCTAGCATTCTCCCGAGTGCATTTTCCCACATTGAGAACAAGTACGACTTTGCACTCCCGTAGCAGTCTGTTGACCTCGCGGTCCATCATTCCTTGATTTCTTTTGAAAGTTTCCAGACGACCCCGAAGACCCAAAGCTTCTCTTATTCTTGCCCTGACCTCTGTCCCGATTCTGTCTCTCAGTCCGTTTAGCTTCTTCGGCAATTCTTGCCCTTTCCACTAAGATTGCAAAATCTCTTTCACGATATGGAGCAATCATCACTCTTAGCTCATCTCTAAGTCCATCTTCAAATCTGATACACCGTTCATATTCCGTAGCCACTATCCCTCTGGCATAATGGCTAAGTCGCAAAAATTCTGCTTCATATTCAGCTATCGACTTGTTTCCTTGTACCAGATTCAGAAATGTCTTCCTCTGAGAGTCGATGTAGCTAGTCTCGACATATTTTCCCTCAAATTTCACTTTACAATACCCCAATCCGGATGATCCATTGTGGGTACTTTCCTTGATAGTAAGCCACCACCGGTAGGCTTCATCACGAAGAAGTGAAATAGCTCCTTTCAATTTCTCTTCGTCGGCAGATCTATATCGCCTATGATCCTCTCGACTGCCTCCAACCAATATTCAGCTACATTAGGAGCTACTCCAGATACTCCTCTGAAAACCTCAGCTCCATTCGATCTAAGTCTCTCAGCTACAGACTTCCGAGATCCATTTCCAGAACTAGCTTCTGCTACTCGTTCCAAAACTCGCAGCACAGCTTGTGATACTGCGTCACCACCTTCATTTTGTTCTTGGAAGTTCCGCCTAACAAATGGGTGGTGAGCTTCATTCTCGGAACCTTGACCAGACCGAATCGGTTCAAACAATCATCCTTCCTCTTCCATGTCCATGACGACCTCGCCCCTAGAGCTCATGTCTACTACGTATCTTTTTCTGCTTTTACTTAAAAGTCTTATGTATTAGAGTCTTTTCACTTCTTATTAAAAGAAAGTCTTATGAAATGATATTTAGTAGTTTTTCCGTAGTAGTACACATACACCTAGGGTCCATGTCTCTAAAGTTTCCTTAGGCTTACAGGACATTCATATCATTTATCAAATGAAGGTACATACCGATGGATCGGGCCGAGAATTCCAAGTGCCATGCTCTTATAAAACCATTTAACTTAAGAAAATTTTCAAAAGTCTTTTGGGCCAAAATTTTGAAAACGCTAGGGCTTCAAAACCCAAGGCCGAGAGTTTAAAAGCGGGCTCGATACCAAGTGAAACACCCCAAACCCTACCAAAAAGTCTAACTAGGTTTTGGTATGTTCCTTGAGTAAAACTTTAGTGGAATTCTATTGTAAAGAAATTTTGTCTTTAAAACATTATTCTTAGGAGGAATTAATATAAAATCAAAAGGAAACCAAACTTAAGAAAATTTCCTTGAAAACATTTATATATTAAAGACAAAACCTTTTAAATAATTATTAAAACCAATTTAGTTATTTAATGGATATTTATTCATAGCAAAATAAAAATAAATCCAAACACGAAATTAAAGATAGTTTATAATGGCCTTATTACATAATATTGGCAACCCAAATTAAAGTCTAAGTAATAAAATTTAACTTAAAGAGTTTAAGTTGGAAAATCTCCACAATACTTAATACGAGCAATCGCCACCTCAAAATCCTTGTCAATTCGATCCATCGCACTACGAATTATCTGAAAAGTTATCCCATAAAAATGGGTGAGTTATAAACTCAATGTATAACACACACATTAAAAAAAGCCCATTTATCAAATGCTTTTAAGCCCAAAACTTTCACATATGGCCATAGGCCCATTTGACTCATATTTAGCCCAAAGGCCCAATTTAGTTCAAATTTAGCCCAAAGGCCCATTTCATAACAGATCGAGTAATAATCATACAATATTACATAGTTATGTATATGAAATGAAATGCAAGCCCGGCCCAACCTAAATATCCATCCGCTACACACCCCGCACCAACCAACACACCGTGGGATTACTAAATCGACCCTCCATCCACTACACACCATCGAAGGCGATTTTTGCGAGCCAACATGCACATCGCCTTATTGTGGCAAAGCCACCAAAAGCAGATGTGACCAAGTAACCGATGAAGTCCAATTTCAAATACGTGACCAAGTCACCAGATTCACATACGTGACCAAGTCACCGAGTCAATTATGTGACCAAGTCACCGGAGCCAAATATGTGACCAAGCCACGGAGTCAAATATACGTGACCAAGTCACCAAATTCACATATGTGACCGAAGTCACCGTAAATGTGGTAAAACCACCGAGTACTTCCTCCTTTATCAAATATACCCATATGCCCATGCACATACATATCAAATCGATTTTCATGCTATTTATCTACAAATCATAATATAGTCATGCTTATTTCATATTAATGCATATAGCAAAATAAACGGAATATTGAGGTAACATACACGAATTTTGTATACCAATGATTGGTATCCGCAAACAAACATATTATCATATAATCACTTTTAATAATATAAATCTATGAAAATTTTAATGTATGGTTACACACCTAGTAACAAGGAGAACAATACCCTCTAGCTCGTCCACACCTAAATGATTAATACACTCGGTTAGTATAAACTATTGTTAGCAAAACTATACTTATAAACGATGGATCTAAATCCTTACCCTTGGATTCACGAATGCGAGTTATTTGCGATTTTCTCCACTAGATGGATCAAAACCCACCGATATTCCACCAACATAAATTGGTTCGGTTATGCGACTACTTTGAATAACCGATCCTCGTTTGAGAGGGTCCACAACCGGGTGGAAAGTCTCTAACCTCGACATCGCTTCTTCGTTTGTAGTTCGATGGTAAAGGAATACCTCCTCTCTTCCAAACACTTCGCATGCACCTTTTCTTACCTATCTTGTTGATCTTAGATCGCCCTAAAATAACGTGAGATTAGTGATCCATCTAAAGAAATTGATATTATCTAAAATAGTAGTCTTACCTTGATGATTCGAATGGTCACTTAAAGGTTGTCTTCAACAAAGATCTTTGAAAAATCTTTTCAAAAGATTCGGCCTAGGAGAGAAATAAAAGATTATGATTTTAAGTTTGCTAAAAAAAAGAATGATGAAAATAATTGATAGAATCTTACTTTGATCACTTGGAGGTTCGGCTTTGAAAAAGAAGAAAAGAATATGATGATTCGACCTTCACAAAAAGAGAATAAAAATGGTGGTTTCAATATGATGGTTTTGGTTTTGAAGGGAAAGAAGAAAGAGAATGAAAAGAGAAGGAAGTAAAGAGAAAGAGGAGAAGAAAATGATAATGGTGATTTCGGCAATGAGAGAAAGATAAGAGAAAAATAAGATGAAAAGAAAAAGAAAAGAGAATATGATCAAAGAGAAGGGAGATTGACTATGGAACTTAGATGCATTCGGCAAGAGGAGAGAAAGTGAAGAAGAATAATGGTGCTTAATCTTTGTGGTTTTTGGTTTCAAAATGAAAACTAAATGGGAGAAAGAAAGTTGTATTTGGTTCAAGCAATTGAGGCTAAATCAAAAGCGAAAATGTACCAAAATGTCTAAGGTACATTCTACCAAAATGAAGAAAATTGGTCAAAAGATGAAAGCTAAAACAAAAGAGAGTTTTTACCTAAACTCTATGGCAAATTCGGCTAGGAGAGAATTTTTGAAGAAAATGAGAAAAGATGGACAAACAAGGACTTTTGGCTAACTTTTCCCCCTAATGGCAAAGCACAAATTCGGCCAAATCAAAGCCAACATATCCCCCTTTTTCCTCCTTGTTTCTTCCCTATCCACTCTTGATTTGCTATCAAAGAAATAAACCTCTCCTTTAGCCTCCATGCCGTCTAGGTTCATGGTCAATTGACCATGAACACATCCCCAAAACATAGCCCAATATCATGCCTTTGTCCCCCTTCATCTTATCACCAACTTATGATTTCATGCCTTAAGTTTTTAACTTCCTTTTCACATGGTCAACTAGCCAAAATGGATGAAAGCTCATCCACTCTAGAATATTCTTGGCCGACACTTACAAGGAAGAAAACAAAAAATTAAAAATCTCCCTAATGTTAGCTAGAGATTCAACCTTACACCTTAAGTACACATCCATGCATTCTAACCATTTTTCCAATTACTTAACTTATGCTAGAACTTCTTATCATCAATTCTTAAGGCCTTATTAGCTTAGTTCTCTCTCTAATTAATAGAAATTAAAAGTTTAACAAAGCATTCACTTAATAAATGAAGCTCAAATAACTTCCAAAATTGCACTTAATAATGATTAAGCATGCAACATCATTCAATTATGTAAATTGCATAACCCCTAATTATCAAGATGTTACAAAAGTACTTATTTAAAAGTTCAAAATTTATTTAACCCATGTTTGCAGATGGCCTCCACGAAGTCATCCTCGCCCAAGTCCACATCAATTTCCATTACCCGAGAGGAAAAATCGAGGGTGTGAGTTACTCGAACTCAAAGGTATAACTTACTTACTTAATCCATCGGGCCGATCATCAAGTCATGAATTTGGGCTTGAGCCCATTATCAAGGTTAACAAGATAAATAATGGAATGCATGCAAAATGAAATTTCCCACCCAAACCTAATTTCCATCTGCTACACACCACCGCACCAACCATCACACCTGTGGGGATCAAGTCAACCCACCCCGCCATCACACCAATCGTAGACATTAAGCCAATTTATATTTTTGTGGCAGAGCCATCGAACTAGATTGTGACAAAGTCACCGAACTAGAGGCATTGAGCCATTAAAATATTTGTGGCATAGCCACCGAACTAGAGGCAATCAGCCGTTTAATTATTTTGTGGCAAAGCCACCGAACTAGATTTTGGCAATAGGCCTTTCTTCTCTTCATCGTTAATCCCAACCCATGCAACATGTATGCAAAATAGCTTATGTACATATGATGATTTTATCAAAAAGGCCCAAGTCAATATTTCAGGTTTTTGTTAAGGCCCATTATACAATATATCATTTGTTCCATATAATTATTTAACATATTTGGCCCATTTAACGATCTAGCATAGATTTTTGGCCCATTTAACAATTTAACAGAGATTACGGCCCATTTACATCTAATGTAGATTTCGCCCATTTTCAATCTAATGTAGATTTCGCCCATTTATCGATCTAGCGAGAGATATCGCCCATTTATCGATCTAGCGTAGATTTCGGCCCATTTATTATTTATCAGGGATTTCGGCCCATTTAACTATCTATCCAAGATTTCGGCCCATTTTACTAACTAGCATATTTTTCGGCCTATTTACTAATTAGTAAACTTATCGGCCCATTTTATGATCTAACACATCTTTGGCCCATTTACACATGAGATTTTTAGTATTCATTTTACTACCTACACATCGAAGGCGTTTTCGTAATTTTCACATTTTTAACAATTTTTATGAATATTTCACCAAAATACCAAATAATTCGTATTATGTCGATTTTGTCGATTTTTACGATTTTTACTCAATACCACGAATGACATCCAACCCGAGAAAAGTGTGAAGTTACACACCTTGATATCGTGAGAACTAAACCTTCCCGCTCGTCAACACCTAATCATATCTGAACCATTAGGACATTATCTTTTATCAAAAATTTACTATTGATATCGATCTAAATCCTTACCCCTTTGATTTTGAACCACTTCTATCTTTGGTTTCTCCTCGTTCGATGGTTCGTTACCCGATGAGAATCCACGAACGTACAAAGGCTCGAGAGTGCGAACTACTTTAAATAATTGATTCTCCTCGATTGATGGTCCGCAACCCGGTGGAAAATCCCAGATTCCCGAAACAGTCCTTCATTTATAAATAGGGGGACTTGCGGAATCGCCCTTCTTTCGAAGGCTATGGACTGCCCTTTTCTGCCCTATCTTGAATGTCTCTAAAGACATAAAATTATTAGTTCGACTTATTAATATCAAAAAATGATGAACGTTTATAAGATTTGAGATTTTACTTACCACGATTTGTCTTTGTTCCACGAGAATCAATCGAAAGATTGTGATCCTACAAACGAATCGATTAATAACTAACTATACTAGCTGAATAAGAATCCTTAAAATAAAAATCTCCTTACCTTGATTCTTGAAATCGATTGTGGTAAGAGAAAATGAAGAGAATTTTGTCACAAGAGCATATTACATTCGGCCATGGGTGATATAAAATTGAGGAAAATTGTAATGAAGAAGAAAAATGGAGAAAAGGGAGATAGGATGGTATGGTTCGGTTTCAAGAGAGAAAGAGAGAAAGAAACAAAAAGAAAGGAGAAAGAAAAGAGAAGAAAAAGATACTTAGTTTGGAAGAAAATGCATTCGGCATAGGAGGAGAAAATGAGAAGATGAAAGGAAGAAAATATTTGCTTGTCTATGTACTTTCGGTCACAAAGAGAAAAAGGATTTGGGAGAGAAAAAGTTTCAAACTGAAATGGTCACAAGAGAATGGATCAAAGAAGAAGAAAAATGAATTGTGTACTCAAATATGCTGGAAATTTTGGCTAGAGAGAATATGGGTGGAGAAAAAAATGCTTTGTTAAGAAAATGACCAAAATGAAAGAGTTTCTTCTAACATTCAAGCTACCATACTCTCAACCAAAATCGGCCACCCCTTTTTGCTTCATTGCCGTCCAAATACATGGTTCAAATGGCCATTAGGAAGTTTCCAAAACATCTTCCTACTCTTAAGCCTTTTTCCCCTCCTTTTTCCTTAAGTTGATGAAACACAATCCCCCATTTCAAGCCCTTATCCTTAGCTTTCCAAATACTTAGTGTTCTTACCAAAAATAAAACATCCCAACTCATCCTAGCCTTATCTCTTTGCTAACACATGCTCAAGCTAAAGCAAAAAAATAAAAATTCCTAGTTGCATGCTAGGTGATTCGAACTCTGTAACACCCTGGTTTAGGGGCTATGCATGTGGGGTATAACTCATGTTCTAGTGGGTTTTGGGTAGGCTTGGATGTGTTGAGAGGTGTTGAGAGTGCTCGGAGTAAAAGGGAAGACTTTGGAAAATTTTGATTTTCAGGGGGTTAAGAAGGAATCGGGCCAAGGAGGCCTTAAGTATATTTTCGGTAATTTTGGCACAAGGAAGAGCTTGGCGAAGTGGCTAGCGTGCTACACTTAGGCGCTGAAGGGGGAGAAGGGCGCTGGTTCGAGTGGAGGCAGCAGCAGTTTGGCGTTTTATTTTTTTCACATGTAGTATTGGGCCTGAGTATGAAGGCTTTATGAATAATTGTTGGGGCTCTATGGACATGAAAGGCAGGTGGGCGGAGTGGCGCTGCATGTAAGGGCGCTGGGTAAAGGTCGCGAGTTCGAGGCACAAGGAAGGCAGAGTTTTGATATTTTGCAAGCAGGCGTTAAGTGCTGGGAAGGCTTAAAAGAATTTGTTGCACGCTTTTGATATAAAGCAGCGCCTAGGCCGAATGGCCTGGGGGCGCTACATGGTCGTTGGTTCCCCAGGTCGTGTGTTCGAGCCTTGGAGGTCTTGGTGGGGTTTTTCCTTCTTTTTTGCAAAAGGTGGGCAAAGGGACGGCACATGGATGGTGGAGGATAAGGATGAGTTTGGTTGTTATTTCTTTTGAATTGATTGGGATAATGGGTTACTTTTTTTTTTTAGTTTTTTATTTTATATTTCAAATTGGAGGGGTGGTAATGGATTAAAGGTGGGTTTTATTTTTAAATTTTGAATTGATTTAAAATGGTTGGCTGGGAGCAAATTTGGGGGTTGGATTAATTCAAATGTGTTGAATTAGTGGCTAGAGAGATTCTAGGAGTCGGTCAATTCTTTAAATAAGGGAGGTGCTCACCTTTGTTGTTTTTTTCACCATTTGTGCTCCCCTCAAACTTGTTCCCCATTTCTTTGGTTGTCGAATCCTAGTCCCCTCTTAAGCCTTCATCCATTTGTCTTCCATACTCTACCAACACTAAAATATCCCTTCTCTTCACCTTTGCACTTTGGCCGAATCTTCAAGGTCACCTAGCCGATTTTCTTACTTGGTTCTCTCTATTTTCCTAAGCGAAACCATTTCATATTGTCTCCCATACCTTCTTTCTTTCTCTTTGTCAAATCTTTCTAGCGGGGTTGGCTTAATCTTAAGTAGGAGGTGGGCGTTTGAGTCTCTGCTCTAGTCATTGTGAAGGGTAAGGTTTTACGTTATAGTTTATTTCTTTTGATGTTTCATTAACGAAAGGTGGTCTTGGTGTTTAAGGTTTGGCCAAATGTTCTTATTGTCTTATTATGAAAATTCTTTTGTGGGTAGCCGACAGGAAGGAGCTGTAGGAAGGGACTCTTAAGTCTTATTCATCAAGTGTTGTAAGAGCAGTTAGGATTTGATCGATTGTATCTAACAAGGTGCGTAACCATCGCACTATTTCTCGATTTGCCTGCTAGCTATTAACATATGTGTTATGTGTGGAAGCCGATTATAATGGCTTAAGTGATGTGAACCGATGATGGTAAGATTGGTTGTGATATATATATATTTTATACATGTTTGATGTGGTTTTGATCAATAATAAATACTCATGATTTATTGACACATGGGCATGGGATTGGATTGAAGAAGGAGGAAGTGTACACAAGTTGTATGTGGTCTAATGATAGCTCCAGCTACATTAGCGCTTGATGGCTAGCTTTGTGCTACCTCAAGGGAGATGTCGGCTCGGTGCCCATCTCGGCGGTCGATGGCTATGTGCATCACCGTAGGCAGAATATGTTGTTGGATCACTTTGGTTGATCGGTGGCTCAGCCACGGCCTCGAGCAGCGAGTTTGCCGAGGTAAGATTTAAGGATCACGATGTGATCGGTGGTGGTTATCCACGGCCTTGGCGTGAGTCCGCCAAGGTTGGAGTTCGGTTGGTTTGTGGGATTGAAATGAGATGCATATGTGCATGACTTGCTATGTGAATTGTTTGGTATTGGGCCTAGCCCATCGTGTGGGAAATTGTGTTGTGGTTATGCATTGAGTCGTGGACTCACCCAATTATTTTCCTAACATTTCGGTGATGCGTAGATTGGATGGGATCGAAGAGGACACGTGGTGGCCCGTCTTAGAAGGAAAAGTTTTAATTATTTTTTAAGCTTTCTTAATACGAGGTACTAAATTAGAAAGGGGTTGTAATAAAGGCACGATGATTATTGTTTTGGGTATTGTATTAATTAAAGCTTGATGACATTGAATCACTATTTGAAGTTGGTTTAGTTTATAAACTTTATTCAAAGGATATGCACTAAGGTTTTAATTGGGATATTCTAAGATATTAAAGTTTTTCATACAAATCTCAAATAGACATGGTTTTCAAAAGATAGTAAGTTTTCATGTTTTAAATTCTAAGTCATATGGCATGGTGGAGTTGGCGCATGGGTTCTAGCAAGGGGAAGAGGTTGAATCCTTGTATAGCACCTAGATAAAATTTTGTTTTAATTTTCTGCTCATGGATAGGAAGTGTGGCAATGATCAATTAAGGAAGGTGTTGACCATGTTATTTTGGTTAGTGTATCAATGGATTAAGGAAACAACTAACTTATGGCATGGAATCAAAGTTTAAGGAAAGATAGGGGAACATAAGGCACTTATCAAGGGAAAATTTGGAAAGAAATCATGGCCAATTGACCATGTGCTGGGCGGCAATTTGGTATGGAGGGAGCCTAAATTTTGAGTTAGTTTTTGAAATTCTTTTCTCTCTTTGGTTGTTCTTCACGTTGTCAGATTTTATTCCTCTCTATCAACATTCTTCTTGGCGAATTTTGTATTTGGTAAAAAAATCTTTTGACCATTTGGTCACTTTTATTCATCTTGTCAATTTTCTTTTGTATTCTCCTTGTGCCAAAATCATCCATACAAAAAAAAAATCAGTCTCTTCTTTTCTTTTGCCATGGCGAATATACTAGCACCTAAAGTTCATATTTTTCTTCTCTTCTCTTTGAAATCAAGCAACAACATCATCATCATCCTTTCGTTTTATATTATTTCTTTTCAATGAAATTCTCTCCATCTTCACTCTCTTGGCCGAATGCTATTGTGCCTATAAACCAAATATTTATTCTTCTTTTCCTTGATCATACATAGCGAACCCTTCATCATTTAGACACCATTCTCAATCCTTTCCTTTCGTAGTGGAAAATAGGTAAGGGTTCTTTTCATTTTCGATTTATTAAGGTACTGGCGAATATCATTGGTTTATTGAGGGTCTTTTTGGATTGATATAGCATTCATACTAATAACGTTTCTTTCGTATTATTTAGTGCAATAACGAGATTGGAATTCAAGTGATCGGAGAATCGTGGAAGCGTTGGAAGCGTTTCATTTTGGTAAGGAAATCCTACTCTTTAAAATCTCTAGTATTATTGATATTATTTTAGATCTAACTAAATTCCTTTGGATCTTGAAGACATCAAAATAGGGAAGAAAAGGGCGGTGTTTAGTTATCGTAAGAGGGTGGATCGTAAATCCCATCCAAACGAAGAGGCGGTTTCGGCGGTCAGGATTTTCCACCGGGTTGTGGGCCATCTTAGAAGGAAGTCCATTATTCAAGTGGTACGAACCGAACCATTATCGTTGGTGGATTCTCGACGACGAACGAATCATTAAGCGAAGAAATAAAATCAAGTGATTCAAAATCAAGAGGGTAAGATTTTGGATCTATTATCGATTAAGATTTATTTTACGAATTAGTTGTCTAACGGATCAAAATATATTTTAGGTCCGAGGCGAGAAGGGTTAGTACTCAGTGTGAGGTGTGTAATTTCACACTCATTATTTTTGGTTGGATGTCAAATTTGATATGGAAGCAAAATCGTAAAACGACTAGATCGGTAAAAGTGCAAAAATTGATATTTTGGCGAAAATACGTAAAACGACTAAATCGTGAAAATTAACGCCCTCAAGAAATTAATTGTTATGAAAATTTGATGTTTCGTGAAAATGGGCGTAAATACTCTAGTTCGTGAAAATGGGCCGTAAATACTCTAGTTCGTGAAAATGGGTAGTAAATACTCTTTCATGAAAATGGTAGTAAATACTCTAGTTCGTGAAAATGGGCGTAAATACTCTAGTTCGTGAAAATGGGTAGTAAATACTCTAGTTCGTGAAAATGGGCCAAAATACTCTAGTTTGTTAAAATTTAGTCAAAACACTTTAGTAGTTAAATGGGCCAAAGCCCACTAAGCTGCTAAATAGACAAATTGCTATAATTATGGGCCAAATGAAATGTTATTGATAAACCCATCATGTTATGTATTGTTAATAAATTTTATATTTTAAAGTACATGTATAATTGCATGGGTGGGATATATGAAGAGAAGAATGGCCGATTGCCACAATATCGCTATTGCTTCTAGTTAATTGGCTGCAACAATATCGGCTTATTGCCTGTTGATTGGCTCTTGCCACACATCGACTTATTGCCTCTAGTTCGGTGGCTTCGCCATATAAACTTATTGCCTCAGTTCGGTGGCTTCATGCAATATACGACTATGCCTCTATTCGGTGGCTCCTTACAATATCGACTTATGCCTCTAGTTAGGTGGCTATGCCACAATTATAAAAAATTAATGCCTACGATTGGTGTGATGGCGGGGTGGGTTGACTTGATCCCCAGGTGTGATGGTTGGTGCAGGGGTGTTAGCGGATGGATATTAGGTATGGAACAGAATTTCATTTTACATGCATTATTAATTGTGTTAATTCATGATATATTGTTGAATTACGAATTGGGCTCAAGCCCAAGCATTATGTCTGATGTCTGGCCCAATAATGGTGGTAGGTGAGTTACACTTTGAGTCTAAGTAACTCATCCTTTAAATTCTTTCCATCTCGGTGTGGAAATTGATGTGGACTTGGGCGAGGATGACTTCGTGAGGCCATCTTTGAGAGAGGGTTATTTAAACTACGAACTTTCAATAAATATTTTTTTCTATTATGGATTATTGTAATAAGGGCCTCTATAAATAACTTTTGGATTTTTATGTGTGTTTGGGTTTTAAACTAAACTTTGGACTTTTAATTAATGGCGTGATTTTATGATGCTTTATTTAAAATAAATTCGGTTTTCAAGTATATGAAATTCTTTTATAAATATTTTATTATAGTCAATTCATTAACAAACTATTTAAAAGTTTTGATAATACAATGATTTTCAACTAATGTTTTCAAATATTATCAAATTCAATACTCTTTCTATTTATTTATTTTAAACACGAAATTTATATTGAAGTTTTCAACTTATTGCAAATTTAAAGATAACTCGATTCATGTGACAAACCAAATCTAGTCTCAACGCATAGAGCAGGTTTGGGGTGTTACAAGCGCATCCCAAAACATAGCCCAATATCATGCCTTTGTCCCCCTTCATCTTATCACCAACTTATGATTTCATGCCTTAAGTTTTAACTTCCTTTTCACATGGTCAACTAGCCAAAATGGATGAAAGCTCATCCACTCTAGAATATTCTTGAGCACTTACAAGGAAGAAACAAAAATTAAAAATCTCCCTAATGTTAGCTAGGAGATTGAACCTTACACCTTAAGTACACATGCATTCTAACCATTTTGCCAATTACTTAACTTATGCTAGAACTTCTTATCATCAATTCTTAAGGCCTTATTAGCTTAGTTCTCTCTAATTAATAGAAATTAAAAGTTTAACAAAGCATTCACTTAATATGAAGCTCAAATAACTTCCAAAATTGCACTTAATAATGATTAAGCATGCAACATCATTCAATTATGTAAATTGCATAACCCCTAATTATCGTGGATGTTACGCTTTACCCCCTAAAATAATTTAGTCCTCGAAATTACATCAGAATAAGTGAGGTATTCTTTGTCGCGACGCCCTCCGATTCCCACGAAGATTCTTGATCCATGATTACATATAATACCTTAACGAGAGGCGATTTTCTCCAGTAAAACCTTTACATCCCGCTCAAATTTGAATTGGCTCCTCTTCATATGACAAAATCTTAATTCCACCTCCTCAACTGGTACTATGAGATGGATCCGACCGATAGCAGTAACATTGAAACATGGAACACATCGTGCATTTGCTTCAATTAGAAGGCAAATCTAAGCGATATGCCACGATCCGACCGCTTCACAATCCGATAAGGTCCAATGAACTCGGGACTTAGTTTCCCTTTGGTCCAAATCTCATCACCTTTCCAAGGTGAAACCTTTAGAAAACTTGGTCTCCCACTGCATCTCTATTTCCTTCGTTTTAAATCTGCGTGCGATTTTGTCTATCTCGATGCTTCCTTTAGAGCGGATTACCTTAACCTTTTCTTCGATTCGGACACTATCTCTCGCCCAAATACATCGTTCCCCTAATTACATCCGGACGTAGGAGTGCGACACTTCCGTCCATATAGTGCTTCATATGGTGCCATCAGTATCTTGGATTGAAACTTGTTGTCATAAATCGCCTTGCAGTGAAATTCCTCCCAACTTCCTTTGAAATCTATCACACATCCTTAACATATCTTCAAATCTGGATTACTCTTCGGACCGATGTCAATCGAGGATGAAATGCGTCTTGAAGTCCAATCTAGTGCCCAAAGCCCGATGCAATGCTTTCCAAAATCGCGACGTAAACCTTGGATCTCGTCAAAATTATCGACAACGGCACTCCATGCAATCACAATTTCGACTACATATAACTTTGCCAACCGCAAAGAGTAAACAACCGAATGGGATAAAATGTGCGATTTAGTCATCGGTCCACTATCACCCAAATGGAGTCTTTCTTAGTAGGTAAGAGGAAGCTAACAAAATCCATGGTGATTCTCTCCACTTCCACTACGAAATCTTTATCGGTTGAAACAACCCGATGGTACTTGATGTTCAGCCGACTTGCGACCGTCAAGAACTTCCACAAACTCGGTAACTTCCCTTAAGATCGAGCCACCAAAATTGATCTCGCAAATCTCTAAATAACTTACTTCCTCCGGGATGCATAGCATAGGGGCTACCATGCGATTCTGAAGTATCTTTGCCTCAACTTTTGATCCTTGAAGCATAGACTTTACCTTTAAAACACAATATTCCGTCCTTTATAATACCAAAATCTTCCAATTTCCACTCTTGCTGTCGAGCTTTTCACTGAGATCTTCATCTATTAATTTCTCTTTCACTTGACTTAACCATGAAGCAACGAAGTTACGCAACAAGCTTCCATCATCGTAGAGACTAAGATGTGCAAACATCGCTCTCAAATCGACACCACTTTTCGACTTAAGCGTACGCCACCACATTACCTTGCGGATGGTACTCGATGGAACGATTGTAGTCTTTTAACAACTCTATCCACCTTCTCTTGCCTCAGATTCAATTCTTTGAGTCGGTAGATATTTCGAACTTTTGTGGTCCTGTATATCCTTTTTTCGTATAAATAATGTCTCCAAACCTTAAGAGCAAAGACTACAATGCCAACTCCAAGTCGTGCGTCGGGTAATTAACCTCGTGGGTCTCAATCTGCTGAGACGCATCGCAACTACCTTTCCGCCTTGCATCGAACACATCCTAATCCGGTGAGAAACGCAATACACAACAAAATCCTTTCTGCCGAGTGAATCAAAGCAGAGCTTCGTCAAAACTTTCTTGAGCTTCTCAAAACTCTCTTGTTGCTATCTTCCACTGAAAGGTACTTCCTCCTCAACAATTTCGTTAAAGTGCATTTATCGATGAAAATCCTTGACGAATCTTGGTAATATCGGCTAAACCCAAGCTGCGAACCTCGATTCACGGACTTAGGTGGTTTCCAATCTATCTGACCTCGATCTTAGAGATCCCCTAATCCCTTCTGCGGATACCACATGTCCTAAAAATGCAACTTCTTTTAAAATTCACACTTGCTGAATTTGGTGTACAACTTCTTTTCTCTTAAAACTCGCAACACAATCCGAAGATGCTCATCATGTTCTACTTGGACTTAGAATACACCAAGATGTCATCTATGAATACCACGACGGCCGATCAAGTAGGGCTGAAAATCCGTTCATCATATCCATAAATGCAGTTGGGCGTTAAATCAATCCGATGGCATTACCGAGAAATTCATAGTGGCCATATCTGGTTGAAGCCGTCTTATGGATATCTACTTCTTTCACTTTAAGGCGATGATACCCGACCTTAGATCAATTTTAGAGAATACCGTGACTCCTTAAGTGATCGAACAAGTCGTCGATCTGGGTAAAGGATACTTGTTCTTGATAGTCACTTATTCAACCTGCCGGTAGTCTATACATCCCCATCGATCCGTCCTTCTTCACGAATAGGACGGTGCTCTATGGAACACACTAGGTCGGATGAATCCACGATCAAGCAATTCGAATCGAGCCTTAAGCTCAACCAATTCCCGGTGCCATTCTATATGGAGTAATAGAAGCGCGTTCGATAATAAGTCTATCCCGATTCTACCTCACAATCGAGGCAACCACAGAAGTTCTTCGGAAAACATCTACAAATTCATTCACCGTCGACTTCATTATGATTGCTTCCTAGCCTCCAAGCATTCACCAACATCGGAAAAGCGCATCCTTTCTAACCATCTTTTACCTTAAGGCGGATACTACATTAGATAAGTAGTTTCGTCTTTCGCCCATCACTACAACTTCCTTATCATCAAGAGTTCTTAGGACATTCTCTTAGCAACATAATCCACATTTGCGGTACTTACTGCCAGATCCGTACCTAAGTAAATTCTCTACGAATGGCAACTCCATTAAATCACCGGAACTATATTCCTTGGACTTCTAGGCACTTCCTTAAAAAGTTTGTTTATTTCTCTTTATGCATCCTAGGGACTAAGTATCATCTTCCTAGGTCAGATTCGAAAGTCACATGCAAAGTCCCAGATACTTCACTAGCAATATAGGAATGAGTTGACCTATATCTATCAAAGCAATAAAAGGCAACCGGAAATCAAAAAGCGTGCATTATAACATAAGGTCGTCACTTTCTTCTCTGACGAACGCATACACAAACACAGGTTGTCTCGCCTCGAGCTACCCGCCTCACCTGAAGTTCGCGTCCTCTACCGAACCATTTCCCTTCCATTTGGACCACGTCCTCTTATCGTTCTTGTCCCTTCTATCACCTGATTAGCACCACGACTTCTTGATTGTTCTTCTCCGAGTTCATCGGACAATCTTTGATCATGTGATCCTTCGAACCGCACTTGAAACATCCGCGGTTTTCTTCAGCATTCTCCAGTGCATTTTCCCATTGAGAACAAGTACGACTTTGCACTCCGTAGCGATCTGCTGACCTCATGGTCCATCATTCCTTGATTTCTTTTGAAAGTTTCGAACGACCCAAGACCCAAAGCTTCTCTTATTCTTGCCACGACCTCTATCCCGATTTTGTCTCTCGGTCAGTTTAGCTTCTTGGCAATTCTTGCCCTTTCCACTAAGATTGCAAAATCTCTTTCACGATATGGAGCAATCATCACTCTTAGCTCATCTCTAAGTCCATCTTCAAATCGATACAGTTCATATTACGTACTATCCCTTTGGCATAACGGCTAAGTCGCAAAAATTACCTTCATATTCAGCTATCGACTTGTTTCCTTGTACCGTTCAGAAATGTCTTCCTCTGAGTCGATGTAGCTAGCTCACATATTTTCCCTCAAATTTCACTTTAAAATACCCCAATCCGGATGATCCACGGGGTACTTTCCTTGATAGTAAGCCACCACCGGTAGGCTTCATCACGAAGAAGTGAAATAGCTCCTTTCAATTTCTCTTCGTCGGTCAGTCTATATCTATGATCCTCTCGACGCCTCCAACCAATATTCAGCTACATTAGGAGCTACTCGGATACTCCTCAAAAACCTCGGCTCCATTCGATCTAAGTCTCTCGACTCAGACTTGAGATCCATTTCAGAACTACACCTACTGGTTCAAAACTTCATGATACGACTTTTGATCTGCGTCACCTTCATTTTGTTCTTGGAAGTACCCCCAACAGCCGGTGGCGAGCTTCATTCTCGGAACCTTGACCAGACCGAACGGTTCAAAGCATCATCCTCTTCCATGTCCATGACGACCTCGTCCCTAGAGCTCATGTCTACTACGTATCTTTTACTTTTTGAAAAAGTCTTATGTATTAGAGTCTTTTCTTCTTATTAAAAGAAAGTCTTATAAACGAGATATTTAGTAGTTTTTCGTAGTAGTACACATACACCTAGGGTCCATGTCTCTAAAGTTTCCTTAGGCTTACTGTTTCATATCATTTATCAAATGAAGGTACATACTGATCACGAGAAATTCCAAGTGCCATGCTCTTATAAAACCATTTAACTTAAGAAAATTTTCAAAAGTCTTTTGGGCCAAAATTTTGAAAACGTTGTGGGCTTCAAAACCCAAGGCGAGAGTTTAAAAGCGGGCTCGATACCAAGTGAAACACCCCAAACCCTACCAAAAAGTCTAACGGTTTTGGTATGTTCCTTGAGTAAAACTTTAGTGGAATTCTATTGTAAAAAATTTTGTCTTTAAAAACATTATTCTTAGGAGGAATTAATATAAAATCAAAAGGAAACCAAACTTAAGAAAATTTCCTTGAAAACATTTATATATTAAAGACAAAACCTTTTAAATAATTATTAAAACCAATTTAGTTATTTAATGGATATTTATTCATAGCAAAATAAAAATAAATCCAAACACGAAATTAAAGATAGTTATAATAATGTTATTACATAATATTGGCAACCCAAATTAAAGTCTAAGTAATAAAATTTAACTTAAAGAGTTTAAGTTGGAAAATCTCCACAATACTTAATAAAGCATTGTACCTAAAATCCTTATGACTAGATCCATCGCACTATGAATTATCCGAAAAGTTATCCCAAAAATGGGTGAGTTATAAACTCAATGTATAACACACACATTAAAAGCCCATTTATCAAATGCTTTTAAGCAAAACTTTCACATATGGCCATAGGCCCATTTGACTCATATTTAGCCCAAAGGCCCAATTTAGTTCAAATTTAGCCCAGCCCATTTCATAGATCGAGTAATAATCATACAATATTACATAGTTATGTATATGAAATGAAATGCAAGCTGCCCAACCTAAATATCCATCCGCTACACCCGTGCCAACCAACACACCGTAGGATTACTAAATCGACCCTCCATCCACTACACACCATCGGCGATTCTTTGCGATCAACATACTCGCCCTTATTGTGGCAAAGCCACCAAAAGCAGAATGTGACCAAGTCACTGACAAAGTCCAAATTTCAAATCGTGACGAAGTCACCAGATTCATCATGACCGAAGTCACGAGTCAATTATGTAGAAGTCACCGGAGCCAAATATGTGAGAAGCCGGAGTCAAATATCGTGACCAAAGTCACCAAATTCACATATGTGAGAAGTCACCGAAATGTGGTAAAACCACCGAGTACCTCCTTTATCAAATATACCCATATGCCCATGCACATACATATCAAATCGATTTTCATGCTATTTATCTACAAATCATAATATAGTCATGCTTATTTCATATTAATGCATATAGCAAAATAAGCGGAATATTGAGGTAACATACACAATTTTGTATACCAATGATTGGTATCCGCAAACAAACATATTATCATATAATCACTTTTTAATAATATAAATCTATGGAAATTTTAATGTATGGTTACACACCTAGCGGTGAAACAATACCCTCGCTCGTCCACACCTAAATGATTAATACACTCGGTTAGTATAAACTATTGTTAGCAAAAACTATACTTATAAGCGATGGATCTAAATCCTTGCTCAGTTCACGAATGACGGTTATTTGCGGTTTTCTCCACTAGATGGATCAAAACCTAGATATTCCACCAACATAAATTGGTTCGGTTATGCATACTACTTGATATAAGATCCTCGTTCTGAAGGTCCTGGCCGGTGGAAAGTCTCTAACCGATCTTGCTCTTCGTTTGTAGTTCGATGGTAAAGAATACCTCTCTCTTCCAAACACTTCGACCTTTTCTTACCTATCTTGTTGATCTTAGATCGCCCTAAAATAACGTGATTAGTGATCCATCTAAAGAAATTGATATTATCTAAAATAGTAGTCTTACCTTGATGATTGAATGGTCACTTAAAGGTTGTCTTCAACAAAGATCTTTGAAAATCTTTTCAAAAGATTCGGCTAGGAGAGAAAATAAAAGATTATGATTTTAAGTTTGCTAAAAAAAGAATGATGAAAATAATTGATAGAATCTTACTTTGATCACTTGGAGGTTCGCTTTGAAAAGAAGAAAAGAATATGATGATTGACCTTCACAAAAGAGAATAAAATGGTGGTTTCAATATGATGGTTTGGTTTTGAAGGAAAGAAGAAGAGAATGAAAAGAAGAAGTAAAGAGAAGAGGAGAAGAAAATGATAATGGTGATTTAACAATGAGAAAAGATAAAGAAAAATAAGATGAAAAGAAAAGAAAAGAGAATATGATCAAAGAGAAGGAGATTGACTATGGAACTTAGATGCATTAAGAGGAGAGAAAGTGAAGAAGAATAATGGTGCTTAATCTTTGTGGTTTTGGTTTCAAAATGAAAACTAAATGGGAGAAAGAAAGTTGTATTTGGTTCAAGCAATTGAGGCTAAATCAAAAGCGAAAATGTACCAAAATGTCTAAGGTACATTCGGCCAAAATGAAGAAAATTGGTCAAAAGATGAAAGCTAAAACAAAGAGAGTTTTACCTAAACTCTATGGCAAATTCGGCTAGGAGAGAATTTTGAAGAAAATGAGAAAGATGGACAAACAAGGACTTTTGGCTAACTTTTCCCCAATGGCAAAGCACAAATTCGGCCAAATCAAAGCCAACATATCCCCTTTTCCTCCTTGTTTCTTCCTATCCACTCTTGATTTGCTATCAAAGAAATAAACCTCTCCTTTAGCCTCCATCCGTCTAGGTTCATGGTCAATTGACCATGAACACATCCCCAAAACATAGCCCAATATCATGCCTTTGTCCCCCTTCATCTTATCACCAACTTATGAT
The DNA here is from genome assembly GCA_025506655.1 of Gossypium rotundifolium. NCBI lineage: Eukaryota > Viridiplantae > Streptophyta > Magnoliopsida > Malvales > Malvaceae > Gossypium > Gossypium rotundifolium. Next base: position 183,100,655 of record CP106722.1, on the reverse strand, counting down.
TTCATGCCTTAAGTTTTTAACTTCCTTTTTCACATGGTCAACTAGCCAAAAATGGATGAAAGCTCATCCACTCTAGAATATTCTTGGCCGACACTTACAAGGAAGAAAACAAAAAATTAAAAATCTCCTAATGTTAGCAGTAGAGATTGAACCTTAAGTACACATCCATGCATTCTAACCATTTTTCCAATTACTTAACTTATGCTAGAACTTCTTATCATCAATTCTTAAGGCCTTATTAGCTTAGTTCTCTCTCTAATTAATAGAAATTAAAAGTTTAACAAAGCATTCACTTAATAAATGAAGCTCAAATAACTTCCAAAATTGCACTTAATAATGATTAAGCATGCAACATCATTCAATTATGTAAATTGCATAACCCTAATTATCAAGATGTTACAAAAGTACTTATTTAAAAGTTCAAAATTTATTTAACCCATGTTTACGGTATGGCCTCCACGAAGTCATCCTCACCAAGTCCACATCAATTTCCATTACGAGAGGAAAAATGGGGTGTGAGTTACTCGAACTCGATTGTATAACTTATTACTTAATCATGGGCAGGATCATCAAGTCATGAATTTGGGCTTGAGCCCATTATCAAGGTTAACGGTATAAATAATGGAATGCATGCAAAATGAAATTTCCCACCCAAACCTAATTTCCATCTGCTACACCACCGTACCAACCATCACACAGCAGGGATCAAGTCAACCCACCCAGCCATCACACAATCGTAGACATTAAGCCAATTTATATTTTTGTGAGCCATCGAACTAGATTGTGACAAACTCATAGAACTAGAGGCATTGAGCCATTAAAATATTTGTGCATAGCCACAAGACTAGAGCAATCATAGTTTAATTATTTTATGGCAAAGCCATAGAACTAGATTTTGCAATAGCCTTTCTTCTCTTCATCGTTAATCCCAACATGCAACATGTATGCAAAATAGCTTATGTACATATGATGATTTTATCAAAAGGCCCAAGTCAATATTTGGGTGTTTTAAGGCCCATTATACAATATATCATTTGTTTCATATAATTATTTAACATATTTGGCCCATTTAACGATCTAGCATAGATTTTGGCCCATTTAACAATTTAACGAGATTACGGCCATTACATCTAACAATTTATTATTTTCAATCTAATGATTTGACCCATTTATCGATCTAGAAGATATCGGCCCATTTATCGATCTAATGATTACGTTTATTATTTATCGAGGATTTATTACATTTAACTATCTATCCAAGATTTGTTATTTACTAACTAGCATATTTTTGACCTATTTACTAATTAGTAAACTTATATTATTTATGATCTAACACATCTTTGGCCCATTTACATGAGAGATTTTAGTATTCATTTACTACCTACATCGAAGGTGTTTTCGTAATTTCACATTTTAACAATTTTATGAATATTTCACCAAAATACCAAATAATTAAGTATTATGTCGATTTTGTCGATTTTTACGATTTTTACTCAATACCACGAATGACATCCAACCCGAGAAAAGTGTGAAGTTACACACCTTGATATCGTGAGAACTAAACCTTCCTGCTCGTCAACATCTAATCATATCTGAACCATTAGGACATTATCTTTTATCAAAATTTACTATTGATATCGATCTAAATCCTTACCCTTTGATTTTGAACCACTTCTATCTTTGGTTTCTCCTCGTTCGATGGTTTGTTACAGTGAGAATCCACGAGCGATACAAAGGCTCGAGTACGAACTACTTTAAATAATTGATTCTCCTCGATTGATGGTCCGCAACCCGGTGGAAAATCCATTCAAAGCAGGTCCTTCATTTATAAATAGGGGATTTGGAATCGCCTTCTTTCGAGGCTATGGACCGCCTTTTACCTTTATCTTGAATGTCTCTAAAGACATAAAATTATTAGTTCGACTTATTAATATCAAAAATGATGAACGTTTATAAGATTTGAGATTTTACTTACCACGATTTGTCTTTGTTCCACGAGAATCAATCGAAAGATTGTGATCCTACAGAATCGATTAATAACTAACTATACTAGAATAAGAATCCTTAAAATAAAAATCTCCTTACCTTGATTCTTGAAATCGATTGTGGTAAAGAAAATGAAGAGAATTTTGTCACAAGAGCATATTACATTCGGCCATGGGTGATATAAAATTGAGGAAAATTGTAATGAAGAAGAAAAATGGAGAAAAGGAGATAGGATGGTATGGTTCGGTTTCAAGAGAGAAAGAAAAACAAAAAGGAGAAAGAAAAGAAGAAAAGATACTTAGTTTGGAAGAAAATGCATTGACATAGGAGAAAATGAGAAGATGAAAGGAAGAAAATATTTGCTTGTCTATGTACTTTGATCACAAAGAAAAAAGTTTGGGAGAAAAAGTTTCAAACTGAAATGGTCACAAGAGAATGGATCAAAGAAGAAGAAAAATGAATTGTGTACTCAAATATCTGGAAATTTTTGGCTAGAGAGAATATGGGTGGAGAAAAATGCTTTGTTAAGAAAATGACCAAAATGAAAGAGTTTCTTCTAACATTCAAGCTACCATACTCTCAACCAAAAAATACACCTTTTTTGCTTCATTCTTAGTCAAATACATGGTTCAAATGGCCATTAGGAAGTTTCCAAAACATCTTCCTACTCTTAAGCCTTTTCCCTCCTTTTCCTTAAGTTGATGAAACACAATCCCCATTTCAAGCCCCTTATCCTTAGCTTTCCAAATACTTAGTGTTCTTACCAAAATAAAACATCCCAACTCATCCTAGCCTTATCTCTTTGCTAACACATGCTCAAGCTAAAGCAAAAATAAAAATTCCTAGTTGCTTTTCTTACTTCTTTTTGTGTTTATTATAGTCACTGAAGAAGAGTATAGAATTATTAGGAATGGAATAATTTTTAGTTTTGAGAATTTAATGAAGTGGATTAAGTGACATTGATACTTAAGTTAATTTAAGTGTCAAAGTGTAGCATAAGATGAGTAAATGGTAATGTGGTGTTGGCGCATGAGTTGTGGCATGAGGGAGTGGTTGAATCCCTTGGTTAGCATCTAGATAATTTTATTTTTGCACAAGTATAGCAAGTGTCGGCCAAGCAATATATATGGAAAGGTTGGACTTTTCATTTTGGTAAGTAGACTAAAAGAATAAGGTAATTGTTAACTTATGGTAGGGAATCAAGAAATTTTGGAAAGATAAGGGACATAAGGCATGTATCAAGGAAAAGGTTTTGGAAATTATTTCATGGTCATTTGACCAATGAATTTGGACTGACATTGTGGCTAGGGGAGGTAGGTAGAATGTGTTAGTAGTGATTAGGATTAGGAATTAGTTTTGGTCATTCCTAACATCTTGTGCAAAGTTTTGCAATTCTTTTCTCAACCTTTCTCCTTTGGCGAATTTGATCTTTTGGTAAGCCTTAATCTTTTGACCATTTGGTCATTTTGCCTATCAATTTAGTACTCTTTTGTATGCCTTTTCAAAGTGCGAAATCTCCAATACCAAAAGGCCATTCTTTTCTTTTCTTTTCCCCATTCTTAGAATGTACTTTGTTCCTAAACTCATCTCTTTCTTTCTCTTTTCTTCTCTTTGAAAACCGAAGCAACATCATCATCATCTCTTTCTCTCATCTTTTAATTTCTTTTCAATCATACTTTCTCCATAATATTCTCTCATGGCCGAATGTTAGTGTGCCATTGCCGAGCCATTTTCTCTTTTCTTTGGTTATTCATAGCGAATCTCTCTCTATTCATAAACATCCTTCCCAATCGTTTCTTCTCAACCGTGGACATTAGGTAAGAGTTATTTTTAGTTTATTTTAGTTAATAATGGTTTTGGCCGAATCTTGATGGTGATAAGAAGGATCTCTTAGATCAAATTTATCATTCATTCTATTAACGTTTTCATTCGTTATACTTTAGTGGGATAGTGGAAGACCGGAACTCAAGTGTTCGTGTGTATCTTAGAACGTTGTAATCGATCTAAGGTGTTGAAGGAACGTTTTTGGTTGATTCTCATATTGTGGAGCAAGGATCTTTGTGGTAAGGAAATCTCACCCTTAAAACCTTTAGTATTATTTTTGATATATTATTAGGTTGGATTAATGATATTTTTTCATTGAAGACATTCAAAATAGGGAAGAAAAGGGTGGTGTATAGTGTTCGGAAGAAGGGAGGTCCTGTTAATCCCCCTAAGTATAAACGAAGGGTGGTTTCGAGAATTCGGGATTTTCTACCGGGTTGCGGACCATCAACCGAGGGAAATCAATTATTTGAAGTAGTTCGTACTCCAGAGCCTTTGTCGTTAGTGGATTCTCGTGAATAACGAATCGATAAATGAGGAGAAACCAAAATAGAAGTGATTCAAAATCAAAGGGTAAGGATTTGGATCGAATACCAATAGTATATTTTATACATAATAGTGTTCTAATAGATCGTATTATGTTTAAGTGTTGAAGAGCGAGAAGGTTTAGTACTCACGATATCAAGATGTGTAACTTCACACTTTTCTCGGGTTGGATGTCATTCGTGGTATTGAGTAAAATCATAAAAATGACAAAATCGTTATAATACAAAATAATTGGTATTTTGGTGAAATTACATGGAAACGTTTAAAATGGTGAAAATTATGAAAAAGCCCTCGATGAGTTAGATGGAAAAATGTAAATTTTTATGTCTTCGTAAAATGGGCCGAAAATGTGTTAGATCGTAAAATGGACCGATAAGTTTGATAATTAGTAAATGGGCCGAAAAAAATTTTGCTAGTTAGTAAAATGGGCCGAAATCTTGGATAGATAGTTAAATGGGCCGAAATCCCTGATAAATAATAAATGGGCTGAAATCTCTGCTAGATCGATAATTGGGCCGATATCTCTGTTAGATCGAAAATGGGCCGAAATCTCTGCTAGATCGTTAAATGGGCCGAAACCCCTGAGAGATTGATAAACAGGCCGAAATCCCTGCTAGATCGATAAATGGGCCGAATTCTTTGCTAGATCGTAAGTTTGGGCCTAAGATGCTAAATTGCTAAATGGGCCAAATGTTATTTTGTAATTTTGGGCCTTAATAAAAATTTGAAATATTGACTCTTATGTTAAATGGGCCTTTTTGATAAAACCATTATATGATCATAAACTATTTTGCATACATGTTGCATGGGTTGGGATTAACGATGAAGAGAAGAAAGGCACATTGCCAATAATCTAGTTCGGTGGCTCGCCACAAAATAATTAAATGGCTATTTGCCTCTAGTTAAATTGGCTATGCCACAAATATTTTAATGGCTCTATGCCTCTAGTTGGTGACCTTGTCACAATCTAGTTGATGGCTCTGCCACAAATATAAATGACTTAATGCCTACGATTGGTGTGATGGCGGGGTGGGTTGACTTGATCCCACAGGTGTGATGGTTGGTGCGAGGGTGTGTAGCGGATGGAAATTAGGTTGGGTGGGGAAATTCATTTTGCATGCATATCATTATTTATATTGTTAATCACGCTAATGGGCTCAAACCCAAAACTATAACTTGATAATTTGGCCCGATGGATAAAGAAAGTGAGTTATACTGCTGAGTTCTAAGTAACTCACTCCCTCAAATTTTTTTCATCTCGGGTAATGGAAATTGGCGTGGACTTGGGCGAGGATGACTTCGTGGAGGCCATCTTGCAAAACATGGGTTTATTAAACTTGAACTTTTTAATAAGTACTTTCTATAATTTACTATTTTGGGTTTGATGTAATAAGGCCTCTATTATTATGGATTTTATGTGTGGTTGGTTTAAAACTATGCTTTGGATATTTTAATATGGGCTTATGATTATTATATAATGTTTACTTTGAGATATGGGATTGGCCTTGGTGATTTGGTATCACGCGATGGGTTGGCCCCATCAACCTATTTGTGTCTTCGGACACCGGAGGTTTAGCACCTCCGGTGATTTGGTATCACATCGTGACTATCGTCACAGTGGTTTAGCACCACCAGTGGTTTGGTACCACAATGGGGTAGACAGAGGCATTTGGTTGGCTAGGTTGGGTATATGTCTTAATGCATGATTAATGTGTTATATAGTGTGTATGATGTGGTATTTACCCGGGGGAAGGGTTACATACTGAGTCTTGGCGACTCACCTTCTCCTTTATTTTTTTTTTCAGGTGGCACATAGTTCGCGGATATGGAGCCGGAGGGACTTGAGGTGGCCATGCAGTGGAATTTTTAAATTTATTAGACTTTGAATTGCGGTTCTTTACATTTTTCTTTATTTTTGGTTGATTTTAATTGGGTTGTAATAAGGCCTCCTAAAAATTATTTTATTACTGTGATATGCTTGAGTATTCGTTTCAAACTTTATGATTATAAGAATGAATTCACATGTTTTTCCAAAGCAATCGAAAGGGTTTCAAGTACCATAATTACATATAAAATATGCATAATAACTTGACTTAACAAATATTTTGAAACAAATCCAAGTATGGAATTGTACACCTCAACTATTTTTAACAAAACGCTATCTTTTACCAAAAACTTAAACCGGTTTTAAAAGATTTCAAAAGGTTTTCTCGTAGCAAACCAAATCCAATTGAAGCGTTTGGTAGGGTTTGGTATTACTAAATTGGTATCGAGCAGGGTTCAAAACTTCATTGTGGGGCCCAAGGCCCAAAATGTTTTGGTTATGATAGTCGGCCTTATTTAGAATGTTTTGAAATTGTTTGTGGCTTGAACAGCATGGCACCGAGTCTCCGGCACCTATCCGCCCAGGTAAGTACTTCTATCCATTTTTTGTGAATATTTGATGAGGGGTAGAAGGGTAAATAAGGGAACGTAGACTATTAGAGTAGGAATTGTTGAACCCTAGGGCTAGCATACCTCAACTATGCATAAGATTTTATAATTACCTAAACAACCCTATGAGTTGTCACTAAGCAAAGGATGTGGCAATCGTTATACGCATGTCTAGGATTGGATTCGGTGGGGGCCTGGTATTTAAGCAGTCCTCGTGACTCACCTCCTACTCACTTGAATCCTACTTGGTGCGTAGTAACGGTTCATCCCAGCTGAGACGACACACTCACAGGCTAAATTCAATAACTAAAACCCGAAAGGGACTAGCCGTTTTGTTTTGGAAATAATTAAAGTTTTAATTTTGTAAAAAAAAAAACCCCTTAGTTTGAAAAATGACCAAAACACCCCTGGTTTGTAAAATACCCTCCGTATGAAAATTTTCAAATAGAAATCTTCAAAAACATCTTTCTTTTTGTGAAATCTCTTAGAACCCAATTTTTGGAAATTATTTTGTGAAAATAACCTGATTATGTAAAATTACTAAAATACCCTTAGGGGTAAAATTTAAGCATACTTGAATTATGAAATTTCCAAAATGCCCACAGTTCTAATCCAAAATTTCATCACATGAAAAGTGCCCAAAAATCGTAAAATTCAAAAACAATATGATTTTGTAAAATTACAAAATTGCCCCTAACCTACAAAATTACCAGAAGACCCCTAACTTTTAAAATTTTGCAAACATCACTATTTTGGAAAGTGCAATCATCAAAAAGAGCCCTCAAAGATTTACAACTTTTGAAACATCTCTGATTCATCAAATTTTACAAATTCACCCTAATTCGTGAAAATTACCAAAATGCCCCTGAGTTTTACAATCACTAAAATACCCCCGAATTTCAAAATTTTCCAAATACCCCGGGAAATTAGGAGTTTTGAAATAATTTTGACAAAATTATCCGGGAACCTGTATTTTTGAAAATTACAAAAATACCCCTAGTTTCTAAATGATGCCATAACTTCAAATTTTACGAATTTTCAAAAAGGGCTCTTCAATTTTGGGAATTTCAAAGTGACCTGCTTTACTAAAGTTTTGAAATCTCTCGGATTTTATTACCAGAAATACCCTTGTAGGACAAATTACGAAAATGCCCCTGGGTAGTGAAAAAATGATCACAACGAAATTACGTCTCTATGAATGAATGAAAGACTGTGTGCTTGTTTGATTATGAAAGAACCACTCCTAAAGCTCTTATCATAAAATTTCTTCGTGGATAATTAGTGAAACAAGTACTAATCCATAAAATTTCGTAATCAGATTAAAGCGCAATAGTTAGAATGAGCTCTAGAGGACGAGGCCATCGTGGACGTGGTAGGGGCGGGGAGTAAGCGTGTCGAACCCGTGAGGTCGGGTCGGGAATCGGAGAATGGGGTACCATACCACCACCCCTAATTTTTAGAGTGAGGAGGCGAGGATCGGGAGACGGGAGGTGAGGCGGTAATGCATGTCGTGTTTGAGTCCTTGAGATGGTGGTGAGGCGAGTGGAGGTATGGGAGCTCGGAGTGCATGCCGAGTGACTCGATCTAAGAGTTGAGGTATTTCGGGGTGTGTCGGGAGTGGCACCAGTCTGTGGAATATTGGCTAGAATCAGCGGAAAGGATTATGGATGATCTTGACGACTAATGAGGAAAAGTTAAAAGGAGCGAGTGTAAACCGAAGGATGAAGCGTGTCGGTGGTGGCTCACGGTCCGAGATGGTGCCACGAGATGATCTTACATGGGATTACTTCAAAGCGCTTTTAGGAAGAAGTATGTGGGCACCACTACTGCGATACTCGGAGGAAAGCTTTTCTAGGGTTAGTACAAGGAAATAAGTCGATTAATCGGAATATGAGGAAATTTTTAAAATTTGAGCCGCTATGCTCGAGGAATTGTGTCAGCGAACCTGACAGCTGTGTCCGCTTTGAGGATGGACTTAGGGATGATCTAAGGTTCTTGATTGCTCCACAACAAGAGCGTGAGTTTTCGATCCTAGTGGAAAAGGCTAAGGTAGCAAGAAGGGATCAAGGAGTCCGTAAAAGCGAATCACGAAAGAATAAGCAGAAGAGAGGCTTTGGATCGCTGGATCGAGGCGATAATGTGGAGAAGAGGGCTAGATTTGGGGAATCAGAAAGAGCCACAAAGCCTACTCAGTGGCCACCTCAGTGTGTTAGATGCGGAAAATCCCACTCGGGAGAATGTTTGGCTGGAAGTAGAGGGTGCTTTGAGTGTGGATCGTTGGATCACCGTGTAAGGATTGTCCTCGGAAGGTAGCTAAGAATCAACGGAGGTTGAAACCGTGCTCGGGTTAGAAGCGAAGGACCACCACAGAGGGGTCGAGGTGCGAGATAGAGGTAATGGTAATGGTAGCGGGCATGGTAGAAGTCTTGAAGGTCTGAGGCGAGGCAACCAAGGTTGGTTTATGCGGTTGGCCGTCGCGAGGAGGAAGATGTGCCAGATATGACAACGGATAAGTTCCTTATATCCGGAGTACTTTTAATTGCCTTGGTTGTGGTTACGTTAGTTCGTTCTTTGTATTGCTAGTAAAGTGTATGGAACTTGGATTATGGACTTAGGGAATGTGTAGAAAGTATGATAGTTCTTTAAGATCGAGTGCAATGATAGCGTGAGGATGACAAATTAAGGATACACGATTAGGCGATAGTAAGTAATTTCGGGACAAAATTATTTTAAGGGGTAGGCGTAACATCCTAGGCAGGGGCTATTTGTGGTTAAATGATTTTTCTTGTGTTTGAATTGCTATAGTGTTAATCGTGGAATAATCTGACTTAATTAGAGGTCTTGAGTGGGCTTGGTTTAGTAGAAAATTTTAATTTGGAAGCTTTAAAGATAGGGAGCCTCGGAAGATAGGGTTAAGTATAAATTTGGGCGAATTATGGCACAAGGAGTAGGCTTGGTGCAATTGGTTGGGTGCGTCTAAGGGTGTTGCAAAGGCACAGGTTCGAGGCATGATGGCATAAGTGGCATTTTATTTTTTGGGTAAGCGGCACTGGGAGGTCTTATAAATAAATGGTGGGGTAAATTGGCATGAAAGTCGAATGGAAAAGGTGGCTAGGGATGTGGAAGAGAGGGTCGGTAGTAGGTCTGCGTTGACAAAGCGGCGATGGGAATTTTATCTCTTTTTTTATTTTAGCGTTAGAAGGAACTAAGGAGGAAGGCCTAAAAGAAATTATGGCGTTTGTATCACAAAGCAACGCTTTGGCCCAAGTGGCAGAGGCGTTACTTGGTGCATGGGTTCTAACAGGTCCCATGTTCGAGACCTATGGGCGTGGTGGTTTCTCTTTTATTTTGCGCAAATTGGGGCGGTGATGGGCGGCACATGGGTGTTTGGTTCCTTGTTTTGCATCCATTTGGAGGTTGGCAAGCACATGGATTCTTTGTTTTTTTATTTATTTGATGGGATAATAAGGAGGATAATAGGAATTTTTATTTGGATTATTACTTGAATAATCTAAATAGTTGGCAGAGGAAAAATAGGCATGTGGCTAATTCAAATTATTTTGAATTAGTTCAAATTGGTGGCCAAGAGAAAAACAAGGAGTTGGCCTACACATGGGGGTTTGTTCGGCTCATTGATGGGCACATGGTCTCTATTTTGTTTTTTTTATTAATTATTTAGATAATGAGATGATAAGGGATAATAAAGATATTAGTTGATTTTATTTGGATTATTATAGTATTTTTTATTTGAATAATGTTGAGTATTCAAAATTATTTGAGTGAGTGGCTAGGAGAATTTCAAGGAAATTGGTAGATTTTGTACTCCTCATGAGAAGGTGGACGGCAAGCTTAAGGGGGTGCGAATGCTTATAAAAGCACCAATTGATCACCTTGTTTTCTTTTCCATTTTGCTTAGCGAAATTTCTAACACCTTTCTTTCTTATTTTTCTTTTATTTTTCCATCCTCTCAAGACCTTGGCCGAAACCCTCTCTATTTCTCCTTGCCGAATTCCCATCCTCAATCCCCCTTTTCTTTTATTTCCTATTAGCCGAACATTCACTCCTATTTGCCGAAATTCTAACACTCTTTTCTCCCATTATTTTTCCTCTAGCCGAATCTCCCTACTACTCCCTTAGTAGTCTTGGCCGAATACAGTCCCTTGGAAGTGCCGATTTCCTTTCCTCCTATTTACTCACTTTGGCCGAATAGTATAGTGGCATAGACACTTCGGGATTTTGCTAGTATTCAATCAATTGTGAAGGTGTTCCGGGATTTTGGAGATCGACAAAGCAAGCTGTCATTCGGGATCAAACGGGTGGTAAGTGGTGATTCGGGAATTTGGTGTTGTGATTAGTATCCAAAAGTGAGAAGGGACAAGTAGATCTAGTGTGACCGACTCCTCCATTCGGGATTTAGATTATTCATGGGTGACAGGTGTGTACATACACACTTATAACAATTAATAAACTGTATTAAGTACATGTTGTATGTAAATCGATTTATGTAGATCTGAATTTAGTACCTTAATGGCACAAGCGAGGATCTCGGTAAGTCTCATCAATATGAGATTGATAATAATGCTTTTGGGAAGCATAGCTTATGTGATGCATGTGATGAATGTATGTTGTTATAAACTCTGTTATAATATGATTTGATATGGGTTGATGAGTGGAGGCGGTTATATTGTGTCGGCGGACACGGTGTTTTAGTAACACTGCTGTGACTACGGTCACCAGAGGTTTGGTACCTCGGAGGTTTGGCACCTCATAGCGTCCGTCCCCCGTGGCTTAGCACCACCGTGGGTTGGCCCCACTTTGAGATATGGGATTGGCGCGGTGATTTGGTATCCGCGATGGGTTGGCCCCATCAACCGATTTGTGTCTTCGGACACGGAGGTTTAGCACATCCGGTGATTTGGTATCACATCTGTGACTATCGTCACCGATGGTTTAGCACCACCAGTGGTTTGGTACCACAATGGGGTAGAACAGGCGTTTGGTTGGCTAGGTTGGGTATATGTCTTAATGCATGATTAATGTGTTATATAGTGTGTATGATGTGGTATTTACGGGGAAGGGTTACATCTTGAGTCTTGGTGACTCACCTTCTCCTTTATTTTTTTTGGTGACACATAGTTCGCGGATATGGGTAGGAGGGACTTGAGGTGGCCATGCAGTGGAATTTTTAAATTTATTAGACTTTGAATTGTGGTTCTTTACATTTTTCTTTATTTTTGGTTGATTTTAATTGGGTTGTAATAAGGCCTCCTAAAAATTATTTTATTCTTGTGATATGCTTGAGTATTCATTTCAAACTTTATGATTATAAGAATGAATTCACATGTTTTTCCAAAGCAATCGAAAAGGGTTTCAAGTACCATCGGTACATATAAAATATGCATAATAACTTGACTTAACAAATATTTTCAAAACAAATCCAAGTATGGAATTGTACACCTCAACTATTTTTAACAAAGCTATCTTTTACCAAAACTTAAAGGTTTTAAAAGATTTCAAAGGTTTTTCTCGTAGCAAACCAAATCCGATTGAAGCGTTTGGTAGGGTTTGGTATTACATTTATCCCTAATTAGCAATTTAAAAGAGAATGAAACTCCTCTTTTACAAGCCTTGTGCAAATCCACCTTTGTGCTTCTAGAAGCAAAAATAAAACTTCTTTTATTTGCTTCCTAAGTGACTCGATCCCAGCCCAAATACACTTGCATGTGGCACCATTTCCAGAGGCCCTAAGTGGCATCTTGAGCCACTTTTCCAAGCCTGTTTGTGTGTCAAATTTCACATACTTTTTCTCTTAAGGCCACCTTGCCTTAATTTCCTCTTTTAAACTTTAAAACTCGACATTTCTAAGTCATTTCTAAGTTTCCAAAATTTTCGTTTGGCTCTTTAAACTTGACATTTCCTTACATTTCCTAGTTTCGAAATGTTCACTTTCCTCTTTTGAATCATTTCTAAATCATTTTCCTAGTTTCCATAAATGTTCACTTTCCTCTTTTAACTTAGCATTTCCATACATTTCCTTACATTTCCATACATTTCCTTACATTTCCATATATTTCCATACATTTCCTTACATTTCCATACATTTCCTTACATTTCCATACATTTCCTTACATTTCCATATATTTCCATACATTTCCTTACATTTCCAAGGTTCTAAAATGCACACCACATATCACATAAACATGCTATTTCATAAAATTAAGCAAAATGCACACAATGGGATTGAACCTCTTCCCTCAAAGTACTTCACTTGATGCCATAACCCTTGCACCTTAGGTGGCGTCCCCTTACCACTTTTCCACATCACTTCTTGTTTTTAACTTAAAACCAATAATTGTCCAAAGCTTTCTCTTCCATCCTAGGATTTTAAAACCCTTAATTCACTTCCAAACACCGCTAAAACCTACTACTCATGAATTATGCACAAACGCATAACCCCTAATCTAGGATGTTCGGTTCTACCCTCCTTAAAAATAATTTCGTCCTCGAAATTACTTACTAACAGTCGTACAATCCTTCTCACCGCACTTATGCTTACGCTGCGCACTCTGATCTTAATAGAACCATCATACTTTCCAGGCACAATCTCTAAATTCACGTCCCTTAGAACTCATTTCTAACGTCGCGATTTAATCTGATTAAGAAGTTTTACGTATTAAAAAATTTTGTTTCACTTATTAACCGCGAAGAAGTTTTATGGAAAGAATTTTTTTTTTTAGAAGTGGTTCTTTCGTATCCATACATGCACAGTCTTTACATTCATACATCCATCAATCAATTATGAACTTTCGTTCATTCAGAGAAATGTTGTAGTTTTCATTGTTGTTGTTTTTCCACTACCCAGGGGTATTTTTGTAATTTGTCCTACAGGGGTATTTTCGTAATTTGTCAAAATAAGGTTCCTTGGTGATTTTTTTTTCAATAAGGGTATTCCTGGTAATTTTTCATTCCCTGGGGTATTTTGGGAAATTTTAAAATCTAAGGGTATTTTGGTAATTAACCCGGGTAAATTTGTAAATCTTAATAAATCAAGGATACTTTGAAATTTTACAAAACATGAAGGTTGTTTTTGAGAATTTGTTTTCCAAATCAGTGTTGTTGCAGAAATTTTAGAAATCGGGGTTATTTCGGTAATTTTAAAAGTTAGGGGCATTTTCGTAAATTCTCCAAATCAGGGTATCTTGATATTTGTAAAACAAAAGTTTTTGGTATTTTTGTAAATTAGAAGCATTTTAGCAAAAGTCGAGGGTATTTTTGAAAATCTTAAAAACTAAGGGTATTTTATTAATTTACAACACAGGGGAATTTTAGTAATTTTACCACTAAGGGTATTTAGGTAATTTGTAAATTAAAAATTTTAGAAATTTTTTCCAAAATAATAATTTTCATAATTTCAAAAGGGTAATTTGTTGACTTTTTAAAACTAAGGTTTTCATAAAAAATACGGCTAGTCCCTTTCGAGTTTTAGTTATCGGTTTAGCCTCTGAATAAGTCCTCTTGGCTAGGGTGAACCGAGGCTACGCACCAGGTAGGATTCGAGTGGAGAGGAGGTGAGTCACGTGATTGCTTAAATACCAAACTCCCACGAAACCAATCCTGAACATGCGCACCATGGTTACCACACCTAACTCAAATGACTTAACCACAGGTTTGTTTAGTTAGGCATTTAAGTCTTATGTAATTGTTGGGGTAACTAGCCCTAGGGTTCAAGTACTAAATCTCTATTCTCGTTCCATTTCTACCCCTTCTACAAGTCATAATATAAGTCACACAAGAGATCAGATACTTACGGTGGACTTGAATTGGAGACTTGTGGGCCATGCCGAAAATCTGCTTAATTCACAAAAATTCTTTTGGGCTTAACTTTGAAAATGTTTTGGGCCTTAAACCCAAGGTGAGAGTTTAAAAGCGGGCTCGATACCAAATTGAAACACCCCCCCGCCCACGAGCCTTGACCGGATCTGGTATGTTCCCGGTGTAAACCGTTTCAAATTCTTTTGTTACTTAGGAAAAACTTGTGTGTTTTGGAAGAAAGGTTGTTTTTGGGTTGGGCTTGAGTTGAAAACAAGTTTATTTCATTATTAAAATCCTTTGCTTTAGGTGACAAAATGTTTGGGCTTTGTTTTCAAAATAGAATTTACTTAATCTTTTAATAAATAGAAGTTTGTAAGCTTAATAAATAAAAACATAATAAAATAGTTCTACTAAGGCCTTATTACATCAAATAATTCCCAAAATTAAAATTCTAAATACTTAAAGTAAAATAGTCCAAATAAAAGAAAACTGAACTTCACATGGCCTCCACTAAGCATCTGTGGCCGGTCCATCCTTGGTCGTCACTGAAAAGTAATCCCAGCACGGGTGAGTCAGCAGACTCAATGTGTAACCAACACTAAAATTTAATAT
This sequence comes from Gossypium rotundifolium, assembly GCA_025506655.1. Classification (NCBI taxonomy): domain Eukaryota; kingdom Viridiplantae; phylum Streptophyta; class Magnoliopsida; order Malvales; family Malvaceae; genus Gossypium; species Gossypium rotundifolium. The sequence continues at coordinate 183,085,442 of CP106722.1, read as the reverse complement.
TTCAGGCATACAAGTGTCATACATGTTCATAAAGCATTTAAACAATATGATGCAACCTGAACCCAAACCTATATGCCATCCTCTACACACCACCCGTACCATCCTGCACACCGTGGGGACTATTAAGTCAACCCTCCTTGCGCTACACTCCATATCGCGGTCTTAGGTCACCGCATTCGTGGTCTTAGGTCACCACATTCAGATTTCCGTGGTCTTAGGTCACCACATTCAGATTACTGTGGTCTTAGGTCACAACATTCAGATATCAAGGTCTTAGGTCACCGTGTTTGTGGTCTTAGGTCACCACATTCACTTCCCCTTTTCAAATAACCCATATGCCCCAATATTTCATACACAATATGCAAAATCATGCCTTAATTCACATTCTTATCACTTTTCACATATTAAAAATAACATATATTCATATTCCTAGTAGGAGTAGGAAACCTTAGTACTTTGTACCATAGTATGGTACCTTAGCCATATTCACATTCTTATAAACATACACATTTAATTTAAAACATAACCATGAACATATTATGGTACCTTAGCTATATCACATTCTTATAAACAAACATTTAATTTAAAACATAGCCATTTTTTGATTTGATTTAACGATTTCACTTGAAATCCCAATTCGATCTTAGATCTTTAACTCCCTACATTCGCCCATATTAAATATTTAATGAAAAACTCATTCGACCATAAAACCAAATCCTAGTAGGATTTGTGTACTAAAACTTACCTTAATATCGATTTGCTTATTACTCAAATCACGAAAACTTTGTTATTCTTCTCCTTGTATTCTACCAAACACTGGATCTCTACATAGGTTAGTTTCAGCTTTTCAACAATTATGAAATAGATCTAGATATCCAAAATAGGCCTTGGCCGAACATACCTATGTGCTTACCTTGTGGATTTTAAATCCTGAAATTCACCGAATAACTAGGGAACACGCGGCCTATGGTGTACCTTCGAGAAAAGAACTTCTCCTTCTTGTAGTTGACTTAAACAAATCCCGAAAAGATCTCTTCAAAGTTTTGCCAACAAGATATTAATGAGATTAGTCCTAGATCTCGGCAAATCTTAAAAAAAAAAGGATGAAACCGAATGAGATCTTATCCTTACTTGAAGAAATCGATTGCACCTTCACTTCCACCTTCAGAGATTCGGTTATGGCTAGATGATGATCTCACAACTTTCAGCTTTTGGAGGGATTAGAAAGTAAAGAGAAGGAAGAATAAAGATGGAGGATTAGGCTAGAACACAAGGTATTTGACTTGGCAAAATAAAGAAGAAGAAGATTTGGTGAAGAGAATTTGGCGAGAGGCTTTCAAAGAACGAAATAATGCGAATGGCCTCTCTTTTCCTTTTATAGCGAAATTACTAACTTAGAATCCCTTACTTGGCCATCACTCTTCTATTTTGATAGCTTTATCTATTTAATTATCACCTAAAATAAAAGATAATTCAGCAACTATCCTTACTTAGTCGAAATTATTAAACTCAAAGTCCCTTACTTGGCCATCACTTCTCCTTATTTTCCTAATTAAAGAATAATTCCTCATTTATCTCCGAAAATAATCTAAAATAAATCCATTATTTATCCCCTAATTAGCGAATTTAAAGAGAATGAAACTCCTCTTTTGCAAGCCTTGTCCGTCCACCTCTGTGCTTCTAGAAGCAAAATAAAACTTCTTTTATTTGCTTCCTAAGTGACTCGATCCCAGCCCAAATACACTTGCATGTGGCTTCATTTCAGAGGCCCTAAGTGGCATCTTAGAGCCACTTTTTCCAAGCCTGTTTGTGTGTCAAATTTCACATACTTTTTCTCTTAAGGCCACCTTGCCTTAATTTTCTCTTTTAAACTTTAAAACTCGACATTTCTAAGTCATTTCTAAGTTTCCAAAAATTTTCGTTTGGCTCTTTAAACTTGACATTTCCTTACATTTCCTAGTTTCGAAATGTTCACTTTCCTCTTTGAATCATTTCTAAATCATTTTCCTAGTTTCCATAAATGTTCACTTTCCTCTTTTAACTTAGCATTTCCATACATTTCCTTACATTTCCATCGTTTCCTTACATTTCCATATATTTCCATACATTTCCATACATTTCCATACATTTCCATACATTTCCTTACATTTCCATACATTTCCTTACATTTCCATACATTTCCTTACATTTCCATATATTTCCATACATTTCCTTACATTTTCAAGGTTCTAAAAATGCACACCACATATCACAGTAAACATGCTATTTCATAAAATTAAGCAAAAATGCACACAATGGGATTCGAACCTCTTCCCTCAAAGTACTTCACTTGATGCCATAACCCTTGCACCTTAGGTGGCGTCCCTTGCCCCTTAGGTGGCGTCCCTTGCCACTTTTCCACATCACTTCTTGTTTTTAACTTAAAAACCAATAATTGTCCAAAGCTTTCTCTTCCATCCTAGGATTTTAAAAACCCTTAATTCACTTCCAAACACTGCCAAAACCTACTACTCATGAATTTTACACAAACGCATAACCCCTAATCTAGGATGTTACAGTTTTACCCTCCTTAAAAATAATTTCGTCCTCGAAATTACTTACTAACAGTCGTACAATCCTTCTCACCGCACTTATGCTTACGCTGCGTACTCTGATCTTAATAGAACCATCATACTTTCCAGGCACAATCTCTAAGTTCACGTCCCTTAGAACTCATTTCTAATGTCGCGATTTAATCTGATTAAGAAGTTTTATGTATTAAAAAATTTTGTTTCATTTATTAACCGCGAAGAAGTTTTATGGAAAGAATTTTTTTTTTTGAGAAGTGGTTCTTTCGTATTCATACATGCACAGTCTTTACATTCATACATCCATCAATCAATTATGAACTTTCGTTCATTCAGAGAAATGTTGTAGTTTTCATTGTTGTTGTTTTTCCACTACCCAAGGGTATTTTCGTAATTTGTCCTATAGGGGTATTTTCGTAATTTGTCAAAATAAGGTTTCTTGGTGATTTTTTTCAATAAGGGTATTCCTGGTAATTTTTCATTCCTGGGGGTATTTTGGGAAATTTTAAAATCTGAGGGTATTTTGGTAATTAACCCGGGTAAATTTGTAAATCTTAATAAATCAAGGATACTTTGAAATTTTACAAAACTTTAAGGTTGTTTCTGAGAATTTATTTTCCAAATCGGTGTTGTTGCAGAAATTTCAGAAATCGGGGTTATTTCGGTAATTTTGGAAGTTAGGGGCATTTTCGTAAATTCTCCAAATCAGGGTATCTTGATATTTGTAAAACAAAAGTTTTTGGTATTTTTGTAAAGTAGAAACATTTTAGCAAAAGTCGAGGGTATTTTTGAAAATCTTAAAAACTAAGGGTATTTTATTAATTTACAACACAGGGGAATTTTAGTAATTTTACCACTAAAGGTATTTAGGTAATTTGTAAATTAAAAATTTTAGAAATTTTTTCCAAATTAATAATTTTCATAATTTCAAAAGGGTAATTTGTTGACTTTTTAAAACTAAGGTTTTCATAAAAAAATACGGCTAGTCCCTTTCGGGTTTTAGTTATCGGTTTAGCCTCTGAATAAGTCCTCTTGGTTAGGGTGAACTGAGGCTACGCACCAGGTAGGATTCGAGTGGAGAGGAGGTGAGTCACGCGGACTGCTTAAATACCAAACTCCCACCAAACCAATCCTGACATCGCACCATGGTTACCACACCCTAACTCAAATGACTTAACCACAGGTTTGTTTAGTTAGGCATTTAAGTCTTATGTAATTGTTGGGGTAACTAGCCCTAGGGTTCAAGTACTAAATCTCTATTCTACGTTCCATTTCTACCCCTTCTACAAGTCATAATATAAGTCACACAAGAGATCGAGATACTTACGGTGGACTTGAATTGGAGACTTGTGGGCCATGCCAGAAAATCCTGCTTAATTCACAAAAATTCTTTTTGGGCTTAACTTTGAAAATGTTTTGGGCCTTAAACCCAAGGTGAGAGTTTAAAAGCTGGCTCGATACCAAATTGAAACACCCCAAACCCGCCCACGAGCCTTGACCGGATCTGGTATGTTCCCCGGTGTAAACCGTTTCAAATTCTTTTGTTACTTAGGAAAAACTTGTGTGTTTTGGAAGAAAGGTTGTTTTGGGTTGGGCTTGAGTTGAAAACAAGTTTATTTCATTATTAAAATCCTTTGCTTTAGGTGACAAAAGCGTTTGGGCTTTGTTTTAAAAATAGAATTTACTTAATCTTTTAATAAATAGAAGTTTGTAAGCTTAATAAATAAAAACAGAATAAAATAGTTCTACTAAGGCCTTATTACATCAAATAATTCCCAAAATTAAAATTCTAAATACTTAAAGTAAAATAGTCCAAATAAAAGAAAACTGAACTTCACATGGCCTCCACTAAGCATCTATGGCCGGTCCATCCTTGGTCGTCACCGAAAAGTAATCCCACAACGGGGTGAGTCAACAGACTCAATGTGTAACCAACACTAAAATTTAATATTTCAGGCATACAAGTGTCATACATGTTCATAAAGCATTTAAACAATATGATGCAACCCGAACCCAAACCTATATGCCATCCGCTACACACCACCCGTACCATCCTGCACACCGTGGGGACTATTAAGTCAACCCTCCTTTCGCTACACTCCATATCGCGGTCTTAGGTCACCGCATTCGTGGTCTTAGGTCACCACGTTCAGATTTCCGTGGTCTTAGGTCACCACATTCAGATTACTGTGGTCTTAGGTTACCACATTCAGATATCACGGTCTTAGGTCACCGAGTTTGTGGTCTTAGGTCACCACATTCACTTCCCCTTTTCATATAACCCATATGCCCCCATATTTCATACACAATATGCAAAATCATGCCTTAATTCTCATTCTTATCACTTTTCACATATTAAAAATAACATATATTCATATTCCTAGTAGGAGTAGGAAACGTACCTTAGTACTTTGTACCATAGTATGGTACCTTAGCCATATTCACATTCTTATAAACATACACATTTAATTTAAAACATAGCCATGAACATATTAAAACTTAGGGTAGGGTACACACGATTCGCTTAACGATTTCACTTGAAATCCAATTTCGATCTTAGATCTTTAACTCCGTACATTGGCCCATATTAAATATTTAATGAAAAACTCATTCGACCATAAAACCAAATCCTAGTAGGATTTGTGTACTAAAACTTACCTTAATATCGATTTGCTTATTACTCAAATCCGAAAACTTTGTTATTCTTCTCCTTGTATTCGCCAAACTTTGGATCTCTACATAGGTTAGTTTACTTTTCAACAATTATGAAATAGATCTAGATATCCAAAATAGGCCTTGGCGAACATACCTATGTGCTTACCTTGTGGATTTTAAATCCCAAAATTCACCGAATAACTAGGGAACACGCGGCCTATGGTGTACCTTCGAGAAAAGAACTTCTCCTTCTTATAGTTGACTTAAACAAATCCCGAAAAGATCTCTTCAAAGTTTCGGCAACAAGATATTAATGGGGTTAGTCCTAGATCTCGGCAAATCTTAAAAGAAAAAGGATGAAACCGAATGAGATATTATCCTTACTTGAAGAAATCGATTGCACCTTCACTTCAACCTTCAGAGATTCGGTTATGGCTAGATGATGATCTCACAACTTTCGACTTTTGGAGGATTAGAAAGAAAAGAGAAGGAAGAATAAAGATGGAGGATTCGGCTAGAACACAAGGTATTTCGCTTGGCAAAAATAAAGAAGAAGAAGATTTGGTGAAGAAAATTTGGCGAGGCTTTCAAAGAGCGAAATAATGCGAATGGCCTCTCTTTTCCTTTTATAGCCGAAATTACTAACTTAGAATCCCTTACTTGGCCATCACTCTTCTATTTTGATAGCTTTATCTCTTTAATTATCACCTAAAATAAAAGATAATTCAGCAACTATCCTTACTTAGCGAAATTATTAAACTCAAAGTCCCTTACTTGGCCATCACTTCTCCTTATTTTCCTAATTAAAGAATAATTCCTCATTTATCTCTTGAAAATAATCTAAAATAAATCCATTATTTATCCCCTAATTAGCAATTTAAAAGAGAATGAAACTCCTCTTTGCAAGCCTTGTGCCGTCCACCTCTGTGCTTCTAGAAGCAAAAATAAAACTTCTTTTATTTGCTTCCTAAGTGACTCGATCCTGCCCAAATACACTTGCATGTGGCTCCATTTCCAGAGGCCCTAAGTGGCATCTTGAGCCACTTTTTCCAAGCCTGTTTGTGTGTCAAATTTCACATACTTTTCTCTTAAGGCCACCTTGCCTTAATTTCCTCTTTTAAACTTTAAAACTCGACATTTCTAAGTCATTTCTAAGTTTCCAAAAATTTTCGTTTGGCTCTTTAAACTTGACATTTCCTTACATTTCCTAGTTTCCAGAAATGTTCACTTTCCTCTTTTGAATCATTTCTAAATCATTTTCCTAGTTTCCATAAATGTTCACTTTCCTCTTTTAACTTAGCATTTCCATACATTTCCTTACATTTCCATACATTTCCTTACATTTCCATATATTTCCATACATTTCCTTACATTTCCATACATTTCCATACATTTCCATACATTTCCTTACATTTCCATACATTTCCTTACATTTCCATACATTTCCTTACATTTCCATATATTTCCATACATTTCCTTACATTTCCAAGGTTCTAAAATGCACACCACATATCACGATAAACATGCTATTTCATAAAATTAAGCAAAATGCACACAATGGGATTGAACCTCTTCCTCAAAGTACTTCACTTGATGCCATAACCCTTGCACCTTAGGTGGCGTCCCTTGCCACTTTTCCACATCACTTCTTGTTTTAACTTAAAACCAATAATTGTCCAAAGCTTTCTCTTCCATCCTAGGATTTTAAAAACCCTTAATTCACTTCCAAACACTGCCAAAACCTACTACTCATGAATTATGCACAAACACATAACCCCTAATCTAGGATGTTACACTCCCTGTTCTGTGGCTTCGCCAAATAACATGCAATCATCAGCAAACAATAAGTGAGATATTGCTGGCCCTCTTCTACAAACCCTTGCCCTTTTAACCTATCCTACCTGTTTGATGATCTCATTAAAGAAGAAAGCCCTTCACTACAAATGAAAAAAAGGAAAGGGCTAAGTGGATCCCCCTGCCTAAGTCCCCTTGAGGGATGAAAAATTCTGCCCTTCTGGCCATTAATGTTAATAGCATAAGACACTAAATTAATGCATTTCACTATCGAATCCACCCATTCCTATGCAAATCCCATCTTGAGTATCATTTTGTTCACAAAATCCCATTCTACTCTGTTGTATGCTTTGCTCATATCTAACTTAACCGCCATATAACCCTTATTCGCTATTCGTTTCTGTCAAAATGTATGAAGGACCTCATAAGCTAAAAGTATATTGTCAGTTATCAACCGACCGAGAACAAAAGCACTCTGTACTTCATCAATACACAGGCCGATAACATTCTGCAACCTATTTGCAATTGCCTTTGCCACAATCTTATAAAGAACTAAACATAGGCTTATTGGCCTAAAATTGACTAAAGTTGACGGATTAGGGATCTTTGGAATTAGCACTATTTCAGTGACATTAGCTATATCAACTCCTTTCTTCTTATTAAGAATACTTAAGCAAAAGTTCACTACCTCTTTGCCCACAATATGCCAGTATTGTTGGAAGAACAAAGCTGGGAAGCCATCCAGTCCAAACTTGCTCTTCACGATAAGGTGCTAACAAAGACTCATTAACTTCATCTGTGATAACCCTTTCTATACCTTCCAACACCTTTCGAGAGTCACCAATACCCTTAGAAGCAAAAAGATCTTCAAAATATTCTGTAGCTATCTCAAGTACTGTTGAACCATCGGTTATCTCATTACCGTCCTCTGACACCAATTTTGTAATTGAATTAGTCCTTTTCCTAAAGGATGCACACTTATGAAAATAAGTTGTATTTTTATCTCCCAACTGAAGCTAATTGGCTCGCGCTCTTTGCTCCCAATACACTTCTTCTTTATCAATCTCCATATTTAAGTGTATCCTTGTATCAATAATTCTTGACATCATTTCATCGTCTCTGTCTTTTGCTAACAAGAATTCTAACTCTTTTGCAAGCCTCTTTTTTAGTCCCGCCTTCTTATTTCTAATAAAGCCGGCTCAGTCCTTTAAGTAAATCTACAAATGCATCAACTTCTCCCACAACGGTACATTATATGAAGCCCAAAATTCCTTTAGCACTCCTTCAAACGAATCCTCCATAGTCCACCATGCTTCAAACTGAAAACTTCTAGAGCCTGAAAGTATGGGTGGGTTATCTATAGTTAAAAGGAGAGGACAATGATCTGACGTAGAATGAGGAAGATGCTGTATTTTCCCCTTTGGAAATAAAAGTAGCCATGCTTCATTGGCAACCCCTCTATCTAAACGTTCTCTTATATTTGTTTCTGGAAGGTTACCCCTTTCCCAAGTGAACCATACACCCGAATAACCCATATCCATCAATTGACAATCCTCCAAAGTATCCCTAAAAGCATCCATTCTCTTTTGTTCTCTGGGAACTCCACCCCTCTTCTCAAAAGAATACAAGATTTCGTTGAAGTCTCCTGCTACAAGCCAAGGAAAGTTGCAATCTTGACTTAAACGTCTGAGCAAGTTCCAAGCACAACTTCTATCTTTTGAATACAGTGAACCATAAAAACCCGTAAATCTCCACTCCTGTGAACTTCCCTCCCTAACTAACACATCAATATGCCATTTCAAAAAACTCCTCAACATAACCCCAATGTCGCTTTTCCATGCAAGACTTAAACCTCCACGAGACCCATCTGCTTCAATATCAATTCCACTACTGAAACCACAACTCCTCCTAACCATTTCCATACGTTTTTTATTCAACTTAGTCTCCATTAAGAAGACCATTTGGGGATTTTGCTGCTTACATAAGTTTTGCAGCCTCCTCACAGCCCGTGGACTCCCCAACCCACGGACATTCCAACATATGTTTTTCATAGCGCCCGGTCGGCTTGCCCATTGGCAGCCATCGATTCTAAAGTGTTGAAGCCAACCATCAAAATTTCCTCATCAATCATAGCCTCCTTGCCAACTCCTGATAAAACATCCCCACAAACTCCTTTTAATATTTTCGTGCTCTCTTGATCCACTAATTCCCAACACACCTCACCATCAACTTTATTAGGACTTTTCCTCTTTTTCCTGTCACCACTACTTATAATCATATTTTCCTACTTATTTCTAGCCAACCTTTTCCAGCTAGCTTTCATTGAAGTAGTAAACTTTTCCTCACCTTCATTAAGTCTTGCTTTCCTGTACCGTATTATGTAATAAAGAAAATTGCCCTTCCCTAGATTTTAATCCATCTTCCCACCTCGCCAAGACTATCCCTCCAACAGTATTCCCATTCAAAAGATTATATTCGCCCCAATCTTCTTAGCTATCCCGCTCTGCATTCTGCCCTGTATAAGAACATTGCACCCCCTGGTTTATAGAAAATGCATTAAATTTCACACTTTCATTTCCCATCATCTTGGATTCTGTTTTTAATGCGATAGAAAATGGTGGATCTTCTCTGATTTTCGCCTTTTTTGCAGGATCTATCTCCAAGCAATCATGAAGGCTATGATCTAATTTACCGCAGCCAAAACAAAAATTAGGCAATTTTTCATATTTAAAAGGAATCCAAGAACTAACCCCTTTTGCACTAGAGACGAAAATACCTCTTCTAAGGGGTTTCTTAACCTCTAAATTCACCCTTAATCGGCAAAAATCACCACTAACTTTAGATCTGAGGACCCCACCAAAAGTACATCCAATCGTATGCAACATATATTTCTTATCAAACTCTGGAGGACACATGCCAATCTTAAGCCAATATGGTGATGAAGTCAATCGAATTTGGTCACGTTCAATTGGACTCTTCAATCTATCAAACAAAATAAGGAACTTGCGGAAGAGCCATGGCCTACCCTCCAAAATAAACTCTAAATCGTCTTCTAGATCAAAAGTAATGGAAAACAAATTCTGGCCCACTGTTTGGATTTCAAACTTCTTCTTGGATTTCCATATGCTTTTCATCTGGGCTCCAAAACTATCTAGATTAAAAAACTTTTTTGTCCACACTGAACAGATCAGAGTAAGTTTTTCACTGGGGACCACAAATGATCTCTTAATCGACAGTTGGATCAATTCTTCAGCCAACAATGATATCTCTTCATTGCCCTCCCTCTCCACTCCACCACCCTCTTCCATCCTAAGCCACAGTAGAAACTAATCTCTCTAGGACTCTTTGAGAGCACTATTGGTTTTCAAGGGAACTTCTTTTTCCCAAAATTATATATTTTTAAGTATTGATTAGAGTAAAAAAAAAACAAGGATTAAAGTGAAAAGGCGATAGATACTAAAACAATCCATAAAAATTATCAAATTGTACTTTTTATCCTATTGCCAAAATTCTAATTTTTTTTAATATTGAATTTTAAATTTCAAAACATCAAAATATATTTAATAAAATTTTAAAATATTTTATCCATTAATAATGTCAACCGATTTGTTACTATAATATTGAAATTAGTTGATTTCATCTTTTAAAATTTTATTTTATGTTTCTAGATTATCCTTAACAAAATTATATAATTACAATTAATTAAATTAATTTTTTGTTCTTTGTTTTGGTTAAAAGTGATGAAAAATTATGAGTTTTGTTTGGAATGGAAGATAAAATTAATTAATTAAATTAATTGGAAGGATTTTTCTTTACTTTTAACTTAGCATATAAGATTCAACATCATATAATCAAAAGAAATATGGGTTTCATAGGAAACTATCAAAGGCATAAATTTGCATTGATAATTTTTAAAATAATTTCAAAACATCAAAATAAATTAAATAAATGGTTGAATCTTTTTGTCCATTGATAATGTCAACCAATTTGCTACTATAATTTTGAATCTTAATATTTAAAATTCATATTTCAAAATCCAATTTTAGAATTTTCGGCAATGGGACAAACAAGTACAATTTATGCGTATTATTGTTAGTTTCTACCGCATTTTCACTTTAATCCTTGATTGTTTTTTTTTTACTCAAATCAATCCTTAAAAAAAAAGATATTTTTGGGGTGACCAAAATGAAAAGACCTAAAAGTTTGGCGACAAAAATGAAAGTGTAAACATGATATGGTGTGTATAGTTAACTACCGTTAGAGATTTAACACTTGGGTGACTAAAATGAAAGTGCCCTAAAAATTAGATGACCAACTAGAAAATTTACCCTATATATATATTGAAGTTGGGTAGAGTAACATATATTTTATTATTATGGATTTAAGAGAAGGTTCTGACAACGAGAGGATAGGTGTAATTAGAGTGTTCATGGGTTATGCCCATGCAAGGTATCTAAATCAGTTTTATAAGCTCGGGCTCAACCGACTTGAAAAATGGGCTTACATTTTTGCCCAAGCCTAGCACAATTTAAGGAAGGTGAACTCAGGCCCTATCGAGCTCGCCCATATTTGATTGATTTTTTTAGATTAGTTCTTATTTAATTTTTAAAAAAATATATATAATACACTAAATATACTAAACAAGACTAAAATAAAAGTTTTCTAACACATTAAAAATATTTATATTAAAAACACTATCATAAATATAATAAATATTTTATTATATTAAAACACAAATAAATATAATGAATATTTTATTGTATTAAATGTAATTTATAAAGTGTATATTTTGGGTTGAGTTATTTAGTTGGTTAAGTTTTTTAGGTTTTGGGTAATAATTAAATTTAATTATTATTGGGTTAGTGACTTATTATAAATATATATAATTATTAATTAAGCATATAATTAATATAATTATTTTTTATAATATAATATATTCAAGTCAGGTTGGGTCAAAGTCTGGCCAAAAAAATCTTGCCCAAGGTCGACTTATATAAAAAAAATAAGCATTAAATTTTATTCAGGCTCATTTTTTTAAATCTCTCGTATTTTTATCTAAATTTTCTTATTTTTTGAACAGACTTTTAAACCTAAAGTAATAACTTAGTCTAGATGTGAAAAACAAAACTAAAACTGAATCCACATATGAATTAAACAAAATAAATTGAATCTACTTTTATCCTCGATTTTATCAATTAATTGACTTAATCATATTTATAAACATTTTATTAATACGAGGTTAAAAAAAATAGTTATGCGTATGTTACAGTTGTATTTTTGGTAAATATTACTTACTAGTTCAAGCATTTATTTACAATTAAGGTAAATTATTCTTTTGTTTCTTATATTTTATTTTTTTAAAGTTATTTCATACCTTTTACTTAATTTATTTAAAATCAAAATTATATCAAAATTTATAAGGAAAAAGATTATCTCATTACTTTAAGATTTTACTTAATTAAATTAATTTAAATATAAATTTTATTATATTAAAATAAATTAATATTAAATTTTAAGCATAAAATATAGATATTAATAATATTTATCAAATTAAATTTATATTTTTCAAATATAATTAGAGTTAATTACATTCATTGATTAAAGTAGAGTAAATATAAATACAAAATTAAAACAATTGAATATTAAAAATTTTGACATTACAATAAATTAATGTAACAATATAAAAAAACAAATATCCTATAAGAAATTATTAATAATATTACTTAAATTATAAATTATAATATTAATATTCAAACCATAATGAATTTTTTACTTTTTAATATTAAATATTTTAAAATAAAATAAAATATATTCTAAATTAATCAAGCGTGTGTTTGATAAACTGAAAATTTAAGTGTTAAAAATTAAGTATTAAATTTTTACTGCTACATTTTATAAGTATTGAATTTAAAATAAGAAATTTGTTGGGTTAATTAGTAAATTCAAGTACTAAATATGATTATTTTTAATAAAAATAAATATTGATTTTTTAGAATAATATTAATTTTTAATTTTAATCTTATTAATATAATATTAGTATTCGTACTAAAAATTATATTAATATTATAAAAGTAAATAATAATTTTAAAATGTTTATATAATATTAATATTCAAATAGTTTTGGATGAAAGATAGATATGTCAATTTGATTATCTCTATTTTTAAAGTATAATTTATTTTAATTTTTAATAAAATAAAATCAATTTAATATTTTCGATATTAAATGATAAGTAGCTATTTATTTACTTATATTATTCAACATTTTATGTTAAACATTTTATATTAAGTAAAAATTGAAATAATTATCAAACACATTTAAAATATGAAAAGTTAAAATTTTTATTTTCAATGGTTTATTAAACACAATCTAAATATTTTTAAAAATATTTTGTAATTATAATACTTTTCAATTGATTAATCATTAAAAATTTAATATTATAAAATCATTATAAATTTAATATAAAAGAACAACATCTACTTCACATGAAAATACAAACTTCTTGTTATCTATGACAATATATAAGAGGAGGATATGTTGAAACATTGAAAGGGAAAGGAGAAGGAAATAGGAATATAAAAGGTTTAAAGGGAGAAGGGACATAGGAATAAAAAGGTTTAAAAGTGTAAAAGTCTTAAAAAAATTTAAGTTCTTTTTTTATTAAGCACTTGAAATTTTAAAACACCCTTAAATTGCTTTAAAGAAAAGCAATTAAGTCTCTACTGTTATTAAAACTTAGAAAAATAATAATAAATTAGAAAAATTATTAAAGTTTAATAAAATAAAATAAAATAACTTTTAATATTTTTTATAAAATAGTAAAAAATAAAAATTGTAAAATTTTATAAAAAAATATCAAAAAATTAATGACCCTATTTTTTTTCAATTAAAGTCATCATGTGTCGCAACACACAGTAACATGTGGTGAAAATGATAAAAAAAATAAAATCAATAAAAGGTATAGAAAAATATAAAATGCTTCTTTTGGTACGATAATTTTATTAATATTTTTACTCAATTTATATTTATTTACATTTTGTGTAATTTTCTTACGACTTTATAAAATTTTATAATTTTTATATTTCTATATATTTTATAATTTTTAAGATTTTTATAAAATATCACAATTTTATATATTTTTAACAATTTTATAATTTTTTCTAATTTTTAATAAAAGCGTTGGCTTAATTGCTTTTTTTTTTTTTTGAAAAAGTTTTAGAGTCTTTTTCATGCATTTTGAAAGTTCAAGTACCCAATTGAGTTTTTTAAAAAGGGTTTAATTGCCTTTTTTTAATATTTAAGGATTTTTTATACATTTTGAAAGTTTAAGTATTCAAATAAGTACAAAAAAAAAAGAGACTTAATTGTTTTTTTATTGAAAAATTTGAAAACTTTTTGCACCCTTAGCCTAACAAAAAATGAAAATGATTTTCTTTTGTTTTCTTTTTAATTTTCATTGGAGAATTATAATTTTATTATTTTGAATGTCGAAATATATACCTTGAAATTTTCATATATTTGCATCAGGTAAAATTTTAAAAATTACATAAAAATTTATCATTTTCATGTTTATAGTATTTTTATATTATTTTATTATTTTTTGTTGTGTTTATGCTATATAGTAATTTCCTTATAATAGGTATCGTTTAATATCATGATTTAAAATTTTTTAAATGTTTCTTTTATGTTATACTTATGTTGTGCCTTAATTCATAAATGTTTATTATAATGATTGAATTTTAAAATTTAATTCATAAATGTTTATTATAATGATTGAATTTTAAAATGTTGTGCATGCTTTTAGTTTTTAAATGATGCGTTTAATGAGTTAAAGATTGGTTTGGTTTGTGCGAAAGCGGCTTGATACCTTATTTATTACGTAACTATTACATTAATTTTATGAAATCTCTTCAATCTGATTTAGACGTTAAATTCTTATTCGGAATATTATATTAGCCACCGAAATGAATCGGTAAACTAATAGAGTTTATAAAACTGTCATTTTAAAACATTTGTTTATCTTTAGAAGAAAACTTAGTCTATTTTTCAGAAAAACCCATGGGTTAACAAAAACCGATTAGGTTAACAATTTTTTTGTAACGGTGTTTACCTTTTGAAAACTTAGTTAATTTCTAATTTATTTATTATCCAAAATTTAATTATTACCTAGCAACGAAATAGTGATAACTTAGTTTAAATAAAACTATATTTTATGCATCAATAATTAAAATTCATCTCAACATTTAAAAAAAAAAACAATTTAAATGTTATGCATGTTATATAAAACCCAAAACTTAAGTTTCATGCCATAGTTTAATAATAAAACAATATAATCTCTAAATAACAGAGAATGTGAATAATAAACCTAATATACTTTAATTAATAAAAAAACTGTTCCAAGCTGAGACCCTCCAAATGCCATGTCCACGCCCTAATCTAGTGGGTTATCTGTTGAGATGGAAATAAACAAGAAGTGAGCTATGAAACTCAATGTGAGTTCAATTACCAAAAAATCAATTCAAACCGTTGATAAAACATACTAAATAACAATGCATAGAATGGTCACCATCAATTATCAATTCAGAGTATCGGTTTTATGAATCAACTATCAATATAACATTTTAGAGTTCACAGTTTATGTATGCACGTGTTTGTGTGTGACAATGCAATTTCAATATATCAAAAAAAAAAAAAAAGATCATACCCAACTCCACTACACACCACAATGAAAGTTCCTTTAAAATCCAACTACCTATGCACCGGGTTGTGGTTTAACCATCAATAGTTTGTAGATAAACTGCAAATGGTTGTGGATACACAGCAAAAATCTTGCAAATAAAATCTGTCTTTAGTTGTGAATACATAGCAAAAATCTCACAGATAGAATCTGCCTCTGGCAGTGGATACACAACAAATTTACAGATAAACTGCCGATGGCTGTGGTTTGCACAACAAATTTGCTAATAAACTGTCGATGCTTCCTCTATACATATTGTCCAACCCCATGCAATGTAATATGATATGCTTATAACAGATCAATACAGTAACAAATAAAATGCTTATAACAAATCAATACGATAGAAATTAATATGCTTATGACAGATCAATACG
This sequence comes from Gossypium rotundifolium, assembly GCA_025506655.1. Lineage (NCBI taxonomy): Eukaryota > Viridiplantae > Streptophyta > Magnoliopsida > Malvales > Malvaceae > Gossypium > Gossypium rotundifolium. Next base: position 183,069,317 of record CP106722.1, on the reverse strand, counting down.
GTAGCAATTTGGTCATGTGGTTCACGAACTAGCCTAGGTGGCCCTAATCCTAGACATGGTTTGCCTCAATTCTCTTGGTAAAGAACACAAACCTTTCATCGGGGTTCCGATAGATGTTTCTCAAGCCCGATTCTGATCCGGTTCACCTAAATCCGATCATTCAAACAACATTGACGCATGAATTAATAGTTGGTTTCAAGATTTGACAAGATTAACAAAAGATTTGGCAAGAACCGTAAAATATTGAGTAATCAAATGTAAGATTAGAGCCGAATAGTAATATTACGAAAATTCAAGATCTAAACATCGGAAATGAGATGTACTTATCGATTCTTGGCAAAGGTAGGGATGCCATTGATGGCCATTACAAAATCGATACAAAGAACGATTGAATTTAGGATGATTTAATTCGATAAAGCAAAATAATTATCAACAATTAGAATGAAAATATGATACAAAGAAAAGGGAAATAAAATAAAAAAAGAGAATAAATAGAAAGATGGAGAGCAAATTTTATTAGGATTTGAAAATGGGCAATATGAAAATCTATTTAGGAAAAGAACAGAAAAAAATGGTGGAATTCTAATTCTATTGGGATTTTGTATCAAGGGAAAGATATGAATTCTTATTAGGAAATAATTGGTGAAAGATATGAATTCTTATTAGGAAATAATTGGTTAAATTCCTAGTATTTGTAAACCTAGAGGCTACACAAGCAAATTTCCCAAATTAGGAGTAAAAGGCGGCAGTTTGCAAATTTTCCCTATTCTTAGCCGAATTTAAAAAGAAATGGAAGGGGGAAGAGTGTGGCTCAAACTTAGGTTTATGGGAAGGATGTTAACGTATTAACCATTAGGCCTAAGGCCTATTTCTTATTTAGTTTTGACACTTAATTGTAAATATTATTTCTTTTTGGGAAACTTGCCGAATTTCCAAAATAAAAGGGGAAGGAAAAGTTTGAACTTGGATGTCTAAGGAGTGCTAATGCCTTAACCATTGAGCCCTTGCACATTTCTTGTTTTTTTTTTACGATTAATCATGTACATATGTTTTGGGGCATATTTGGTAAAATTATGAAATAAAAAGCTAAGGAAGGGTTCAAACTTAGGACCTTAGGATAGATATTCAAACTCTTAAACCATTGAGCCTCAGACTTATTTCTTACTTAATTTTATCTCTTAACCATATATATTTATTTCGGGCTATGATTTTACCCTAGTTTGTCGAAAATAATAAAATAGGAGGGATGAAAATCAAACTTGGCTCTGTAACACCCGGGTTCTAGGGGTTATGCATTTAGTGCCCAACTCAAATATTGGTAGGCTTATGGTAAGGTTGGATGAGTTTTAAGGGGTTTGGAGAACCCTAGTAGGTAAGAGAGGCCTTAGGAAATTTTTGGTTTTTAGTGTTAAAAAGGGGAATTGGGCTAAGGAGGCCTTAAGAATAATTTTTGGCATTTTTGGACACAAAGAATTAATTGGTAAAGTGGTTTCCATGCGCCATTTAAGGGGGGCTGACTAGAGCGTCAACAAGGGCTTGGGTTCGAAGCTCGACAGCAGCAAGGGGCGTTTTATTTTTAAGTGTTGGCGTTAAAAAGGAAGGGCCTGAGTTAAGGAGGGTTTAAAGGATGTTGTGGGCATTGGTGGACATGAAAGTTGGTTTGGTGGAGTGGCTTAGGGCACCACTTGAGGGTCTTGGCAAAGGGGCTCAAGTTCGAGCCATGAGGGAAGCGCCTGGTGTATTTTATTTTTGTTTTGGGCATTAAGGCAAGGGTGAGCTAAGGAAGGAGGCTTTAAAAGTATATGAGGGGAGTTTATGACACAAAGAGAACAACAGAGTGGCGTGGGAGCGCTACTGCAGCAAGTATTCCAAAGAGGTCGTGGGTTCGAGGCGTGAAGGCAAGATAAGGGGTTGTTTTATTTTTGTTTATTTTGCAGCAGATTTGGAAAGGCGAGAGCAGCATGGGGATCTTCAATTGGGATAAAGATAAGCTTAGCATTTTGATCTTGAATTAACTGGAGTGTGGGATAAATATTAGTTTATTTTATTATTATTTTGAAGAGGTGATAAAAGATAGGATGAGGAGATAATTGATGTGTTTTTTAATTATTTTGATAGGTGTCAAGAGATAGAATAGGAGTTGTATTTGGGAGTTTGACGTATTCAAATTCTTTTGAATTATTTCAAATGGTTGGCCAAGAGGAATTCTAGATGGTGGCGAATCTTAAACTCCTTGTTGGAGAGGAGTGAACGACTTGGTGATTGAGCAAGGGGTGCGAATCTTCTTTAGGCACTTACTTGATAATTTCGCTAGCCTTCATCTCCTTTGGTTCTTTCTTTTTCATTCTCTCTCAAAATCGAATCCTCCATTGCCATCCTTCTCTTTTCTTCTCTAGTTGCTAAACCGAAAATACTTTCCCCTCATACCTTCCTTTTCTCTCCTCAACCCCTTGGGCCGAAACTCCTATTTCACTTCTTTTTCTTTCTCTTTTTCACCCAAAGCCGAACCTTGATTATTATTTTTCCAACCAAAGCCGAACCCCTTCTCCTTATTTGGTGTAGTTTTGGCCGAACCTCAAAGCAAAGGTGATCTTCTCTAGTCGTTGCTCCAATCGGTTTTTAAAAAGAGGGTAAATGGTCAAGCCGAATGCCTTTTATTTTGTCTCTCTATTTTCTATCGACTTCTAAAAGAGTAAGAGCCGATTTTGGTATTTGAAGAGCAAGGTGTTAATTATTCTTGTTGGAATCAATTTTTTCTAGGTACTCCGGGATTGTTGAAGTAATCAATCCAAGCCTTTTTTTATCAGACAAGCGATCTTGGTAAGTGGTGGTAAGTGAGTTATTTATTTGGTATTCGAAAGCCGAAGGCTATTGTTATGAAAATTGATGACTCCGATTATAGGGAAGTGAAGCTGAGTCGCAAATCGGGTGCTATAGTTGTACTCAAAGGTGTTTGGGTAAGGTTTCGGATTCAAATATTAACCTTTCGGATATATGTTGGTTTGGCCGAATGGTCAATAGCACTAACGGCATGTTTGGCCGAATATAGGGCAAGGGAGTCTTGTGTGGCCGATTGTTTCTTCAAGGATTTAGAACGATCGTTGGTGACAGGTGTGTACATACACACTTTATAACTGATTAAAATGCTAATTGTTGTGTATGCTAAATCTGACTTGTGTAGATTTGGGAATTAATACCATAATGGTATACGCAAGGATTCAGGTAAGTCCTTGTCGTTATGACTCTCTCCATGATGCTTTTGGGAAGCATGATATGTTATGACATATTTGGTATATGTGGTTATGGCTAATGGTAAACTCTATATGTGTTGCTAAATGAGCATGTTGGCATGATTTCTATTAAAATATAAATTCTTGGTTGATATGGGATAAATGAGTGGAGGGAAGTAATATTCGTGTCGACGGACACGGTGGTTTGGTACCACATTTCGTGACTACGGTCACGGAGGTTTAGCACCTCCAGAGGTTTGGCACCTCACAAAGATCTCGTCGGTGGCTTAGTACCACACGTGGGTTGGCCCCACGGATTATATTATGGGATTTACGCGGTGATTTGGTATCACACGATGGGTTGTCCCCATCAATCGATTTGTGCCTTCGGACACCAGAGGTTTGGTACCTCCAGTGATTTGGTATCACATTTGTGACTTTAAGTCACCAGTGGTTTGGCACCACCAGTGGTTTGGTACCACACGGGGTAGAGAAAGGTGTTTGGATGGCTAGGTTGGGTGCATAATTTAGTGCATGTTAAATTGTTATAAATTGTGTATGTTGTTGCACTAAACCGGGAAACAGGTTACACACTGAGTCTTGGTGACTCACCTTTTCCTTTAACATTTTCAGGTAATGCGTAAACTTTGGACCGGGTTTGGAGGGGATGCAAGGTGGCCCATGCCGAAGAAGATGTTTTAATTATTTTATGGAATTTAATATTAAGTACTTTGTTTAAGTATTGGTTGTAATAAGGGCCTTTTATTATTTTTGGTATTATTTTATTATTATTATTATTTATGGCTTGTTTAAATTAAATTACTACGTGAAGATGATTTTATTTTTAGCAATCTATCTACTCTAAATATTTATAAGCTAAAGTTTTAATTGGGACATTTTATAATAACAAAATTTAAAGTATAATTTTAAATGAACATGGTTTTCAACCGGTTAACAATTTTTCATGTTTACTCTAAAGTCACAAAAAGATTTTCCGCAGTGACATAACCAGATTCGGTCGTGGTGAATGGGCCGGGTTTGAGGATGTTACAAATTGGTATCAGAGCTAGGTTCAAAACTCGGCTTTCAGGTTTTTGGGCCCGAAAAATGTTTTTAGATGGGTTTTTCAAAATATGGGCTTTTATAAAAAGTTTTCAGGTTATTCTGGCATGGCACCTGTACCTCCGGCCCGAAGTCCACCAGGTAAGTACTTCTAGCTCTTGATGCGATTTGTTTGTGTGATTTATTAGGGGCTTGATTGGGCTCGTAGATTAGAATATTAAGGCTTTTGGACCCTAGGATTAGTCTACTCAAACACATGCATAAGACTTAAAGATTGCTAAACAAACTCAGTGAAGTAAGTCGCGAGAGTTAAGGTGTGGTAATCATCTTGACGCATGTCTAGGAGTGGTATTCAAGAAGAGCTTGGTATTAAGCAGTCCTAGCGACTCACCTCCTCTTTACTCGAATCCTACCTGGTGCGTAGCTACGGTTCACCTTAACCAAGAGGACTCATTCATAGGCTAAACCAATTACTAAAACCCGAAAGGGATTAGCCTTACTGTTTTAAAACCCTTAGTTTTAAAATCTTCAAATTTACTCTTTGGTTTGTAAACCCTAAATTTGATTTTGAAAGATGTTTTCTTGATTTACAAAATTACCAAAATGCCCTTGTGGTAAAATTACAAAAATGCCCCTGTATTGTAAAATTACCGTACTACCCTCAACTTTTGTCAAAATAATTTTACTTTGCAAAATACCAAAATCTTGAGTTTTCAAAATATTAAGATACTCTGGTTTGTGGAAATTTACCAAAATACCCCTGGTTGATAAAATTACCAAAATGCCCTTGGTTTTTAATTTTTCATATGATCCTCGACTTTTACTAAAATATTCCTACTTTACAAAATATCAAAAAAAATTCTATTTTGCAAAATATTGAGATACCCAGATTTGGAAATTTACAAAGAGACCCCTGACTTACAAGATTACTGAAACAACCCCGATTTCTGAAAATTTTTGCAACACCGCTGATTTGAAAAACAAATTTTCAAGATGACCCCCAAGATTTGGTAAATTCTGAAATGTCTTTAATTTGAAAAAAAAATTCAAATTGACCCTGATTTATTACCGAAATACCCTATAGGAAAATAACGAAATTACCCCTGGGTTGGGAATGAAACTTTGATTCATCGAAAGAACTACTTCCAGAAACTTATTTTCATAAAATTGTTCGTGGATAAACAGTGAAACAAAATTTCTAATGCATGAAACTTTTAATTAGATTAAATCGCGACGCTAGATATGAGTTCTAGGGGGCGTGGTCGCAGTACTCGTGGATGCGGTAGAGGCAGGATGGCAGTTGTTATATTGCTAGTAAGGTATTTGGAACCTGGGGTAGACGTAGAAACTGTGTCTAGAAGATATGTTAGCTCTTGGAGATCAGAGTGCGCAGCTATAGCGTGGTGTGGGGAATTAGGATGTACGACCGTTAGTTTAGCCAAGTAATTTCGAGGACGAAATTATTTTAAGGAGGGTAGAATTGTAACACCCGGGTTCTAGGGGTTATGCATTTAGTGCCTAACTCAAATATTGGTAGGCTTATGGTGAGGTTGGATGAGTTTTAAGGGGTTTGGAGAACCCTAGAAGGTAAGAGAGGCCTTAGGAAATTTTTGTTTTTTAGTGTTAAAAAGGGGAATTGGGCTAAGGAGGCCTTAAGAATAATTTTTGGCATTTTTGGACACAAAGAATTAATTGGTAAAGTGGCTTCCATGCGCCATTTAAGGGGGGCTAATTAGAGCGCCAACAAGGGCTTGGGTTCGAAGCTCGGTAGCAGCAAGTGGCGTTTTATTTTTAAGTGTTGGCGTTAAAAAGGAAGGGCCTGAGTTAAGGAGGGTTTAAAGGATGTTGTGGGCATTGGTGGACATGAAAGTTGGTTTGGTGGAGTGGCTTGGGGCGCCACCTGAGGGTCTTGGCAAAGGGGCTCAAGTTCGAGCCATGAGGGAAGCGCCTGGTGTGTTTTATTTTTGTTTCGGGAGTTAAGGCAAGGGTGAGCTAAGGAAGGAGGCTTTAAAAGTATATGAGGGGAGTTTATGACACAAAGAGAACAGCAGCAGAGTGGCGTGGGAGAGCGCTACCTGCAGCAAGTATTCCAACAGGTCGTGGGTTCGAGGCGTGAAAGCAGCATAAGGGGTTGTTTTATTTTTGTTTATTTTGCGATGAGTTTGGAAAAGCGAGAGGCAGCATTGTGGGATCTTCAATTGGGATAAAGATAAGCTTAGCTTTTTGATCTTGAATTCGGCTGGAGTGTGTGATAAATATTAGTTTATTTTATTATTATTTTGAAGAGGTGACAAAAGATAGGATGAGGAGATAATTGATGTGTTTTTTTAATTATTTTTGATAGGTGTCAAGAGATAGAATAGGAGTTGTATTTGGGAGTTTGACGTATTCAAATTCTTTTGAATTATTTCAAATGGTTGGCCAAGAGGAATTCTAGATGGTGGCCGAATCTTAAACTCCTTGTTGGAGAGGAGTGAACAGCTTGGTGATTGAGCAAGGGGGTACCGAATCTTCTTTAGGCACTTACTTGATAATTTCGACTAGCCTTCATCTCCTTTGGTTCTTTCTTTTTCATTCTCTCTCAAAATCGAATCCTCCATTGCCATCCTTCTCTTTTCTTCTCTAGTTGCTAAACCGAAAATACTTTCCCCTCATAGCTTCCTTTTCTCTCCTCAACCCCTTGGTCCAAACTCCTATTTCACTTCTTTTTCTTCCTCTTTTTCACCCAAAGCCGAACCTTGATTATTATTTTTCCAACCAAAGATGAACCCCTTCTCCTTATTTGGTGTAGTTTTGGCCAAACCTCAAAGCAAAGGTGATCTTCTCTAGTCGTTGCTCCAATCGGTTTTTAAAAAGGGGTTAAATGGTCAAGCCGAATGCCTTTTATTTTGTCTCTCTATTTTCTATCGACTTCTAAAAGAGTAAGAGCCGATTTTGGTATTTGAAGAGCAAGGTGTTAATTATTCTTGTTGAAATCAATTTTATCTAGGTACTCCAGGATTGTTGAAGTAATCAATCCAAGCCTCTTTTCATCAGACAAGCGATCTTGGTAAGTGGTGGTAAGTGAGTTATTTATTTGGTATTCGAAAGCCGAAGGCTATTGTTATGAAAATTGATGACTGCCGATTATAAGGAAGTGAAGCAGAGTCGCAAATCGGGTGCTATAGTTGTACTCGAAGGCGTTTGGGTAAGGTTTCGGATTCAAATATTAACCCTTCGGATATATGTTGGTTTGGCCGAATAGTCAATAGCACTAACGACATGTTTGGCCGAATATAGGGCAAGGGAGTCTTGTGTGGCCGATTGTTTCTTCAAGGATTTAGAATGATTGTTGGTGACAGGTGTGTACATACACACTTTATAACTGATTAAAATGCTAATTGTTGTGTATGCTAAATCTGACTTGTGTAGATTTGGGAATTAATACCATAATGGTATACGCAAGGATTCAGGTAAGTCCTTGTCGTTATGACTCTCTTCATGATGCTTTTGGGAAGCATGATATGTTATGACATATTTGGTATATGTGGTTATGGCTAATGGTAAACTCTATATGTGTTGCTAAATGAGCATGTTGGCATGATTTCTATTAAAATATAAATTCTTGGTTGATATGGGATAAATGAGTGGAGGGGGAAGTAATATTCGTGTCGACGGACACCAGTGGTTTGGTACCACATTTCGTGACTACTGGTCTCGTGAGGTTTGGCACCTCCGGAGGTTTGGCACCTCATAGCGTCTTGTCCCAGTGGCTTAGTACCACAGTGGGTTGGCCCCACGGATTATATTATGGGATTGACGCCAGTGATTTGGTATCACACGATGGGTTGGCCCCATCAATCGATTTGTGTCTTCGGACACCAGAGGTTTGGCACCTCGGTGATTTGGTATCACATTTGTGTCTTTAAGTCACCAGTGGTTTGGCACCACTAGTGGTTTGGTACCACACGGGGTAGAGAAAGGTGTTTGGATGGCTAGGTTGGGTGCATAATTTAGTGCATGTTAAATTGTTATAAATTGTGTATGTTGTTGCACTAAACCGGGAAAAGGGTTACACACTGAGTCTTGGTGACTCACCTTTTCCTTTAACATTTTCAGGTAATGCGTAAACTTTGGACCGGGTTTGGAGGGGATGCAAGGTGGCCCATGCCGAAGAAGATGTTTTAATTATTTTATGGAATTTAATATTAAGTACTTTGTTTAAGTATTGGTTGTAATAAGGGCCTTTTTATTATTTTTGGTATTATTTTATTATTATTATTATTTATGGCTTGTTTAAATTAAATTACTACGTGAAGATGATTTTATTTTTAGCAATCTATCTACTCTAAATATTTATAAGCTAAAGTTTTAATTGGGACATTTTATAATAACAAAATTTAAAGTATAATTTTTAAATGAACATGGTTTTCAACCGGTTAACAATTTTTCATGTTTACTCTAAAGTCACAAAAAGATTTTTCGCAGTGACATAACCAGATTCGGTCGTGGTGAATGGGCCGGGTTTGAGGATGTTACAGGGTCTCTAGGAATGACTCTCTAACACTTAACAATTAGGTTAAAAGCCTATTTCTTGTCTTTTTTTTTATTCCTGATAGTATATATTTTAATTCTGGCTTTATAAACATGCTAATTTTTCACATTATGATTTCCCTAAACCTAAGTAACAAATTTATTTATTTATTTATCAATACTTTCCTAGTAATATCCTAGAAGGGTCATTATGACCTCATGTTTAACCAAATTTCATGACCCCACATATATTCCTACTGTAACCTTCCCAACTCGACCTAGACGGTAAACCCGAATTTGGGAGATTACATTAACAACCGAAGTGGCTAGGTCTTTATCAAAATCAATTTTCCTTTAAAACTTAAATTTATTCAGGTGATTTACAATTTATATTCTAATTTAACTTATTGGAGTTAGCAATGAATTAAAACATAGGTTTTTTAATAAAACAATTTGGTTTAATCAAATATTAACAAATAATAACCTAAATTTTATACCCTATACTGAATGAGATGTATCTAACAATTAAATTAAAACTAAATCCCAAATCACTGTTCATAATAAAATAAAACGGAAAATAAATCTACCTCTTAAGGAATTAAAATAATAATATTAACGGAAATAAAGATGAAACAAAAGCCAAGACCCTTCGAATGTCGTGTCTGCATCCTAGCTTGATGAATTATCTGTAAAGATAGAAATTAGGGGGAGTGAGCTATGTAAGCTTAATGTGAGTCCCTTTATAATAAACCAAATCATACAATTATTTATTTAAACATCAAATAACATCATACATCATTACCAAGAATAACAATCAGTTATAAATATTTGTCAATTTCCAATGTGGTAATACGGCGTTGCTACTTTAGTCAAGCAATAATAATATTCTCAAACATAGACAATCAAATAAATCATTTCAGAGTTATTCATACTGTTCGAAAAAGATATATGAACATAAATCAGTTCAATCATTTCATCAAGTAAATTCAGTCATGTATTCATAAATTGTCAAATATGCTATACAAAAATTGGTTGTTCGACCCCTAACCACTAGCGCTCCAAAATTGGGAGTTACCCCGACTCCCTCCACCATCACTCCAATTTGTGGACTTAATACCACATTCGGATTCAGGTAATTGAAGATAAAAGTTGTTGATAACTGCGGAAACACAATCATCTCGCAGATAAGAGCTATTAGAGGGGTCGTGAGAGTATAGTGAAAATGTTGCAGTTAGCCTCTTCTGTAACTGTGGGTACATAGTGAGACCGTCGTAATTGGAATCTACTGTAACTGTGAGTACACAGCGAATGATTAAACGTAGATATACTATCGGTTCTTCCTCCGATCATATCAACCCAACCCATGCAAATGCAATATAAATACATTTCAAGACATTCAAACAATATATCGTTTACTTTTTATCTCATAACCAATCAATGACAGTCATGAATAAATTAGACATCCAATTTTTCCAACAATTTAGACATTCGGATCATTCAATCGGGTATTCATAAAATACATGTACATTGTTCACTATTCAAGAAATCAATCAAGAGTAATAAATTCAATCATCCATATATCTCTTTGTTCTATTCCTAATCTAGGACCTAATTGCATAATCTAGTTCTCTAAATGCCATTAAAAACCTAATCAGGGACTGGTTTAAACAAAATAATAAAGAAAATGTCAAAACTATAATTTTGAGTTTCAGGGGATACACAGTCGTGTGATCGGACCATGTAGAGAGCCCTAGACCATGTGCGATACGTCGTGTAGAGGAAAAACTAAAATGTAGGGGCCACACAGCTATGCGGGTAGGCCGTGTGAGGAGGCTCAAATCATGTGAGAAGTAGAGTTTTGGGGTTTCAAATAGGACATGGGCGTTTAATCCACATGGGCTGGCCATACGCCCGTGTGGTAGGCCGTGTGTGATTGGGCAGTTTCAAATTTTGACTTGATTTTTTGTAAAGGAACACACACCTAACTTTCGACGTCTCGTACGATGGTCCTCATGTCCAAGTATTATCTGGATTACCTATACAAGTCTTTCTATTGGCAAAACACAAGACCTAATGATGGATTTCAAGATTTAAGGGGGTTTGACAAGATCATATTTTACTACAAATAATACATAAGCTACTTTAACATTGGTTCCTTAATTGCAGAAAAATAAAAGGAAAAAGTGAAAAATGTAATATTTGAACCTTGGTTCTCTCACTACACCAAAACAGACTTTTAGCGGCGTTTTTTTTTTTGCTTTTAGCGGCATTTTTAAGCGCCACTAATAGTATTTGCGGCGCTTTCAAAAGTGCCGCAAAAAATGCCGCTAAAGAAAGCTCCGTAAAAATTAGCGGCGTTTATTGTGAAAAAAATGCTAAAGGTCAAGACTTTTAGCAGCGCTTTCCAAAAAAATGCCGCTAAAGGTGTGGACTTTTAGCGGCGCTTTTAAAAAAAATGCCGCAAAAGGTAGAGGCTTTTAGCGGCACTTTTCAAAAAACGCCGCCAAAGGTAGGGACTTTTAGTGGCGCTTTTCAAAAAACGCCGTAAAAGGTAGGGACTTTTAGCGGCGCTTTTCTAAAAAACGCCGCTATAGGTACGGACTTTTAGCGGCGCTTTTCAAAAAACGCCGCTATAGGTACGGACTTTTAGCGGCGCTTTTATAAAAATGCCGTTAAAGGTACGGAGTTTTAGTGGCACTTTTCAAAAAAAATGCCACTAAAGGTGCAGAGTTTTAGCGGCGCTTTTCCAAAAAACGCCGCTAAAGGTAAGGACTTTTAGCGGCGTTTTTAACACAAACGCCGCTAATTTGCACAGATTTGCAATGCTCATTTTCTCCAATATCCTACCCTCCCTACATTAAAACCAACCAAAAACAGCAGCAATTGCAGCAGTTGCATATAATTTCAATCCAAGACAGCAAATAAAACATTTAAATCTCACCAAAAGCATTAAATCTAAACGATACTTCAAATTTAATAAAAGATATATGATATACATTAATAAATGAAGTATAATTGAAACAATTCTTACAATAATGTTAAATGTAACAATGTTAAAAATCATCTTACAACAAGAAAACAAATGTCTAAGATGGCGGCCTCTGCGACTGCTGGAACATCTTCATCATAGTCTGAAGCTGTAGTTGGAGTTCTTCATACTTTATGTTCTGCTCAGCCTCCCTCGCTGCTACCTCCGCTCTAAGTCGAGAAATTTACTCAGCTGTGCTCACTTCCATCTGAGCTATCTGGTCTTTTAGTCTCTGAACTTTAGCACGAGATTGACTCCCGAAAGGCATGTACTGCTGGGAGCCGGATCCAAAATATTGGGTCGAGGTAACCCCAGATACTTGACATCGAACCCTGCTATACCTTTTAAGACCCAAAACATTAGTGATAATTCTGTTATAAATTACTCAAGATTAACAGAACTATCAATCGAAGCAGTCATACCTTTCAAGACTCAAAACATCAGTAATAATTCTATTATCAATCTCCTCGAGATTAACAGAACTATCACTCGAACCAACCGCTTCATACTCCGCCATCTTCTCCTTTAGTTTATCCTAATAAATCAACAAAAGAGTTAGAAATGAAATATATAATAAAAAGGAATGCACCATAACTTAAAATTATAAATTTAAAACTACAAACGATGAATTAAACTATTATAATTAAACATTATAAATATTTATAATAAATCAATTATTAAGTAAATATACCAAAATTTCTACAGCTTTGGATGTCATCGGAGATCTGTCCTTCTTCCTATGTGTAATGTCAAAAAGCTGAAGGCGTCCAACTTTTTGTCCAGACGAAGCTTCCTACATTATAGTAGAAAAAATATAATTTAATAGTATAAAGTCATTAATATTTGAAAGAAATAATAAAATATAATACCTCGGCCTCAACTACACAAGCAAAACTTCTGGAACCTGCCATGTGCGTGAATTTTTGTTTCTGTCTGCTGCTTGTTCCAACTCGCTCACGGTCCTACATGATGGAATTTGAATTATGTATATAATAAATACTATAAACCAAAAAATTTATAAGACTTTAAAAGGATGTAATACCTCTCCTTTCTTTGAATTCCAGAATGTAACTTGATCTTCCCATTGGTACCTCAACGTTCCCAGCGGAACATTTCTTAATTTTTCGTCGAGGCTTATGTCTTTCTTAAAATATTGTTTTTCAGCGTGCTTTTATTGTCTCTCCATTTTTTACCCAATGTCTTCTTAACATATTCATCGGAGACCTCTAAAGCAAATCTCTCCTGAACAAAAAAAGTTTAAACAGTTAATATAAATGAAAGTTAAATCAAAGTATTATAAATTACATTCACTTTTTGTTACCTTAATATTATGGAGAGCCTGATTTTTATTGGCATCAGGCATGTGATGCCATGATTCGTAGTTAATGGGCAACATATTGGCATTTTGTGCTATAATGCCCAAATACCTTGCTAACAGTCGAGCTTCAGATCCAACAGGCTGGCCAAGATTGTTTCTCCTTACTTTAACACACTCGGCAGACTCTAAGTCGTATAAATCTTTAAGCAATGTACGTCCCCGACCTCTACGCGTCCCACCACCTTGAGATGAAAAATGATATATTATTATATTAAAATTAAAAATAAATCAATAATAAAATTCAACATGCATGTAAAATAAACTTAACATTACTTTGAAATTCGCAGCTCGTCATCTATGTCCGCAGACTAAAAGATCCAACAACATTGCTTTGTTCACTATTTGCTTCTTACGAATTTGGAGTATTGTGGACAATGCTTAAATCTCGTAATCATCTTCTAGGCATTTTTCCTGCAATACACATGAAATAGTTCAAAATTTTAGTAACAAATAACAATAATAATAGTACATTTAAAATAGTTAAATTATATGACATGCCCAACTATATATTATAATATTACATAAAAATAATAAATCGCAAAATCTTACTAAATCATATTTCGTAAATATCTTCGTCCACATCCTGACGAACCCATTGAAATTGTTGACTAGTACTAGGGATATTTTCATTTAAGTTTTGTTCTGGAAAAGGCAATATTTCTGATCTTTCGACTATGTCATCTCTACTTCCACTGCCAATGTCGAACAAGTCTCTAGGGGTGTTTTGAAGTACAACTAACCAACCCTCATCAGTTGGATCTTCCGAGTAAAAAACTTGTTTAACTTTAGAAGAAAACACATATGGCTCGTCTATCAGTTGTTCTCCGGTGTGAATCAATCGAGAGAAATTCACCATTGTAAAGCCATATTGATCATTTTTAATTCCGCGAGCCATATTCAAATCAGCCCAATCATCTCGAAATAAGATAACTTTGCATTTTCGTAATAATCCAACTCAATGATATTAGTAATAAGTCCATAATACTCTAGATTCCCCTCGATGGATTACTGTCCCTAGCACTAGCATAACTTGTAATTGAAGAATTAATAATGATTCCACAATTTTGGGTTCTCCTCAATCTCTCACGAGACCTTCTATGAAATCGGTATCCGTTGATGAGGAAGGCACTATATCTTTTCACTATTCTGTTTGGACCTTATGAAAGCCATTTAACTTCGTCATTAACTTCATTCCGACTCCAAACCTATTGAATCGAAAGTAAATCGAGTAATTATAAATGTTATGAGAAAACATTAGTACTTGTCAATGAAAACTTAAATTGCATACCATTTGGCTTAACCATTCATGGAATGATTCTGTGAACAACTTATTAATTTCTCACTGATTTAATCTTCGAGATTGTGAATGAGCTCTCAGTATTTGTTTGTACTCACTACGTTTAAAAAAGGTTTACTTTGTTAGAAGACAAAAAAAATTATAATTGATGAGTATTTATCAAATTCTAGAACTTACTTCCAAAATGGTTCCATTGAATCGTGATGAAAAAGAATGTATCGATATGCTTGTACCCATGATCTATCGTCTAATTCTACAATTTTGACTTTACCGATTGGTTCTCCGAAACTTTGAAATAAATAAGTTTCAGCCAAGTTATGATCTGTGAGCCCAGCATTTCTACTTGGTCTGTTCATTCTTGTTTTAACATCTTCCAAATACCTCGAACAGAGAGTCATACATTCCTCTGCCAAGTAGCCCCCGACATTTGATCCTTCCGAATAACGCTTATTGCGGCAGTAAGACTTCAATTTGGATAGGAACCTAAACACGATATACAATATTATCAAAAGTTGCAACTAAAGGCATTGAGGTGAATGAAAGAATAATTTGCAAATAAAGTAAGACCTTTCAATAGGATACATTCATCGATAGAAAACAAGTCCACCAAGTATTGCTTCACCCGGGAGATGAATTAACAAGTGCACCATAATAGTGAAGAAGGAAGGTAGGAAGATCTTCTCCAGATTGCATAAAGTCAATGCGGCTCGATCTTGTAGTGTCTCAAGTTCTTGAACATTTAAAACTTTACCACAAATGCCTTTCATTATGTTTGACAGTTCAATTACACAAGACATCACCTTTTTTGACATACAACACCGCATAGCAACTGGCAGTAAGTCTTGCATCAAGATGTGATAGTCATGCGATTTTAAGCCATATAGTCTTCGATCCTTAAGACTCACACATCGAGATATATTTGATGCATACGCATCCGGGACCTTTATATCCTTCAACGCCATGCAGAATACTTCTTTCTCCATCTTTGACATTGAAAAAATAGCAGGCGGTAACTGATATTTCATATTCGGAAGTGCTTGGGGATGAAGCCCACGCCAAATACCCATGTGGACTAAATCAAGTCGACTCTGAAGATTGTCTTTCGATTTTCCATCGACATTCAAAATAGTCCCAATGATGTTCTCACAGACATTTTTCTCAATGTGCATGACATCAAGATTATGGCATAAAATCTGATGCTGTAACACCCCAAACTCGACCCATGCGTTTCGACCGGATCTGGCATGTCACGGCTTGTACTTTGAAAACCTTTGCTTTGATGGTACTCAAAATTTCTGAGTTAATTGGACCATATTTAAGTAAATAAACGGCATTTTAAAAATAAAACCTTATATTAGTATTATTAAGTATAAATAAACCTTATTATAAAATTCACAAGTTGCTTAACATTGAAAACGACTTAGTTGAATGAAAACTAGGGGCCTTATTACATAAATATTCTCAAAATAACATTGAAATAAATTAACCTAAAGAAACCTCAGAAGAAAATAACTTGTAGGAATAGAACTTGATGGCCCCTCGAGTCCGCCTCGGCTCCCATGTCCACGATCTACTGCTCACCTAAAATGTTGGGAAAAATAAAAGGTTGAGTCACCAAGTGAAGCACCCCAAACCCGGCCCACAAGCCCTGACCGGATCTGGTATGTTCCTCGAGTAAAACTTCAACTAATTCTCGTTTTGTTTTATAAGAAAATATAATAGTTCCGTATACAATGGATCTACTTAGTGGTCGCGTTGTAAATGATGTTTATATAGTTGGTGTCTCATTAAAACGTTATCTTTAAGAAAAAGATTTTTAGTTAAAAGAAAACCAAATTTAATGAAAAACTTATTATTAAAAAACCATAGGTGTTTAGGTGTCAAAACAGTTTAAGTTATTTTTTGAAATCATTTAATTATTTAGTAAATGTTTGATCGTAGCAGATTAAAAATCTAAAACGTAAAATTTAAACAGTTCATAGCGGCCTTATTACAAAAATAACATAACCCAAATTAAATCCTAAATAATAAAAATAAACTTAGTAGGTTTAATTAAAAGAAACTCCGAAATACTAAGTTGAGCAATGGCCACCACGTAGTCCTCGCTGACCCGATCCATTACGCTAAGCGTCACCTGAAAACATATCCCATAAAGGGTGAGTCACAGACTCAATGTGTAACATAACACTAAAAGCCCAATCGATCATAGCTATTAAGCCCATTTAAGACATATTTAGCCATAAGCCCATTTTTTTAGTAAAACAGATAATAATCGATTAAATCACATGTATATATAAAAATGAAATGCAATCCCGAGCCTACCCAAAAATCCATTCGCTACACACCACCGTACCTACCAATCACACCGTGGGGATTACTAAATCGACCCTCCATCCGCTACACACCATCGAAGGCAGTTACTCAGTCAGCATGCACATTGCCCTTATAATTTTGTCGCATGGCCACCATATAATTGTGACCGAAGTCACCGGATTCATAATATGTGACCGAAGTCACCGGATTCATATATGTGACCGAAGTCACCGGATTTATATATGTGATTGAAGTCACCGGATTCATATATGTGACCGAAGTCACCGGATTATGTGGTAAAACTACCGGAACACTTCCCTTTTATCAAAATCACCCATATGCCCATGCAACAAACATATTATTCGAATTTTATGCAATATACCCCAAAATCATAACAGAGTCATACTTATTTCATATTTATGCGTATAGCATTATTAACGAAGTATTGGGGTAAACATACCTGAATACCATGTACCACTGAATATTTAATTCTCGATGTATCTCTCCTTAGAGTTGGCTACAAAAAGAATCCCAAAATCCTCCTTCAAAGTTTCGGCCAAGGAGAATAAAAAGAATTAGATTCCTAAAATCGGCTAATCCAAAAGGAAAGAAAGAAACACGATAGACAGTTAATCCTTACCACTAATGCTGAAATCGATTGCACCTTTACTTGATACCACAAAGAGATTTGGCCTTAACAATTAAGAAGAAAAGAAATGGAGTTTAGGGAGATTCGGCAATGATGGTGTTTTGGTTTGAAGAGGTTGCGGCAATGGTGAAATTTGGGAGAGAGAGGTTCGGCCTATACACAATGAAAAGAAGAGAAGAGAAAAGAAATGGTGGTTTTGGCTTTAACAAAAGAGAAGAGAGAGAGACATGAGAGGTTTAAGATGTTATGGTTATGGTGAAAATGGAGGATGGTTTCAGCTAAGAGAAAGAAGAAGAAAAGAAAAAGATGTAAAATGACCTTAGTGCTAGGATGATTTTGGCACTAGAGAGGAAGAAAAGAAAAAAGAAAATGTCTTCTAAGCTTTTGGTGTTTTCGGCAATATAGGAAAAGAAACTTGAGAGAATAGGCAATTAAACCAAAATGGTCAAAAATGATAGCCAAAACAAAACAAAACTTACACCTAATGCAAATGACAATTTTGGCTAAGGAGAAAGATTTTTGGAGAAAAGGGAAAAAGATGCACAAAATGTTAAGATTTTTGGCCAACTATCACCCCCTAATCCCATACAACATTCAGCCAACTCACATGCCAACACAATCCCACTTTTTCCTTCTCATTTCTTCCCTATCTTCCCCCTAATCACTATCACAATTAAGCCAACCCCCCTTAGCCCCTTATGCCGTCTACATTCATGGTCAAAAGGCCATAGAAAAACTTCCAAAACATCACCCATTCATCAAGCCTTTTGTCCCCTTATCCTTCCATAACATTTTGATTCCATACCTTAACTAATAACTTGCCTTTTTCCTTCGGTCTACTATCCAAAAATGAAAGAAAATCCATCCATACTAAGATAAGGCTTGACCGACACTATAGGAAAGAGAACAAAAAAAAATAAAAATCCTTCCAATTGCTAGCTAAGGGATTCGAACCTCTCCCCTCATGCATTCACCCATGTGCCAACTCCACTTTGCCAATTGACTTGTTGTGATTAAAACCTCATGCCAATTTTTCTTAAAGCCTGTCTTGCTTAGCTCCGTCTTAAGACTTAAAAATTTAATATTTTTCTAAGGTATTCTCTTACATACTGAAGTTCCTAAAACTCCCAAAGCACACTCAAACCACACATAGGCATGCTACCACATACAATTAAGTTAAAATGCACAACCCCTATATTCGAATATTACAGTTCTACCCCCGTAAAATAATTTTGACCCCGAAATTACCTGGCTAGAATAAGTGAGGGTATTGCTGTCGCATTGCTTCCTCCGTTTCCCACAAAGCTTCTTCCGATCCATGATTACGCCATAACACTTTGACGAGAGGAACTAATTTCCTCCGTAACACCTTTACATCCCGTTCTAGAATTCGAATTGGCTCCTCTTCGTAAGACAAATCTGGTCTTAATTCCACCTCCTCAACTGGCACTACATGAGATGGATCCTACTGGTAATGACGTAACAATGAAACATGGAACACATCGTGCATTTGCTTCAACTCTGAAGGCAATTCTAACTGATATGCCACTGGTCCGACCCGCTTCAAAACCCGATAAGGTCCAATAAACCTGGGACTTAACTTCTCTTTGCGTCCAAATCTCATTACCTTCTTCCAAGGTGAAACCTTTAGGAACACTCGATCCCCTATAGCAAACTCTATTTCTTTCCTCTTAAGATCTGCGTATGACTTTTTCCTGTCAGATGCTTCCTTTAACTGAGCCCAGATTACCTTAATCTTTTCTTCAGATTCAATCACTATTTCTGGACCCAAAACTTGACGTTCCCCTAATTCTATCCAACACGTAGGAGTGTGACACTTTCATCCATATAGTGCTTCATACGGTGCCATCCGAATACTAGCTTGGTAACTGTTGTTGTACGCAAATTTCGCTAAAGGTAAGAACTCCTCCGCCTTCCTCCAAATCTATCACACATCCCCTTAACATATCCTCTAAAATTTGGATTACTCGCTCAGACTGGCCGTCCGACTGTGGATGAAATGTTGTACTGAAGTCCAACCTGGTGCCCAAAGTCTGATGTAATACTTTCGAAAATCGAGACGTAAACCTCGGATCCCTATCCGAAATAATCGACACCGGTACTCCATGCAATCTCACATTCTCAGCCACATACAACTTCGCCAATTTCTACAAGGAGTAATCAACCCGAACTGGGATAAAATGTGCAGATTTCATCAATCGATCCACTATCACCCATATTGAGTCTTTCTTAGTAGGCGTAGGAGGAAGCCCACTAACAAAGTTTGGTGATTCTCTCCACTTCCATTGCAAAATCTTTATCGGCTGAAGCAATCCCGAAGGTACTTGATGTTCAGCCTTGACTTGTTGACACGTTAAGTACTTTCCTACGAATTCTGCAACTTCCCACTTAAGACCAGGCCACCAAAACTGATCTCGTAAATCTTGGTATAACTTACTTCCCCCATGATGCATAGCATAAGGGCTACCATACGACTCCTGAAGAATCCTTTGCCTCAACTCCTGATCCCTCGGCATATAGACTTTACCCTTGAAACACAATACCCCATCGCTGTTAATACCATAATCTTCTAGTTCCCCATTCTGCACCTGCCATAGCTTAGCACTCAGATCATCGTCTACCAACTGTCTCTCTTTCACTTGACTCAACCACGTCGGCTTTACTTGTAATTCTGCCAGCAAGCTTCTGTCGTCATAAAGACAAATATGTGTAAACATCGCCCTTAGATCTAACACCACTTTCTGACTTAGAGCGTCTGTCACCACATTCGCCTTGCCCGGGTGGTACTCTATAGAACAATCGTAGTCTTTCAACAACTCTACCCACCTTCGCTGTCTCAAATTCAGTTCTTTCTGAGTCAGTAGATATTTCAGACTCTTGTGGTCCGTATATATCACTGACTTTTCCCAATATAAATAATGCCTCCATACCTTAAGAGCAAAGATTACCGCTGCCAACTCCAAGTCATGCGTCGAGTAGTTAACCTCGTGTGGCCTCAATTGCCGAGACGCATAAGCAACTACCTTCTCGTCTTGCATCAGAACACATCCTAATCCTGTGTGAGAAGCATCACAATACACAACGAAATCCTTCCCTGCCTCAGGCTGAATCAAAATCGGAGCTTCAGTCAAAACCCTCTTAAACTTCTCAAAGCTCTCTTGCTGCTTATCTGCCCATACGAAAGGTACCTCCTTTCTCAACAATTTCGTTAAAGGTGCAGCTATCGATGAAAATCCTTGGACGAATCTTCTGTAGTAGCCTGCTAATCCCAAGAAGCTGCCAACCTCAGATACGGACTTGGGTGGCTTCCAATCTAGTATTGCCTCAATCTTCCGAAGATCCACCCTTATCCCTTCTGTAGACACCACATGGCCTAAAAACGCAACATCTTTCAGCCAAAATTCACACTTGCTGAATTTGGCATATAGCTTTTTCTCCCTTAACACTTGCAACACTATCCAGAGATGCTTATCATGCTCTATCTCAGACTTAGAATACACTAGGATGTCGTCTATGAACACCACGATGAATTGATCCAAGTAGGGTTGAAAAACCCGATTCATCATATCCATGAACGCAATTGGGCGTTCATTAATCCGAACAAAGATTACAAAAACTCATAATGCCCATATCTTGTTCTAAAGTCGTCTTATGAATATCCGCTTCTTTCACCTTAAGCTGATGATACCCCGACCTTAGATCTATCTTTGAGAATACCGCAGCTCCCTCAAGCTGATCGAACAAGTCATCGATCCTCGGCAAAGGATACTTGTTCTTGATGGTCAGCTTATTCAACTGCCGATTATCTATACACATCCTCATCATTTTGTCCTTCTTCTTTACAAACAAGACCGGTCCTCCCCATGGAGACACACTAGGTCTGATAAACCCACGATCAAGCAACTCCTGGATCTGAGCCTTAAGCTCAACCAACTCCTTCGGTGCCATTCTATACAGGGCGATAGAAACTGGCGCCATTCCAGGCAACAAGTCAATACCAAATTCTACCTCTCGATCCGAAGGCAATCCTGGAAGTTCTTCCGGAAAGATGTCCACAAATTCACTCACAGTCCTGACCTCTTCAACAGTTGCTTCCTTAACCTCCAAGGCACTAACCAACATCAGAAAAGCTACACATCCCTTTCTAACTATCTTTTCTGCCTTAAGGGAAGATACTACATTTGATAAGTAATTTCGCCTCTCGCCCATCACCACAACTTCTCTGTCATCAATAGCTCTTAATGACATCCGCTTAGTAGCACAATCCACATTTGCATGATATTTCACTAGCCAGTCCATGCCTAAGATCAGGTCAAATTCCCCGAATGGCAACTCCATTAAATCACCTAAACTGTGTCCTTGAACTTCTAAAGGCACTTCCTTAAAGAGCTTATCTACTACTACATCATCTAAAGGACTAAGTACGATCATCTTCCTAGGTATGCAGTTCGTAAGTCACATGCAGAGTTCCAGATACTTTAATAGCGATGTATGAATGAGTTGACCCTATATCTATCAAAGCAATAAAGGGCAACCCAGAAATCAGAAACATACCCATGATAACATCAGGTGCATCACTATCTTCTCTACAACGAACTACATATACCAGACCTGGTTGTCTCGCCTCAGTGCTACCACTGCCTCTGGCCTGGGTCCCGCGACCTCTACCATGACCATTACTTCTTCCATTCAGACCACGACCCCTCATCGACTGCTGTCCACCTCTGCGAGCCTGATTAACACCCTGACCTGCTGGGCGGTTCTTATCTGTTTTCATCGGACAATTCTTAATCATATGATCTTTAGACCCGCACTTGAAACATCTCCGGTCTTTTTCCAACATTCTCCGGTGCATCTTCCCACATTGAGCACAAGTACGATATTGTCCTCCCGTAGCAACCTGCTGACCTCGTGGCCCATCAACTCTAGGTCTCTTTTGAAAATTTCTGGATGACCCTGAAGACCCATAGTTTTTTTTATTCTTATTCTGACCTCGGTCCCGGTTCTGTCTCTCAGTTAGCTTAACTTTTTAGCTATTCTTGCCCTATCCACTAAAACTGCAAAGTCTCTTTCCCGATCCAGAGTAATCAACACTCGTAACTCATCCCTCAGTCCATCCTCGAATCTGACACACCACTCATAATCAGTAGCTACTATCCTTCCAGCATATCGGCTAAGTCACAAAAACTCTGCTTCATACTCAGCTATCGACTTATTTCCTTGCACTAAATTCAGAAACGCCTTTCTTTGAGAGTCGATGTAGCTAGCTCCAATGTATTTCCCTTCAAACTTAACCTTAAAATACCCCCAATCCATTCGATCCGTAGGGGTACTCTCCTGATGGTGAGCCACCACCGGTAGGCCTCATCACAAGTAGTGAAACAAAGACCTTTCAACTTTTCCTCTCAAGAAGGGTCCAAATCGTCCATGATCCTCTCGATCGCTTTCTAACCAAGATTCATTGATTCGAGCTACTCCAGATACTCCCTTAAAAATTTCAACTCCGTTTGATCTAATTCTCTCATCTACTGACTTTCGAGCCCCATTTCCCATACTAACTCCTGCTACTCGTTCTAAAACTCGCAGCATAGCTTGCGATACTGCGCCATCTCCTCCAGTTTGCTCTTGAAATTCCACCCCAACAGCCGGTGGCAGAGCTTCATTTTCGGAACCTTGACCAGATCTAACTGGTTCCGACACAGCCATTCTACCTCTACCGCGTCCACAACGACCACGTCCCTTAGAACTCATGTCTACTACGCGTCTTATCTGTTTTATGAAAAAAGTTTTATGCATTAGAGTCTTTTCACTTCTTGTTTAAAGAGAGTTTTATGCAACAGAGATTTATTCAGTGGTTTTTTCCATAGAAGTACACATATACCTAGGGTCCATGTCTCTAAAGTATGGTTTTCTTAGGCTTATCACTTAAAGTATCATACATTCACATCAATTTATCAACAAAAGAACTTACCTGGTGGATCTGGGCTGAGAACTCGAGTGCCATGCTTCTATAAAACCATTTTAACTAACAAAATTTTCAAAAAGTCATTTTGGGCTTAATTTTGAAAACATTGTGGGCTTCAAAACCCAAGGTCGAGAGTTTAAAATTGGGCTCTGATACCAAGTTGAAACACCCCAAACCCGGCCCACAAGCCCTGATCGGATCTGGTATGTTCCTCGAGTAAAACTTCAACTAATTCTCGTTTTGTTTTATAAGAAAATATAATAGTTTCGTATACAATGGATCTACTTAGTGGTCACGTTGTAAATGATGTTTATATAGTTGGTGTCTCATTAAAACGTTATCTTTAAGAAATAGATTTTTAGTTAAAAGAAAACTAAATTTAATGAAAAACTTATTATTATTGTAAAAAACCATAGGTGTTTAGGTGTCAAAACAGTTTAAGTTATTTTTCGAAATCATTTAATTATTTAGTAAATGTTTGATCATAGCCAATTAAAAATCTAAAACGTAAAATTTAAACAGTTCATAGTGGCCTTATTACAAAAATAACATAACCCAAATTAAATCCTAAATAATAAAAATAAACTTAGTAGGTTTAATTAAAAGAAACTCAAAATCTTGAGTTGAGCAATGGCCACCACGTAGTCCTCACGACCGATCCATTACAGTAAGCGCCACTGAAAACATATCCCATAAAGGGTGAGTCATGCACTCAATGTGTAACATAACACTAAAAGCCCAATCGATCATAGCTATTAAGCCCATTTAAGACATATTTATCCATAAGCCCATTTTTAGCAAAAGCAGATAATAATCGATTAAATCACATGTATATATAAAATGAAATGCAACTCGAGCCCACCTAAAATCCATCCGCTACACACCACCCGCATTCTACCAATCACACCGTAGGATTACTAAATCGCCCTCCATCCGCTACACACCATCGAAGGCGATTCTTTGCAGTCAACATGCATATCGCCCTTATAATTTTGTGGCATGGCCACCGAATAATTGTGACCGAAGTCACCGGATTCATAATATGTGATCGAAGTCACCGGATTCATATATGTGACCGAAGTCACCGGATTCATATATGTGACTGAAGTCACCGGATTCATATATGTGACCGAAGTCACCGGATTATGTGGTAAAACCAGCGGAACACTTCCCCTTTATCGAAATCACCCATATGCCCATGCAATAAACATATTATTCAGATTTTATGCAATATACCCCAAAATCATAACAGAGTCATACTTATTTCATATTTATGCTTATAGCATTATTAACGAAGTATTGGGGTAAACATACCTGAATACCATGTACCACTGAATGGTACCCGTAACCGTTATCATACATATTTTTCTTAACACATACAAATCATTAGTTTTATTGATCTATTAGAAATTTAGTATAGTGTTACACACCTGATAACAGTGAGAACTATACTTTCTCGCTCGTTGATACCTAAATATTTATCACACTTGATTAGAACACTAATACTTATAAAACTATAGTATTGATGAATAATCTAATTCCTTACCCTCGGAATCTCGAACAACACTTATATGTGATTTCTCTCGATAGATGGATCAAAACTCGATGACACACCACGAACAAATAATGGCTTGGGTGTACGCACGACTTCAAATAATCGATCTTCGTTGGCAGAGGGTCCACAACCCGGTGGAAAGTCTCGAATCCCCGATACAGCCCTACATTTGAAATTTGAGGGTATAGTAGAACCACCCCTCTTCCAAACACTCCTCACTGCTCTTTTCGAACCTATTTTATTTGTTCAAAAATCTTACGTTCACGGATAAATGATCGAGCGATAGAGTCCCCTAAAAACAAAAGCGATTAGTAGTCTATCTGAAACGATATGATAAGTAATATAAAACTCCTTTACCTTGAATATTTAATTCTTGATGTATCTCTCCTTAGTCGTTGGCTACAAAAAGAATCCCAAAATCCTCCTTCAAAGTTTTGGCCAAGGAGAATAAAAAGAATTAGATTCCTAAAATCGGCTAATCCAAAAGGAAAGAAAGAAACACGATAGACAGTTAATCCTTACCACTAACGCTGAAATCGATTGCACCCTTACTTGATACCACAAAGAGATTCGGCCTTAACAATTAAGAAGAAAAGAAATGGAGTTTAGGGAGATTCGGCAATGATGGTGTTTTGGTTTGAAGAGGTTGCGGCAATGGTGAAATTTGGGAGAGAGAGATTCGGCCTATACACAATGAAAAGAAGAGAAGAGAAAAGAAATGGTGGTTTCAGCTTTAACAAAAGAGAAGAGAAAGAGAGATGAGAGGCTTAAGATGTTATGGTTATGGTGAAAATGGAGGATGGTTTCAGCTAAGAGAAAGAAGAAGAAAAGAAAAAGATGTAAAATGACCTTAGTGCTAGGATGATTTCGGCACTAGAGAGGAGGAAAAGAAAAGAGAAAATGTCTTCTAAGCATTTTCTGTTTTCAGCAATAGAGGAAAAGAAACTTGAGAGAATAGGCAATTAAACCAAAATGGTCAAAAATGATAGCCAAAACAAAACAAAACTTACACCTAATGCAAAAGACAATTTTGGCTAAGGAGAAAGATTTTTGGAGAAAAGGGAAAAAGATGCACAAAATGTTAAGACTTTTGGCCAACTATCACCCCCTAATCCCATACAACATTCGGCCAACTCACATGCCAACACAATCCCACTTTTTCCTCCTCATTTCTTCCCTATCGTCCCCCTAATCACTATTACAATTAAGCCAACCCCCCTTAGCCCCTTATGCTGTCTACATTCATGGTCAAAAGGCCATAGAAAAACTTCCAAAGCATCACCCATTCATCAAGCCTTTTGTCCCCTTATCCTTCCATAACATTTTGATTCCATACCTTAACTAATAGCTTGCCTTTTTCCTTTGGTCTACTATCCAAAAATGAAAGAAAATCCATCCATACTAAGATAAGGCTTGACCGACACTATAAGAAAGAGAACAAAAAAAAAATAAAAATCCTTCTAATTGCTACCTAAGGGATTCGAACCTCTCCCCTCATGCATTCACCCATGCGCCAACTCCACTTTGCCAATTGACTTGTTGTGATTAAAACCTCATGCCAATTTTTCTTAAAGCCTGTCTTGCTTAGCTCCATGTTAAGACTTAAAATTTAATATTTTTTAAGGTATTTTCTTACATACTGAAGTTCCTAAAACTCCCAAAGCACACTCAAACCACACATAGGCATGCTACCACATACAATTAAGTTAAAATGCATAACCCCTATATTCTGGATATTACACCAAGACTCAGTGTACAAATCTCGAGAACACATAAAAAGGCTTGAGGCCCACAAACACATTATGAGCCTTGGCCCGTATACAAGGGTAACAAAATATGCAACATGGCCCATCCCAAACCTATGAGTCCATCCTCTACACACCCCTGCATCAACCATCACACCGTGGGATTTCTACAATCAACCCTCCATCCGCTACGCACCATATCGACAGCTGTGCTGCTTGTCATAAAGACCAATCACTATGTGACCTATGTGGCGAAGCCACCGATCGCTATGCGACCTTAATAATATATCGACAACCGTGTCGCTCATCATAAAGACCGATCACTATGTGACCTATGTGGCAAAGCCACCGATCGCCTCATGACTGCCTCCCCTTTCAGTAAATCAATCAATCCCATCCCATGCATACATGCAAGAATCATAACATTAAACTATCTAAATAGATCACATATTTTTACATACTTGATACACATAGAGAAGTTTCTATGATTACGCACTGCATCCCTTGCCTACCCTTTTCGGGTAATACTGATTTGCTCATACTGACCTCATTTTTCGCCTTTTAGCCCATTACATACATATAATTCAGATTGACCAGTGTGATAGAGATCTACACACCTTTTCTGACTTTTAGCCCATAACATACATATAATTCAGATTAACTAGTGTGATAGAGATCTACACACCTTTTCCGGCTTTTAGCCCATAACATACATATAATATAACAAAGTTATGTGTCAAGAATCTACACACCTAATTACCGATAAAAAGAGGCTTTCTATATCGACGCTATCCTTAGTCGACACAACTACTATCTGCCTAAGGTGTTGTTCAGAAGCCGATCCACAACCAATTGGCCAATCTCGAACAACAGATAATGCTTGTTTCTTAAACTTAGGGATTCTTTCTTTTACCTGATCCATATTTAATTCCATTATAAATCCGTATCAGAGTTAGTATAATAATATTTAATCGTTAATCCTCCTTATAAAGTTAAAATCTTGTATATAATGATGAAATCTAATAGAAATCTAGGAAAATCTTCTTACCTTAAAAATCCCAAATTGGAGACTTATGAATTTGACTTTTAGATCTAGTCGACTAGGCTTCCTTCAAACCCGACTTGCCGCCCATCATAAACCATTAAACTATTCACTTTCGGCTTTTGCCTTTTCAAAAATCAGGAATAGATTATGAGAACTAATCAAAAATCTATTCTTACCTTAACTTAGGAGATTCGACTAGTACTAGAGAGAGAATTCGACAATGTCAATGGAGGATTTAAATGCCAGAAGTGTAGAACAATTTCTCAAATAGGATGAATAAAAGAAAAAGTGATGGATGCTTCGGCTTTTTAGAGAAATCGGCACAAGGGAAAGGAAAGTGGGGAAAAGTTTCGACTTTTAAAGAAATAGAGAAAGAAATTTGGAGAAAAAAAGCTAAGGAATTTCGGCACAAAATGGAGAGGATTTAATGTCAGAAACAAGGAGATAGCCCTCTCTATTTATAGGAAATTCGGTAACCCTTTGCCATGTAGTAGCTGGTTTCTTTACTCCTTTCAGTGATGGATTCTTGGCCATCACTCTCTTTGTAGATAAATTCCTAACTTTTCTCCTTTATCTTAATCTACTAGCTCATCTAAAAGAGACTTAATTATCTCTAACTCCTCCCTCCTTTATTAGCATATTATCCACATATTTTAATCATTAAAATCCCTATATCTTAGCCTTTATCTGCTTATTATCCACATAAAATAAATTCCTAAATAATAGCCTTTATCTGCTTATTATCCACATATTTTAAACATTAAAACCCCTAAATTTTAGCCTTGTTTCCATCCACTCCACCTAATCCTAATGCCCAAAATTTAGCTAACTTAAATTAAAAGAATTGGGCTCCATGAAACTTAAATTTGGGCCGCTTACTCCCTTGTGTGGCGTCACCTCCTAAGATTGGGCCACAAGCCCACTTTGGTATTTTAAACATAGATACTACCTTTTAAACCCTATAATGCCCAAACAGATAATTTTAATCAAGGCCTCTGCCTAAACTTGAGCCCAATTTAGACCCCTAACACTTAAATTAACTCATTCCACATATCCACCCATTAAACGCATAGGCCCAAAAATTTAGGATGTTACAGTTCTACCCTCCTTAAAGAAATTTCGTCCTCGAAATTTCCAACTAACTAGTAATCATTCTACCTGAGTCTCACCACTATGCTTTCGCTGCACACTCTAATTCTAAAGCCAAAATAAACACTTAGTATACTATGGTAGGTACGCACCATTATTCGTGATCTCAAGCGTCTTCGCCCCTTGTACTCATTCTACCTATTCGCGTTTATATGATTAGAAATTTTTGAACTATTAGTTTTCTTCCACTTTTTTTTAACCACGGACAGTCTTATAAATGATAGCTTTAAGAGTAATTATTTCGAATTGGCATTCACCATACAGTCTCAAGTTCATATCCTCTAAGAAACCCATACATTCAATCATGAACTCATGTTCATTACAGAAAAGTAGTGTTGTTGTTGTGGTGGTTGTTATTTTCTCTACTCAAGGGTATTTTCATAATTTTATCCTACAAGGGCATTTTTATTAATTTTATAGAATAAGGGTATTTTGGTAATTTTGCATTCCCAAGGGTATTTTGGTAATTTTGGAAATTGAGGGTATTTTGGTAATTTTAAAATTTGGGGCATTTCAAAATTTTAAAATCTGAAGGTATTTCGATAATTTTGAAATTCGGGAGTATTTCGATAATTTTAAAATTCTGAGGTATTTCGATAATTTTGAAATTTGAGGGTATTTCGATAATTTTTGTGATCTGAGGGTATTTTGGTAATTTTTGTGATTCAGGGGTATTTCAGTAATTTTACAAAATAAGGGTAATTTGGTAATTTTGTTCATTTGCAAAACAAGGGTAAGTTGGTAATTTTCTTCATAGTTGCGAACATTTTCAAATCAAATGTATTTTTTTTGGAATGTACAAAACTTAGGGGTTTTGTTTGCAAAATAGGGTGGTTGGTCCCTTTCGGGTTTTAATTATGGGTTCAGCCCATGAACAAGTCCTTATAGTTAGAGTGAACAGTCACTATGCACCAGGTAAGATTCCTATGAAGAAGAGGTGAGTCACTTGGACTGCTTAAATACCAAGCTCTTTCGGATCTACTCCTAGACATGCATATGCCTGTTGCCACACCTTAGTCTTGTGACTCGTTTACAGGTCTTGTTTTAGTGAAGTTAAGTCTTGTGGAATTGAAGAGTTGTTTGCCTAAGCCTAGAGTCTATCAAGTTCTAACCTAGATAGTCTACGTCCCATAAAGCTCATTAAGCCCACATAAATAACACAACAAGAGTTCAGAATACTTACTTGGGTGGATCGGGTGTCGGTAGACTCGAAGGCCATGTCCTCGAACCAAAAAAAAAATTCTAAAAGCATTTCTAGACCCATTTCACAGCCTGAGTTTTGAACTAGGCTCTGATACCAAATTGTAACACCCAAACCCGACTCATGCATTTCGATCAGATCTGGCATGTCACGGCTTGTACTTTGAAAACCTTTGCTTTGATGGTACTTGAAATTTGTGAGTTAATTGGACCATATTTAAGTAAATAAACGGCATTTTAAAAATAAAACCTTATATCAGTATTATTAAGTATAAATAAACCTTATTATAAAATTCACAAGTTGCTTAACATTGAAAACGACTTAGTTGAATGAAAACTAGGGGCCTTATTACATAAATATTCTCGAAATAACATTGAAATAAATTAACCTAAAGAAACCTCGGAAGAAAATAACTTGTAGGAATAAAACTTGATGGCCCCTCGAGTCCGCCTCGGCTCCCATGTCCACGATCTACGCTCACCGAAATGTTGGGAAAAATAAAGGTTGAGTCACCAAGACTCGATGTGCAAATCCGAGAACACATAAAAGGCTTGAGGCCCACAAACACATTATGAGCCTTGGCCCGTATACAAGGGTAACAAAATATGCAACATGGCCCATCCCAAACCTATGAGTCCATCCTCTACACACCCCGCACTCAACCATCACACCGGGATTT
The DNA here is from genome assembly GCA_025506655.1 of Gossypium rotundifolium. NCBI lineage: Eukaryota > Viridiplantae > Streptophyta > Magnoliopsida > Malvales > Malvaceae > Gossypium > Gossypium rotundifolium. The sequence continues at coordinate 183,038,488 of CP106722.1, read as the reverse complement.
TTACAATCAACCTCCATCCGCTACACACCATATCGATAGGTTGTCTTTCATCATAAAGACCGATCACTATGTGACCTATGTGGCGAAGCCACCGATCGCTATGCGACCTTAATAATATATCGACAAATTTGTCTTTTCATCATAAAGACCGATCACTATGTGACCTATGTGGTAAAGCCACCGATCGCCTCGCGACCTGCTCCCCTTCCGTAAATCAATCAATCTCATTCCATGCATACATGCAAGAATTAGAACATTAAGTTATCTAAACAGATCACATATTTTTACATACTTCGATACACATAGAGAAGTTTCTATGATTACGTACCTGGCATCCCTTGCCTACCCTTTCTGGGTAATACGACTGTTCATACAGCCTCATTTTTCGGCTTTTAGCCCATAACATACATATAATTTAGATTAACTAGTGTGATAGACATCTACACACCTTTTCTGGCTTTTAGCCCATAACATACATATAATTCAGATTAACTAGTGTGATAGAGATCTACACACCTTTTCTGGCTTTTAGCCCATAACATACATATAATATAACAAAGTTATGTGTCAAGAATCTACACACCTGATTATCGATAAAATGAGGCTTTCTATATCGATGCTATCCTTAGTCGACGCAACTGCTATCTGCCTAAGGTGTTGTTCAAAAGCCGGTCCACAACCAATTGGCCAATCTCGAACAGCAGATATTGCTCGTTTCTTAAACTTAGGGATTCTTTCTTTTGCCTTATCCATATTTAATTCCATCATAAATCCTTATCAGAGTTACTATAATAATATTTAATCGTTAATCCTCCTTATAAAGTTAAAATCTTGTATATAATGATGAAATCTAATAGAAATCTAGGAAAATCTTCTTACCTTAAAAATCCCGAAATTGGAGACTTATGAATTTTGGCTTTTAGATCTAGTCGACTAGGCTTCCTTCAAATCCTGACTTGCCGCCCATCATAAACCATTAAACTATTCGCTTTAGCTTTTTTCTTTTCAAAAATCGGGAATAGATTATGAGAACTAATCAAAAATCTATTCTTACCTTAACTTAGGAGATTTGGCTAGTACTAGAGAGAGAATTCGACAATGTCAATGGAGGATTTAAATGCCAGAAGTGTAGAACAATTTCTCAAATAGGATGAATAAAAGAAAAAGCGATGGATGCATCAACTTTTTAGAGAAATCGGCACAAGGGAAAGGAAAGTGGGGAAAAGTTTCGGCTTTTAAAGAAATAGAGAAAGAAATTTGGAGAAAAGAAGCTAGGGAATTTTGGCACAAAAGGGAGAGGATTTAATGTCAGAAACAAGGAGATAGCCCCCTCTATTTATAGGAAATTCGGTAACCTTTTGCCATGTAGTAGCTGGTTTCTTTACTCCTCTCAGTGATGGATTCTTGGCCATCACTCTCTTTATAGATAAGTTCCTAACTTTTCTCCTTTATCTTAATCTACTAGCTCATCTAAAAGAGACTTAATTATCTCTAACTCCTCCCTCCTTTATCAGCATATTATCCACATATTTTAATCATTAAAATCCCTAGATCTTAGCCTTTATCTGCTTATTATCCACATAAAATAAATTCCTAAATAATAGCCTTTATCTGCTTATTATCCACATATTTTAAACATTAAAACCCCTAAATTTTAGCCTTGTTGCCATCCACTCCACCTAATCCTAATGCCCAAAATTTAGCTAACTTAAATTAAAAGAATTGGGCTCCATGAAACTTAAATTTGGGCCCCTTACTCCCTTGTGTGGCGTCACCTCCTAATACTGGGCCACAAGCCCACTTTGGTATTTTAAACATATATACTACCTTTTAAACCCTATAATGCCCAAACAGATAATTTTAATCAAGGCCTCTGCCTAAACCTGAGCCCAATTTGGACCCCTAACACTTAAATTAACTCATTCCACATTTTCACCCATTAAACGTATAGGCCCAAAAATTTAGGATGTTACAGATGCTCCCAATAAGGCAACTCAAAAAAAAAATACTTCTTTTTTTCCACAAGTCCACCTCATTAGGATCGTCGTCTTCATCAGATTCATCATCAGATTCATCCCTAGATCTTCTATTTCTTTGTGGGTTGGCCGGTTGATTCATCTTCCCAGAAATGAAATTCATATCTTTTAACATTAACAATATTTCGGATCCATAGGTCTACGAAGGAGCTTCTCTGAACTCTTTAGTACAGTCAAACTGAGCACTCTGAAATCTAAATCTATAATTTTTTGGTAACCACTGACGATGCCCCATGTAAGAGAACTTCTTCCCATTATATAATCATTGCGAACATGTCTGCGTAGCACAACACGAACAAGCATAACATCCCTTGGTACTCCAACCAGATAAATTAGCATAAGCCGGGAAGTCATTAATAGTCCACATCAAAGTCACACATAAATTAAAGTTCTCTTTTCTCTTTGCATCGTATGTCTGAACACCAGCCCATAGTTGTTTTAACTCTTCAACAAGTGGCTGCAAATAGACATCAATATCATTCTCGGGCCCTTTCTCTCCAGGTATAATCATAGACAAGATAAAAGATGATTGTTTCATGCAAACCCATGGATGCAAATTGCAGGGAACAAGAACCACATGCCAAGTACTGTACGTTTTGCTCATGAGTTTGTAAGGGTTAAATCCATCGGATGCTAGCCCAAGCCTCACACTCCGAGGATCGCTTGCAAAGCTTGGAAATTTGGAGTCAAAAGATTTCCAAGCTAAAGAATCTGCATGATGCCTTAACAATCCATCATCGGTTCGTCCATCACGGTGCCATGTCATTGACTCGGCTATCTTCGACGACATGAAAAGCCGTTAAAGCCTTGGTATTAGCGAAAAATACCGTAAAATCTTAACTGGCTTCTTCCTTGATTGTGTATCGTGATCTTCCTCGTTACCATCCTCTGTATTTCTATTAATCCAACGGGATTGACCGCATACATGACAGCACTGTTGGTTTATCTGGTCGCCCCAATACAACATGTAGTCATTTGGGCAACTATGAATTTTGTTGTAGCCAAGGCCCAAATCCTTTATCAATTTCTTCATGTATTTGGAAAATTGAGGGATTTTCGCAAACGGGAACATTTCTTGCAAAAACTCCAACAGCATTGTCAACAAGTTTTCGGTCCATCCTCCCAAACATTTCAAGTGAAAAAGACGAATACAGAAAGTTAGTTTGGAAAATTTTGATCCCTCATACAGTTCTTCATTCATTTCACCAAGTAACGTGTAGAACCTCGCTGCTTCTTCATTTGGCTGTTCATCAGGTGCACTTCTTCCTCCTTCAATGAAAGTATTTCCACCAAAATTATAATCATCGGTTGCACCCAAGTCAAGTGGAAATGACCCGAAACCATCACTGCGCATATTAAAAGCGTCTCGCAATATGCCTTCCATGTTATCCTCTCTAACATTGTCATTGTAAGCACTATGAGGATAACCCAGATTCATCGATGAAGATGCTCCACTAGATGTACACTCTCCATGAAAAATCCATTTTTGTACCCCTGGACAAAGCCATCGACAACTAGATGTTCGTAGACAACTTCACGATAATGCCAATTAATATTGCAACACTTCTTACATGGGCAAAGAATCATATTCTCTTGGCTTGCATTTTGAAATATGAAATTTAGAAAAGTTTCTACTCCATTTCGATAGCTGTTGCTTACACTTGACAATTTCATCCAAGTCCTATCCATTTTGTAGTTCTTGAAGTCTAAAGTTGACAATAAATTACACGGCTAAATTGTTAATTTAAAATTTATGTAAATACTGATATGATCATATATATAACTGAGTACTATGTAAGTTATAAAGTTTGATCTAAAAATTATGTAAGTTATGAAATTTGATCTTAAACTTATGTAAGTTATGAAATTTGATCTTAAAATGAAGTAAGTTATGTATTCTTTAAAATTCATCATACGTGACATTGTTACACCTGGGGAGGATCCGTTATATCTTACAGTGAGATATAAGGCAACCCGTCAGGTTTCCAGCCTATATACTTTGAATCTTTTTTTTTCTATACAGGTATTATGTAAGTTATGTATTCTTTAAGATTCATCATACGTGGCATTGTTACACCTGGGGAAGATCTGTTCACTACACCAAAATAGACTTTTAGCGACATTTTTTTTTGGCTTTTGGCGGCGTTTATAAGCGCTACTAATAGACTTTGCGGCATTTTTAAAAGCGCTGCAAAAAATGCCACTAAAGCAAAAGCCGCAAAATTTAGCGGCGTTTGAGAGGAAAAAACGCCGCTAAAAGTCCTAACTTTTAGCGGCATTTTTCCCACAAACGCCACTAAAAGTCTAACTTTTAGCGGTGTTTTTCTTACAAATGCTGCTAAAGGTCATGACTTTTAACGACGCTTTTCCTACAAACCCCGCTAAAAATCATGACTTTTAGCGACTCTTTTAGTAAAAACGCCGCTAAAACAGCGCTTTTCCTACAAACCCCGCTAAAAATCATGACTTTTAGCGACGCTTTTAGTAAAAACGCCACTAAAAGTCATGACTTTTAGCGGCGCTTTTTATAAAAAAGCCGTTAAAAGCATGATCTTTAGCGTCGCTTTTTATACAAATGCCACTAAAAGTGATGAAAAATAAAAAAAATTAAATATTATAAAAATGAGCATATATAAAAAAGAAGCATACAATAGAATCAACACTATTATTACAACACGTAAACAAGCGTTGATTGGATAACATTTTATATACAATTTCCCATGCAAATAGAAGATAAAAAGTAGCACCATGTGAAAGCAGATACCGTATGATGTCCTGCCCACTCCAAAATCCTCTTATTTCTTCAGAAAGAACTGCATCGGATAGCAAAAATCATGTATCAAACTAGCTAGTTCCGGTTCCGGTATTTTTCCACTACCCTTGAGTCAGACGCATAAAAACAAAAGCACCATGAAAAGAGAAGTTGAACACGTAGGGGCAAGAAATTATGATGATGTTATATTCATGCATCATTTTGAGTTCCTCAATCTTTAAAGCTTGAACATCCCCATGAAATTTAAATACCTAAAATAGAGCCAAATTTATGCATCAGTTTAGAACTTTAGATGTCCAATAAGAAGGTTGAAGCACATAAAAGGCTTTTGTCAAGAGGAGCATTCTCTATACTATTAGCATGTATTTTAGGCTTTTTTTTTTAGAAAATGTAAATACGTAAACCGGTTCTGTATTAGCTTCATCTCATAATAAAAACATAAAATTATTTACCGAGTCCAATAGCATTAGAGCTTTTCATGATCCTCGGCCTTTTGCGTATCATAAACATCCCAAACAACCATAAACTTTGAATTAGGTTGCGTTGAAGCGCCATTATTTGAGTAGAAAATTGAGCAATAAAATACTAAGAAGTGAATCGCATAATGTACCAATTGCTCGACTCGATTGACGCAAACAAAAGAACCATTATGCCAAAATTGGAAACTATTGGGAAAAATAATTGCGTGTCTAAGCAACACTTAATTTTAATTTTTCTATCTCTGAGATAGCAATAGCACACATGTTTTGGCAACTGCAATTGTTTTACCTTCCTTTTCTAGCTTATGATCAACTAAACATAGGAAAACAAATTAGTGGTCAAATCAATTATTACATGCATGCATAGTTTATGCACATTTTTTTTCCATGACTAATGACCGTGGCTCCTTCCCATTTTTCAAGGGCTTATAAAACTCTTAAAGATACTATATGAGGAATTGTTTGAAAATGGTAATTATTTTTAATGATTCAAAACATTTTCTTACTTATAGCAGTTCTGCAAAAGCTCAAAATAGACCAGAAAGCTTAACAACAGATTGCTAAAGTATTATGGAAAAAATAGTATATGTTTCGTATGTTCCTTTGGTTTAATTGACTGCATTGAGTTCATTTTGTATAAGCATACCTTCATTAAGAAGGTTTTTATTTCTTCAAAAGTATAATGGCTGACATTTAGCTAATAACCTAAAAATATATTCTAATAGCAGCAACTCAATTGCTAAACTATGAAAAATATCATAATAATCGAATGGTGGGAAGCACAGTATTAGAACCAAACATATACAAAAAGGGGTTTAGAGCTTACTCCCATGGGACATCACCCACAAGCATCCAATCACCATCTTTATCCTTATAAGTGAGAAAGGGACAATTTTTTTGTTGCATGGCATCTTTAATGTTATGTACAATGGAAAAAGCACTCTTGGTAATAGCACTAAGCATCCACATAAACCGAAAAAGAAAAATAGGAATTTGATAAATAAAAACAATAATAGCGAGAATTTGTCATACAATAACCCAAAGAGCTGTGGCAACTTACCTCATGAGATTGATGTGTTGCACCAATTTTGTCCTCAACTGAATGTAGGATTCAATAAGGAAGCCTTTTTGCTAGTTTTATCGATCAATTTTGAAGCATCTCACGAGGTATATTGCATTGAACTCCCACTAGTCGGCAATTATGGAAACAACAGATGATGATCAGATGAATATCATCTTAACAATCCAAATAATAGTTATATAAGCATCATACTAACTGCAAATAAAGCAAATAACTAGAAAATACTGAGCTAAAGAACATTAAACTAAACTTGAGAATGTGACAAGCTACCACACCTATACTGACCTGAGGCTTAACCTTGATATTGTAATCTAAAAAGCACTACATGAAAAATGAAGAATAAAATAACATGGGAAGAAAGAGAGGCAAGACACATTAAGCTAAGTTTAATCTTAAGACGCAATTCAGTTCTTCGAATTCAAAACAGGAACCTAAATATGGAGAGAAATCAAAACTATAGACATCAAGTCAGGCATCATGAAACCTCCTTTAAAAAAATGGACAAACAAATTGGACCATGATTTATGTCCATTAGATATACTTACCATGATATACGTCCATTAGATACAGGCAAACAAATTGGACTACAGTAAAGAATCTGGGATATGCTTACCATGATTTACATCCATTAGATATACATGCTCCCCACTATAGCTAAGAAGAACCTCTTCTCCATTATGGCTGAAGGTAACATGACTTAAGTGCAAACTTGAACATCCCTGAAAAGCAAAGAAAGTAGTATTTAAATAATAAACCAGTAGTGGTTCAGTTCAAAGATATATAATGACATCTAGAAGCAAGAAAGTAGTGTTACTAATGGGGATGTCAATTGATAACAATCAGTAATTCACAACTGACTCTTGTCAACACTTTTAACTTTAAACATCCAACAAAACTTTTTTTCAATGTGCAGAGTACTGATGTAAAAGTGTAATATCCTGAAAATGGGCTTATGCATTTATGCTTAATTATATGAAATAACATGCTTGAGTATGTTGTGAATGTGTATAATGGAATTTGTGAACTTTAGAAAATAGAAGAAAGCCTTAGAAAATATTAAGTTTTAAGTCTAAAAGAGGAAGCTAAAAGGATAGGGCCTTAAGAGAAAATGTAAGGGAGATATGACATGGGAATGGGCTTGGCAAAGTGGCAACAAGGCGCCACTTAATGGCCTAGCATGTGATGCCACCTACATGTGCAATTGGGCTAGGGTTCGAGTCGCATGGGAGGCAAAAGAAGGGTTTTTATTTCTTTTGCTTGTTGACGGCAAAATGGGGAGGTAATGGACGGCATCAAGGCACTTACAAGATGAGTTTTATTCTTTTTAAAATTCAGCTAGATAAGGGATAATTGAGGGATTTATTTTATTAATTTAAAGAGGTGATAAGAGATAAAAATTGGAGAATAACAAGGTGAGGCTAGTGATTAAGTTATAGCCAAATTTATCAGCAAAGTGTTCATCTTTTTCCTTGATTTCTTTTATTCTCTCACCTTTCTTCTCTAGCCGAATTCCCTTCCAAAAAATCACCATAGCCGAATTCTTTCAAACAACTCTTCTTTCCTTCTTTTATTTTGGTTAAAACCGAAATACCCTCTGCTTCCCAACATCAATTCTTCTTCTTTTGCAAACCCAATCAAAAGCCAAAGATAGGTTTCAAGACCATAGCCGATTATTCATCAAGTCTCTAGGCCAAACTCTGTGGTGTCAGGAACAAGGTGTAACCGATTTCATCATTAGGGGGTAAGAGCAAATTTGATTTTTATTCCTTCTCTTTTAAGACTTGTCGAAATTTAGGACTAATCCCATTAATATTTTGTTTGCCGAAATTTGGAAGGATCTTCCGGGATTTTTCCAGTAAAGTTGGCTACAATAGGGGATCTTCAGGATTTTAATAACCCAAGGTAAGCCATAAGTGAAATTCGGCCATAGGCCATTCTATTATGTTTTAGTGTTAGATTAAATCTAACATATGTGTATAGGGCTGTCGACATCTCCATAGTCAAGTGGTGTTTTCGGGATTTGAAAATCGTAAGGTAAGTGCATAAGTACAATAGGCCAAGGCCATATTTGATGTTTTAAGTCTATTCCTTCTTTGTTTAAAAAGCCAAAACTAATCCTTTCAGTGATCTAGTGTTGACCGATTTCAAGGAGAAGCACAACAGAGTTTCGGGACTTGATTAGTGGTGAAAATGGCAACAAGGTAAGGACTTTTTTCGCAAGGATCCTTTGGGATTTGGGTTTTTAGCTGAATAGGCCTTTTTGCTAATATGCCTAGTGTTGGCCGATTATAGGAACTAAAGGATCTAAGGCTTTAGATCGGGATTTTCGGGATTTAAATGAATCGCTAAGTGAATTAGGTGTGTACCCCACACTATCTTTTAATAAGATTTATGGCAATATTTAATATGAGCATGTTTTTAAGAATGTGAATATGGCTAAAGTACCATGCTATGGTACAAAGTACTGTGCACGTTTTCCTACTCCTACTAGGACTACGATATGATCCGTTATGACACACATATGAACCTATAAGAATGTGAATAAAGAATTTGGCATGATAATGCACGCTTTGTATGACATGGGCATGTGGGTTATTGAAAAAGGGAAGTGAATGTGGTGGTTTAATACCACGATATCTCGAATGTGGTGACTTGGTCACATTATTCAATGTTGTGACTTTGGTCACAATTATTTAATCTGTGGCTATGCCACGAATTTTTGTAAGGGCGATGAGCACGCCGATCGCAATGAACGCCTTAGATGGTGTGTAGCGGATGGAGGGTTGACTTAGTAGTCCCCACTGCAGTGTGATGGTACGGTGATGTGTAGCGGATGGCATATAGGTTTGGGTTGGGTTGTATCATTATTTCCTATCTCGTTATATGAATATGAATGTGATATGAGAATGTATACCGAATTGTTAAATTTTAGTGTTGGTTACACATTGAGTCTGTTTGACTCACCCGCTGGGGAACATTTTCTTCGTGTGACGATCGGTGATGGGTGGGTCGGCAGGAGCTTAGTGGAGGCCATGTGAAGTTCAGATTTTACTTTGTTTTGGACTCTTTTTATTTTAAGTACTTTGAATTTATTTTGGAAATTATTTGATGTAATAAGGCCATAGTTGAATTATTTTATTTTACATCCATTTATCATGCTACAAAATATTTTTTTAAAGACTAAGTAAATTTATCATAAATTAAAATCTAAATGTTTTGTCACCTAAAATCAAGGGATTTCAAGTATAAAATTAACTTGTTTCCAACTCGAGCCCAACCCAAAAACAATCTTTCTTTTAAAACACATCATTTTTCCAAAGTCACAAAAGAATTTTGAACCTGTTTACATCGAGAAACATACCAGATCCGGTCAAGGCTCATGGGCCGGGTTTGGGGTGTTTTAGCTTGGTATCAGAGCCCAATTTTAAACTCTCGGCCTTGGGTTTAAGGCCCAACACGTTTTCAAAGTTAAGCCTAAAAGGAATTTTGTAAATCAAGAAGGTTTTTCTGGCATGACACACTAAGTCTCCGACCCGAAGTCCACCAGGTAAGTACTTCAATCTCTTGTGTGATTTATATTATGACTTGTAGAAGGGTAGAAATGGAATGGAACATAGATTAGCATGATAAGTACTCGAACCCTAGGACTAGGTTACCCCAACAAATACATAAGACTTAAATGCCTAATTAAACAAACCTATGACTAAGTCGCCGAGTTAGGGTGTGGTAACCATTGTGCACATGTCTAGGATTGGTTTCAGTGGGAGCTTGGTATTTAAGCAGTCCTAGTGACTCACCTCCTCTCCACTCGAATCCTACCTGGTGCGTAGCCTCGGTTCACCCTAACCAGGAGGACTTATTCACGGGCTAAACCCCTAACTAAAACCCGAAAGGGACTAGCCGTATTCTTTATGGAAACCCTAGTTTTAAAATTACTAAATTACCCTTTTGATTTGTAAAAGCTATTCTATAAAATTTTTTCTTACATATTTTTTTAAAAATTACAAAAATACCCCTAGTGGTAAGATTACCAAAATGCCCTTGGTTTATAAAATACTCATATTACCCACAGTTTTATCAAAACTCCTTACCTTATGAAATTTCCCTGCTTTGCAAAGGTATCCATAAAACCCTAACTTGTGAAAATTCAAAATACCCTAATTTGAAAATTTACGAAATTGCCCCTAACTTACAAAATTATCAAAATGACCCTGAATCCCAAAATTTTTACATCATCACCGATTTGGAAAGCAAAATTCTCAAAAAGAACCCCCAAGTTTTGTAAATTTTGAAATACCCTTGATTTATTAAGATTTACAAATTCACCCAGGTTAATTACTAAAATACCCTTAGATTTCCAAATTTCCCAAAATACCCCGGAATGCAAAATTACCAGAATACCCTTATTGACAAAATCACCAAGGAACCTTATTTTGACAAATTACGAAAATACCCTTGTAAGACAAATTACAAAAATACCCCTATAGGACAAATTACGAAAATACCCCTGGAATAGGAACAGACAGAAATGTTCGAAGAGTGAATGTGTATGGGAGATACTATGGAATGGATGTGCTTTTCTGTGAATTAGGATAGAAAACTTGAAACTTTGCTTGATCGAAAGAACTGCTACTAAACTCTTTTCATAAAACTTCTTCGCGAATAATCAATGAAACAATGGCTAATACATAAAATTTCTTAATTAGATTAAAGCGCGGTAGTAGAAATGAGCTCCAGGGGATGTGGTCGCAATGTACGAGGACACGATCGAGGTAGAATGACCGTGTTGAAACCCATTAGATCGGGTCAAGAATCTGAGAATGAGGTACCACCGCCACCACCACCACCAGCTGTTGGTGTTAAGCAGCAAGATCAAATGGGAGAAGATGATGTATCGCAGGCTGTGCTGTGAGTTCTTGAAATGGTGGCTGGTGCTGGAGGGAATATGGGAGCTCAAAAATCTGTACCCGAGCGACTCCGAGCCAACGGAGCTGAAGTGTTCCGTGGAGTATCTGGTGTGTCACCCAGTACAGCTAAATACTGGTTAGAGGCGACCGAGCGAATTATGGATAAGCTCGATCTGACCCCTGAGGAGAAATTGAAAGGAATGGTGGCACTACTATGCGATGAAGCGTATCAATGGTGGCTCACAGTTCGGGATGGTGCCACAGCTGAGGATCTAACCTGGGAGTATGTTAAGGCGACGTATCAAAAGAAGTATGTGGGAACCAGATATGTTGATGAGCAGAGGAAGGCATTTAAAATTTGGTTCAAGGAATAAGTCCATGAGCAGAGTACGGTGAATTTCGAGGTCGAGTAGGTATGCTCGAGGAGTGGTGGCAACAGAGCATGAGCGATGTGTCCGGTTTGAGGACGAACTAAGGGATGACCTGAGGTTGTTGATAGCCCCACCCCAGGAGCGGGAGTTTGCCGCATTAGTAGAAAAGGCTAAGGTAGCCGAGGGAATTAAGGACTCTGCAAGGCAGAATTCTAATCGAAATAGAAATAAGAGAGGTTTTGGGTCGTCTGGATCATCTGAGAATGCTCAGAAAAGGCCTAGAGTTGATGGGCCGGGAGGTCAGCAAACTGGTACTGGAGGGTAATATCGTACTTGTGAGCAGTGTAGGGAAGAAACACTTAGGCGAATGCTGGAAGAAGATAGGTGGATGTTTCAAATGTAGGTCAAAGGACCATATGATTAAGGACTACTGAAGAAATCGGATGGGAATCACCCAGTAGCTCAGAATGTTAATCAGGCTGGTAGAGGTGGACAGCAGCCTCAGCGAGGTCGTGGTCTGAATAACAGAGGAAATGGTACTGGTAGAGGACGTGGAACACCAGGCCGAGGTGCTGCTAATACTGAGGCAAGACAGCCGGGTTTAGTTTATGCGGTTCACTGTAGGGAAGAGGGAGACGCCCGGACGTTATAATCGGTACATTCCTTGTATTTGGAAAGCCTTATTATGCTTTGATTGATGTGGGCTCGACCCATTCTTATATTGCATGTAGAGTAGTTGAAACTCTAGACATAACCTCTGAACTTTCGGATAGGGAGATGACTGTAGTAAGCCCACTAGGTCAAACTGTAGTGGTAAATAAGATCTTTCGGAGTGTACCTTTAGAAATTCAAGGCGTAGTATTTTCTGCCGACTTGATGGAACTTCCCTTCGGAGAGTTCGATCTCATACTTGGAATGGACTAGCTAGTGGACCATCAGGCTGTGTTGGACTGTGCAGCTAAGCGAATGGAGTTAAGGACCCCGGAGGATGAGGTGGTCATTATGATAAGAGAAAGAAGAAACTACTTGTCTAATGTAGTTTCGGTGCTAAAGGCTGAACAGATGGTTCGTAAAAGGTGCAAGGTATTTTTAGCCTTTGTAAGTGCATTAGATGGAAAGGAAGAAGGTGTTAGTGGAGTTAAAACGGTAAGGGATTTCAAAGATGTGTTTCCGGAGGAATTACCAGGAATACCCCCAGATAAGGAGGTAGAGTTTGGAATTGACTTGCTGCTGGGAACAACTCCTGTGTCAATCGCTCCGTACAGAATGGCACCGAAGGAGTTGGTTGAACTCAAGGCTCAGATTCAAGAATTACTCGATCGTGGGTTTATTCGACCCAGTATGTCTCCATGGGGAGCACCGGTCTTATTCGTGAAGAAGAAAGATGAAACTATGCGTATGTGCATAGATTACCGTCAGTTGAATAAACTGACCATTAAGAACAAGTATCCTTTGCCAAGGATTGATGACTTGTTCGATTAGCTTAAGGGGGCGACAGTGTTTTCAAAGATTGACTTAAGGTCAGGATATCATCAGTTGAAGGTGAAGGACGCAGATATCCATAAGACAGCCTTTAGAACAAGATACGGCCACTATGAGTTTGTGGTAATGCCGTTCGAGTTGACAAAAGCCACAGCCGCGTTCATGGATATGATAAATCAGGTTTTTCAACCTTACTTGGATAGGTTCGTCGTGGTGTTCATCGATGATATCCTAGTGTACTTTAAGTCTGAAGAGGAACATGATGAGCATCTCCGGATTGTGTTGCAAGTGTTGTGGGAGAAGAAGCTTTATGCCAAATTCAGCAAGTGTGAATTTTGGCTTAGGGAAGTTGCCTTCTTAGGGCATGTGGTGTCAGCAGAAGGAATAAGGGTGGATCCTAGAAAAATTGAAGCAGTGTTGGATTGGAAACCACCTAAGTCGGTGGCGGAGATTCGTAGTTTCTTGGGGTGGCGGGCTATTACTGAAGGTTAGTGGAAGGATTTTCGTCAATAGCCGCCTTTGACAAAGTTGTTGAGGAAGGAAGTACCTTTGTATGGATGGATAAGCAATAGGAGAGCTTTGAAAAGCTTAAGAGGGTATTGACTAAGCTTCATGTTGATTCACTGAGGGTGAAAGGATTTTTCGATTGTATTGTGACGCTTTCCATATAGGTTTGGGTAGCGATTGATGCAAGACGGGAAGGTAGTCGCATATGCGTCCCGACAGTTGAGGCCACATGAGGTGAACTACCCGACGCATGACTTGGAATTAGCAGCAGCGGTCCTTGCTCTTAAGGTATGGAGGCACTATCTTTATGGCGAAAAGTCGACGATCTACACTCGACCACAAGAGTTTTAAGTATTTCTTCGACTCGAAGGAGTTAAACTTGAGGCAGCGAAGGTGGGTTGAATTACTGAAGGACTATGATTGTTCAATAGAGTACCATCCGGGCAAGGCGAATGTAGTGGCGGATGCCCTAAGTTGGAAGGTTGTGTCGGATCTGAGGGCGATGTCCACACACTTGAGTTTGTATAATGATAGAAACCTATTGGCAGAGTTGCAAGTCAAGTCGATGTGGTTGAATGAGGTGAAAGAGGGACAGTTGGCTGATGAGGACCTAAGTGCTAAGCTACAGCAAGTACAGAATGGAGAGTTGAAAGATTATGGCATTAATGGCGAAGGAGTGTTGTGTTTCAAGAGCAAGGTCTGTATGCCTAAGGATAAGGAACTTAGGCGAAAGATTCTTCGTAAATCGTGATAGCGACCCTTATGCTATGCATCCCGGAGGCACTAAGTTGTCTGAGACTTAAGAGAACGATTTTGGTGGCACGGTCTCAAAAAGGAAGTTCTGTAATTTGTCGGCAAGTGTTTGACGTGTTAGCAAGTTAAGGCTGAACATCAAGTTCCGTCAGGGTTGCTTCAGCCAATCATGATTCCGCAGTGGAAGTGGGAGAGAATTACCATGGACTTTGTTAGTGGGCTTCCCCTCACGCCTACTAAGAAGGACTCGGTGTGGGTAATAGTGGACCATTTGACCAAGTCCGCGCACTTCATTCCAGTGAGAGTCGATTATTCTTTGCAGAAGTTGGCAAAGTTGTATGTGGCGGAAGTTGTAAGGTTGCATGGAGTGCCGGTGTCGATTATCTCAGATAAGGACCCAAGGTTTACTTCTCGGTTTTGGAAAGCGTTACATCAGGCTTTAGGCACTAAATTGGATTTCATTACGGCTTTTCATCCACAGTCGGACGGGCAGTTTGAATGGGTAATCTAAGTGTTGGAGGATATGTTGAGGGGCTGTGTGATAGATTTCAGAGGAAGTTGGGAGGAATATTTGCCTCTAGCGGAATTTGCCTACAACAATAGCTATCAGGCCAGTATTCGAATGGCACCGTATGAAGCGTTGTATGGTCGGAAGTGTCGAACTCCTATGTGTTGGACAGAGTTAGAAGAACGTCGAATTTTGGGTCCAAAATTGTGGCGGAGTCCGAAGAGAAGGTTAATGTAATTTGGGCTCGATTGACGGAAGCATCCGATAGACAAAAGTCGTACGCAGATCTCAAATGGAAGGAGATTGAATTTGATGCGGGAGATCAAGTGTTCCTTAAAGTATCGCCTTGGAAGAAGGTGATGAGATTAGGTCGAAAAGGGAAGATAAGTCTAAGGTTCATAGGACCCTATCGGGTATTGAAGCGAATCGGACCAGTGGCATACCAGTTGGAATTGCCATCGGAATTGAAGTAGATGCATGACGTATTCCATGTTTCCATGCTACGTCGATACCAATCGGATCCATCTCACGTAGTTCCAGTTGAAGAGGTGGAGCTAAGGCTAGATTTATCCTACGAGCAAGAACCGATTCAGATTTTAGAACGAGATGTGAAAGTGTTACGACGGAAATCAGTACCTTTAGTCAAGGTGTTATGGCGCAATCATGGATCGGCGGAAGCTTCTTGGGAGCCAGAAGAAGCAATACGATAGCAATACCCCCACCTGTTCTAGCCAGGTAATTTCGAGGATGAAATTATTTTAAGGAGGTAGAACTGCAATATCCTGAAAATGGGCTTATGCATTTACGCTTAATTATATGAAATAACATGCTCGAGTATGTTGTGAATGTGTATAATGGAATTTGTGAACTTTAGAATATATGAGAAAGCCTTAGAAAATATTAAGTTTTAAGTCTAAAAGAGGAAGCTAAAAGGATAGGGCCTTAAGAGAAAATGTAAGGGAGATATGACATGGGAATGGGCTTGGCAAAGTGGAAACAAGGCGCCACTTAAGGGCCTAGCATGTGATGCCACCTACATGTGCAATTGGGCCAGGGTTCGAGTCGCATGGGAGGTAAAAGAAGGGTTTTTATTTCTTTTGCTTGTTGACATCAAAATGGGGAGGTAATGGACTGCATCAAGGCACTTACAAGATGATTTTTAATCTTTTTAAAATTTGGCTAGATAAGGGATAATTGATGGATTTATTTTATTAATTTAAAGAGGTGATAAGAGATAAAAATTGGAGAATAACAAGGTGAGGCTAGTGATTAAGTTATAGCCGAATTTATCAGCAAAGTGTTCATCTTTTTCCTTGATTTCTTTTATTCTCTCACCTTTCTTCTCTAGCCGAATTCCCTTCCCAAAAATCACCATAGCCGAATTCTTTCAAACAACTCTTCTTTCCTTCTTTTATTTTGGTTAAAACTGAAATACCCTGTGCTTCCCATCATCAATTCTTCTTCTTTTGCAAACCCAATCAAAAGCCGAAGATAGGTTTCAAGACCATAGCCGATTGTTCATCAAGTCTCTAGGCCGAATCTCTGTGGTGTCAGGAAGAAGGTGTAATCGATTTCATCATTAGGGGGTAAGAGCAAATTCGATTTTTATTCCTTCTCTTTTAAGACTTGTCGAAATCTAGGACTAATCCCATTAATATTTTGTTTACCGAAATTTGGAAGGATCTTTCGGGATTTTTTCAGTAAAGTCAGCTACAATAGGGGATCTTCAGGATTTTAAGAACCCAAGGTAAACCATAAGTGAAATTCGACCATAGGCCATTCTATTATGTTTTAGTGTTAGATTAAATCTAACATATGTGTATATGGCTGTCGACATCTCCATAGTCAAGTGGTGTTTTCGGGATTTGAAAATCGCAAGGTAAGTGCATAAGTACAATAGGCCAAGGCCATATTTGATGTTTTAAGTCTATTCCTTCTTTGTTTAAATAGCCGAAACTAATCCTTTAGGTGATCTAGTGTTGATCGATTTCAAGGAGAAGCAAAACAAAGTTTTGGGACTTGATTAGTGGTGAAAACGGCAACAAGGTAAGGACTTTTGTTGCAAGGATCCTTCGAGATTTGGGTTTTTAGCCAAATAGGCCTTTTTGCTAATATGCCTAGTGTTGGCCGATTATAGGAACTAAAGGATCTAAGGCTTTAGATCGGGCTTTTCAGGATTTAAGTGAATTGCTAAGTGAATTAGGTGTGTACCCCACACTATCTTTTAATAAGATTTATGGCAATATTTAATATGAGCATGTTTATAAGAATGTGAATATGGCTAAAGTACCATGCTATGGTACAAAGTACTCAGGTACGTTTTCCTACTCCTACTAGGACTACGATATGATCTGTTATGACACACATATGAACCTATAAGAATGTGAATAAAGAATTTGGCATGATAATGCACGTTTTGTATGACATGGGCATGTGGGTTATTGAAAAAAGGGGAAGTGAATGTGGTGGTTTAATACCACGATATCTAAATGTGGTGACTTCGGTCACATTATTTGAATGTGGTGACTTCGGTCATAATTATTTAATCTGGTGGCTATGCCACAAATTTTTGTAAGGGCGATGAGCACGTCGACTGCAGCGACTGCCTTCGATGGTGTGTAGCGGATGGAGGGTTGACTTAGTAGTCCCCACGGTGTGCAGGATGGTACGGGTGATGTGCAGCGGATGGCATATAGGTTTGGGTTCGGGTTGCATCATTATTTCCTATCTGTTATATGAATATGAATGTGATATGAGAATGTATGCTTGAATTGTTAAATTTTAGTGTTGGTTACACATTGAGTCTGTTTGACTCACCTGCTGGGGAACATTTTCTTCCGTGTGACGATCAGTGATGGGCCGGGTCAGCAAGAGCTTAGTGGAGGCCATGTGAAGTTCAGATTTTACTTTGTTTTGGACTCTTTTTATTTTAAGTACTTTGAATTTATTTTTGGGAATTATTTGATGTAATAAGGCCATAGTTGAATTATTTTATTTTACATCCATTTATCATGCTACAAAATATTTTTTTTAAAGACTAAGTAAATTTATCATAAATTAAACTCTAAATGTTTTGTCACCTAAAATCAAGGGATTTCAAGTATAAAATTAACTTGTTTCCAACTCGAGCCCAACCCAAAAACAATCTTTCTTTTAAAACACATCATTTTTCCAAAGTCACAAAAGAATTTTGAATCGGTTTACATCGAGAAACATACCAGATCCGATCAAGGCTCGTGGGCCGGGTTTGGGGTGTTTCAAAAAGATTCTAGTAAGAGAAAACTAGTCAATAGTGACCTAATGAAGATGATAAGCTCACTCACTTATCAATAATGAAAAGAAAAGGAAAACAAGCAGAGAATTATTATCATTTGCAAATTGAATAGTTACATCATTCAGGACTATCTATTCATAAGTCATATGCCTTTCAAAGCTAACTCTGCACTATAAATGCTTAAAATTAGTTAACGTCCTTAGACTTTGAGCCAAACATGTCGTAAATAGAGCCTTGGTGGTTTTATTTTGTACCTTGTATTACAAAGCAAAGCAATGCAATCGCACCATGCTTGCTTAATTGATGATACCATCCGACCATCAAAAAGTACAAGGTATATAGAAGGTAAATTGATGCCGAGCCAAAGGATGTTTTTATATAGAAAATAATAATAGGAGGGCATAACTTGTACAGAAATCATATGAGAACCTTGGCAAAAATGCTAAACGGTGAGCACCAACAAGTATAAAATTTTCACTTAGCAAGGGCAAAGTATAAAATAATCAGTGAAATAGCATACATTAACAATAACTACTTTTCTTTCCCAACATATTTTCCATGCATTTCTCTAGCCATAAAAGGTGAACCAAGCAACTGAAGATTTCTTGTACAAAAGCTATATACATCAATGATAACAATAAAATTGGTTTTATTCCAGTGGCAAACTTTTGTTCTACGGAATCAATGAAATTAACAGGGGTGGCTTTGATATTAAATTCAGGGCTTTAAGGATCAAAAAAGAGTTCTCAAGGAATTAGATTCAGTAAAGAAACTTTTCAGGAAAAAAGTTCTCAAGGAATCAGATTCAGTAAAAAAAACTTTTCAAGAAAGACTATAAGATTTTGATCTATTAAAAGGAAACTACTACAATTTTTGAATAAATTTAATAGAAAAAAGAAAAATAAGAAAGATGAAAGTATACCTGTTAACATGTTATTGGTAAGAGAAAATGTTTGGAGAGAAAGTCTAATTTTTCAATAACACCTGAAACATATAATTAAATTAATCAAAATTTACAAATAAATAATCCAAAACTTGCAAATAGCAGCACAAACTTAAAAAGGGAGAGGAAGATAGTTTTTTTTCCATAAAGTCGGGTTAATAATTTGATTGTAAGGAAAGGTTATAAGACAAATCAATATAAACAATTCAATTTATAGCATTTAAACACCTCAACTTACAACACTTTAACATCCCAATTAACAACAATTATACACCTCAATTACAGCGATAAACATCTCAATTTCCAGGAACTAAACAATTCAATTTGCAGTACTTAAAACACTTCACTTTATAACATTTAAACACTTGAATTTGCAGCACTTTAACACTTCAATTCATAGCATTTAAATACTTCAATTTGCAGCACTTTAACACTTCAATTTACATCATTTGAGCACCTCAATCTACAGAAATTAAACACTGCAATTTACATCAATTAAACACCTCAATTTACAGCAATTAAACACTTCACTTAACAGCATTTATACACCTCAACTTACAACACTTTAACATCCCAATTAACAACAATTATACACCTCAATTATAGCAATAAACACCTCAATTTCTAGGAACTAAACAATACAATTTGCAGTACTTAAAACAATTCAATTTACAACATGTAAACACTTCAATTTGCAGCACTTTAACACTTCAATTCAAAGCATTTAAATACTTCAATTTGCAGCACTTTAACACTTCAATTTACAGTATTTAAACACTTCAATTTGTAGAACTTTAACACTTCAATTCACAGCATTTAAATACTTCAAATTGCAACACTTTAACACTTCAATTTACATCATTTGAGCACCTCAATCTACAAAAATTAAACACTTCAATTTACATCAATTAAGCACCTCAATTTACAGTAATTAAACACTTCAATTTACAGCATTTAAACACCTCAACTTACAACACTTTAACATCCCAATTAACAATAATTATACACCTCAATTATAGCAATAAACATCTCAATTTCCAGAACTAAACAATACAATTTGCAGACTTAAAACACTTCAATTTACAACATGTAAACACTTCAATTTGCAGACTTTAACACTTCAATTCACAGATTTAAATACTTCAATTTGCAACACTTTAACACTTCAATTTGCAGCACTTAAACACTTCAATTTGCAGCACTTAACACTTCAATTCACATCCTTTAAATACTTCAAATTGCAACACTTTAACACTTCAATTTACATCATTTGAGCACCTCAATTTACAGTAGTTAAACACTTCAATTAACAGTATTTAAACACCTCAATTTGCATCACTTTAACATCTCAATTAACAACATTTACACACCTCAATTACAACGATAAACATCTCAATTTCTAGGAACTAAACAATTCAATTTGCAGTACTTAAAACACTTCAATTTACAACATGTAAACACTTCAATTTGCAGCATATTTAACACTTTCAATTCACAGCATTTAAATATTTAAATTTGCAACACTTTAACACTTCAGTTTACAGCATTTAAGCACGTCAATTTGCAGCACTTAACACTTCAATTAACATCAATTAAATACTTCAAATTGCAACACTTTAACACCTCAATTTACATCATTTGAGCACCTCAACTTATAGCAATTAAACACTTCAATTTACATCATTTGAGCACCTCAATTTATAGCAATTAAACACTTCAATTAACATCATTTAAACACCTCAATTTGCAGCACTTTAACATCTCAATTAACAACACTTATACACCTCAATTACAGCAATAAAACATCTCAATTTCCAACCATTCTGGAAAAATTCATACAATTCCATTTTAAAATCTCTACAAATACATACAAAGTTGCTCCTACATTTTAAGAAAACAAAGAACTCCTACATTTTAAAAAATAATGATTAGTTGTTTTAGAATCCAATCAAATAAAAGTAAAACCACAAATTTCAATATGGAGTTACAAGTACAGAGGTAAATCTATCTTTGGTTCATAAAGATAATGATAAAGATCAGGGTTCGACTGTCAATTTGACTGTAAAACCACAAATTTCAATTTGACTGTCAATGTTATCAAGTTTCAATTTCAATTTTTAATTCCTCTAAAACAATTTTCAAACTTTACATATGATTAAACATATATATCCAATTAATATTTATATATTTAAAGAGCTATAATATGAATATTAAATACCAATATTGCCTCAAAACTTTAAAGAGTTTCATTTGAACATAGAAAATATGGCAGCATTGGAGATATCAAACAAGATTATTGATGATGAAATGCAGCCAGTTTAATTGCAAAAATTAAATGAGAAAAGTTCAATAGACCAATAATAGTGAGTTTTTAGCAGTGTTTATAAAGGGCTATAAGACTTCCTTATTCAATTATTTCTTAGCATCATTTCTTAGCATCAACTGAAACCATACAGTAGGTAACAAAGAAAATCAGTCAATGAGTGTTGGTCATTCATAATTTTAAACAATAACTAGAATTGATAGAAAGAAAAATTCATATATCTTTGCAGAGACATGAACACAATATTTATGTTAAACATTTAACAATTGCTAGGTACTAATTTCAATTCAAATAAAATAACTATGTTCAGCCATAGTCCAGAATATAACAAAAAATGAAAAATCTTTCACATTTAAAGTAATATCACAAGCAAAAGTAATTGCCTTAAAACCTGTAGAAACCAAAACCAAAATCATTTACTTAAAAGCGCAAAAGCAGACATCTAAACTAAAAAAGAAAAACCTTCACATACGACATGGCTACTTTGTAGTTAGCTTTCCACCGAGTAAGATGAACTTGGTATTCTATTATTGCTCAAAGGTAAATTAAAACACGTGAAATAAAAAGAAGAGAACAGAATCAACAAAGTTTCTTAATCATTATTGGAATATTTGTAACAACAATGACTACGGCCGATCAAGCAAAGAGAGATTCAAATGGGGCATTCTTGTCATCGTTGAAACGTGCAAAGAAATGATGGAGAGATGAGAGATGAGTTTCTTCTTAATCGGGTTTTGGGGATTTCTTCATTGCTTTTGGGGGAAATTAGAGAAATTAGGGATTTCGCATAAGAGCAGATGGAGAGATGGAGAGATGGGTTTCTTCTTAATCGGGTTTTGGGGGATTCCTTCTGCTGTTTTGGGGGGGATAAATTAGAGAAATTAGGGATTTTAACCAAATAAGAGCAGATGGAGAGATGGAGAGATGAGTTCCTTCGTAATCGGGTTTTGGGGGGATTTCTGCTGCCGTTTTTTAGGGGGAGAATTTTGAGAACTTAGGGATTTTGCAGCATGGCTGTTTTTGTTAAAAGACAGAAACAAAATAGCGAAAGAAAAAATGGTGATGTTTTATTTAAAAAAAAGGCCCTTTGTAGCGTTTTTAAAAAGCGTCACTAAAATCCCCTAAAAACGACGTTGTTTCAATGGTTTTTTGCGGCGTTTTTTAAAACAAACGCCACTAATACTACTCATTTGCGGCGTTTTTATGTCTAGCGTCACGAAAACCTCAAGTAAATGGCGTCGTTTTGTTTAGGAATGTGGTTGCGGCGTTTTTGATTAAAAATGCCGCTAATAATAGATTTTTTTAGTTTAATTATTAATTCCTTTAAATTATTTTGTTTTGTTTCTAACAGGGTGTTTAATTTGTACAGTTTTATAATTTAATTTCTCATACCTAAATACTAAAATCCTACATTATACACCTTAACTCATATATCTATATCTATATCTATATATATATATATATATATTACATTGCAGAAGTAATTAAAGAAATAATCTAATTGCTTACATAAACCCTCTCAATAATATGATTTTTATCTATTTTATCAAAATCCCTAATACCTAAATCCCTAAACACTAAGACTCTAACTTTATTATTTGATATGGTATGTAACACCCCAAACCCGGTCTATGCATTAAGACGAGATTTGGTTTGTCACACAAATCGAACATTCTTTTAGTCTATCTAATGATTTAGGTGAATCGGTATTTCAAACCCTTTTGAAAATAAAGTTTAATAAAAACCAAGAGAAATAATTCTAAGTTCGAGGAATGTTAAAAAAAACATTAGTTGAAAATATCATCATTTAATATTTAATTATCAAAACCTTAAAGTAATTTTTTTATAAGAGTTCAAAGGATTTGAAAATAATAATAGATAAAGAATCTTATATATTTGAAAACCCATAGTATTTTAAGAAAACATTATAGGATAAACATAAGCCCATATTAAATATCCAAAACATAATTTAAATCCATCCATGCATAAAAATCCATAAAACATTAATAGAGGCCTTATTACATCTTATTCAAAATAGTAATTTAAAGAAAGTACTTAATAAAAGTTCAAAGTTTATAAACCCATGTTTGCAGATGGCCTCCACGAAGTCATCCTCGCCCAAGTCCACGCCAATTTCCATTACCCGAGATGGAAAAATTTAAGGAGTGAGTTACTTAGAACTCAAAGTGTATAACTCACTTACTATATCCATCGGGCCGATCATCAAATCATAATTTTGGGCTTGAGTCCATAAGCAGATTTAGCAATGTAATAAGCGTAATGTATGCAAAATGAAATTTCCCACCCAAACCTAATTTCCATCCGCTACACACCACCGTACCAACCATCACACTGGGGATCAAGTCAACCCACCCCGCCAACACACCAAACATAGGCAATAAGCCATTTTTATATTTGTGGCGAGCCATCGAACTAGATTGTGACAAAGTCACCGAACTAGAGGCATTGAGCCATTAAATTATTTGTGGCAGAGCCACCGAACTAGAGGCAATAAGCCATTTAATTATTTTGTGGCAGAGCCACCAAACTAGAGGCAATGAGCCATTTAATTATTTTGTGGCAGAGCCACCAAACTAGATTTTGGCAACAGGCCTTTCTTCTCTTCATCATAAATCCCAACCCATGCAACATGTATGCAAAATAGTCTATATACATATGATGATTTTAGCAAAAAGGCCCAATTTACATGTGAGTCAATATTTCAGGTTTTTATTAAGGCCCATAATACAAAATATCATTTAGCCCATTTAACAATTAGCAAACTTTTCGGCCCATTTAACAATCTAGCAGAGTTTTCGGCCCATTTATCGATCTAGCAGAGATTTCAATTTACCAACTAACTCATTGAGGGCGTTTTCGTAAATTTCACAACTTTAACCGTTTTCATAATTTTCACAAAAATAACAATTATTACGTATTTTACCAATTTTGTTATCTTTACAATTTTTCCCAATAATTACGGTATAACATCTAACACGAGATAAGTGTGAAATTACACACCTTGATATTGTGAGTACTAGACCTTCCCGCTCGTCAATACCTAAACGTAACACGAACCATTAGAACACTATCATTTATTAAAAATACACTATTGGTAAACGATCTAAATCTTTACCCTTTGGATTTCGAACCACTTCTATTTTTGGTTTCTCCTCGATTGTTGGTTCGTTGCCCGATGAGAATCTACGAACGAACAAAGGTTCGGGAGTACGAATAACCTCAAACAATTGATTCTCCTCGGTTAAAGGTCCCTAACCCGGTGGAAAATCCGGATTCTAAAAAAATTCTTCGCTTATATTTAGGGGATTAGCGGAACCGCCTCTTTCAAGACTATGGACGCCTTTTTACGCCTATCTTGAATCTCTCTAATGACATAGGATAATTAGTCCGACTTATAAATGTCGAAATATGGCTAACGATTTTTTTTAACAGATTTGAGATTGACTTACCACGATTATCTTTGTTCCTCGAAGAAACGATCGAGCGATTACGTCCCTATAACAAAATCGATTAAGTAACTAACAATACTAATATAATGAATAAAGTGAGAATCCTTAAATAATCTCCTTACCTTAACTCTTACGATCGATTCCAACGATCCACAATACTCAAGAACACGTTGAGTTTCTGTCTTCCAAAACTCTCACTAATGTCCACGGTTGAAAAGAATTGAGTGAGAAAATTATGTATGACTAAAGGAAATCGGTTGTGATCAAAAAAAGAAAATGAAAGAAATTTTGGCACAAGAGCATATTATCATTCGGCCATGAGTGAAAGTATTGAAGAGATTTTAATGAAGAAGAAAATAAAAGAATGAGAAAATGGAAATGATATGATTCGGTTTCAAGAGAGAAAGAGTGAAAGAAAAGAGAAGAAAAGAGAATTTAGTTTAAAAGAAAAGTGCATTTGGCATTGGGGAGGAAAAATGAGAAAAACAAAAGAAAGAAAAAATCCTTGCTTGCATAAGTGCTTTCGGTCACAATGAGAAAAAGATTTGGGAGAGAAAAAAAAAGAGTTACTAAACCGAAGTGGTCAAAAGAAAATGACTCAAGAATGAGTTGCTTACTCAAAGATGTTGGCAAATTTCGGCTAGAGAGAAAATGGATGGAGAGGAAATATGTTTTGCTAAAAAAAAATGACCAAATGAATGTGTTTCACCAACACCAAAGCCTACCAAAGCAATCAACAAACGGCCATTCCCCCTAGCCTCTATGCCGTCCAAATACAAGGTCAAAAGGCCATTAGGAGGTTTCCAAAAGATCTCCCTATTCTTAAGCCTTATCCTCCTCCTTTTTCCTTAAGTTGGAGAGACAAAATCCCCTAATTCAAGCCATTCTATCCCCTATCTTTAGCTTTCCATAATCCTTAATCTTCTTACCAAAAAAAAAAACAATCCAACTCATCCTAATCTTATCCATAGCCGACACATGATATGCTAAAGCAAAAAAAATAAAATTCCTTAATTGCATGCTAGGTGATTCGAACTCCTTCCCTCATGTCCAACTTATGGCGCCATCACCACTTTGCCACTTACTCAACTTATGCCATCTTTTAGTACTTAATTAACTTATGTTTGAAGATTACCTAATTTCTTTACATTAAAGTACACTTTACTGATATTTATTCTAACTCCAATTAAACCCGAGCTAACACTTGGCAACATAATGATACTCGAATAATTAGGATGTTACAATTCTACCCCCTTAAAGAAAATTTCGTCCTCGAAATTTACCTAATTAAAAGAGGTGAGGATATTGTTTCCGAATTGCATCCTCAGGCTCCCACGTAGCTTCCTCTGCTCCGTGATTACGCCATAAAGCTTTGACCAATGGGACGATCTTCTTTCTTAGCACTTTAACATTCTGGTCTAAAATTTCCACTGGTTCTTCCTCAAAATACAAGTCTGATTTCAATTCCACTTCCTCTACCGGTAATATGTGAGATGGATCCGATCTATAGCGCCTCAAAGATGGAAACATGGAAAACATTATGAATTTGACTCAACTCGAGGTAGTTCAACTGATAAGCCATCGGACCAACACGCTTCATCACACGATATGGCCCGATGAACCTAGGGCTCAACTTGCTCTTCTTTCCGAATCTAAAATTTTCTTCCAAGGTGAGACCTTCAGAAGACCTCGCTCTCCCACAAAGAACTCGATATCCTTTCGCTTGTGTCAAGATACGATTTCGCTTCATCCAAAGCTTCCTTTAACCATGCTCGAATAACTTTTACTTTTTCTTTGGTTTCAGATATCAATTCAGGATCCAACATCTGTTGTTCGCCCAATTCAGTCCAACAAGTAGGAGTACGGCACCTACGACCATACAATGCCTCATAGGGTGCCATCTGAATGCTAGACTGATAGTTATTGTTATACGCAAATTCTGCCAATGGTAGAAAATCCTCCCAACTACCTCTGAAGTCAATCACACATCCCCTTAACAAGTCTTCCAATATCTGAATTACTCTTTCTGACTGACCATCTGATTGAGGATGAAAAGTCGTACTAAAGTTTAACTTCGTTCCCAAGGCTTCATACAAAGCTTTCCAAAATCGTGATGTATATCTAGGATCCCTGTCTGATATAATAGACACTGGTACCCCATGCAACCTTATGATTTCAGATACATACAGCTTAGCCAATTTCTGTAATGAATAATTTGTATGAACTAGAAGAAAATGAGCAGTCTTCGTCAAACGATCAACTACTACCCATACAGAATTTTTCTTAGTAGGTGTTAAAGGTAACCCACTAACAAAATCCATTGCTATACGCTCCCATTTCCAAAGAGGAATCTTTACTGGTTGTAATAAACCTGACGGCAATTGATGCTCCGCTTTCACTTGTTAACAAGTCAAACATTTTCCTACAAACTCAGAAATCTCACGCTTCAACCCTGGCCACCAATACTGTTCACAGAGATCTCGATACATCTTATTTCCTCTGGGGTACATAGCATAAGGACTACTATGTGCCTCCTGCAGAATCATTTGTCTCAAATCTGAGTCTTTAGGCATACAAACCCGTCCACGAAAACACAGCACTCCATTCGTGTTTAAACCAAAATCTTCTATTTCACCCCTTTCAACTTGCTGAAATAAAGGTCCCAACTTTTTATCTGATATCTGCTTCTCCTGAATTTGTTCTAACCACAGAGGCTTCACCTGAAGTTCTGCTAATAGACTACCATCCTCATATAAACTCAAATGAGCAAACATTGCTCTCAATTCAGATATCGCCTTACGACTTAACGCGTCAGCTACCACGTTAGCCTTTCCAGAATGATACTCGATTGAGAAATCATAATCCTTTAATAATTCTACCCATCTTCTTTGTCTCAAATTCAACTCCTTTTGGGTAAGGAGGTACTTAAGACTCTTGTGATCCGTGTAGATGATAGACTTCTCACCGTAGAGATAGTGCCTCCAAATCTTTAAAGCAAATACCACCGCAGCTAACTCCAAATCATGAGTAGGGTAATTTACTGCATGCGGTCTCAACTGTCGAGAAGCATAAGCCACTACCTTTTCATTTTGCATCAAGACACAACCCAAACCCGTGTGAGACGCATCACAAGAACAAGAATTCTTTTCCACCTCTCCGTCAATCAAAACCGTGCTTCCGTAATCTTCTTCAATTTCTCAAAACTCTCTTGTTGTTTTTCAGCCCAAATATACGTAACTCCTTCCGCAGCAGCTTTAGTTAGGTGCAAGAATCAATGAAAACCCTCAATGAAGCGCCTATAATAACCAGCCAATCCTAAGAAACTCTGAATTTCAACTACCGACTTTGGTGGTTTCCAATCCAGTACAGCTTCAATCTTCCAAGGATCCACTCTTATTCCTTCAGCTGATACCACATGACCCAAGAAATCCACTTCCTTTAGCCAAAATTCACATTTACTGAATTTGGCATAAAGTTGCTTATCACGAAGTAACTGCAATACTATACGCAAATGCGTGTCATGCTCCTCTTCATTTCTTGAATAAACCAAAATGTCATCTATGAACACTACCACAAACCAGTCTAAATATGGTTTAAAGACTCGGTTCATCATGTCCATAAATGCGGCTGGTGCATTGGTTAATCCAAACGGCATCACCAAAAACTCATAATGTCCATAACGAGTTTGGAATGCCGTCTTATAAATATCTACTTCTTTCACCTTAAGTTGGTGATAACCCGATCTCAAATCAATTTTGGAGAAAATCAAGCTCCCTTCAATTGATCAAACAGTCATCAATTCTCAAAGAAGGATACCTATTCTTGATTGTCAATTTATTCAATTGCTCGTAATCAATGCACATACGCATCGATCCATCCTTCTTCTTAACGAACAAAACTGGTGCTCCCCACGGAGACACACTCGATCGAATAAATCCCCGATCCAACAATTCTTGAATTTGAGCTTTAAGCTCCACCAACTCCTTCGGTGCCATTCTATAAGAAGCAATGGACACTGGAGCCGTTCTAGGCAAAAGCTCAATGCCAAATTCTACTTCCCGATCTGGAGGTATACTAGGAAGTTCATCGAAAAATACATCTGGAAATTCCTTCACCATTCTCACATCATCCACAGATAACTCTTTGGCATCCAAAGCACAAATAAAAGCTAGGAATGCTCCATATCCTTTTCGCACCAACTTTTTTGCCTTCAACGCAGATACCACATTTGCCAAGTAATTCCTTCGTTCACCTATCATTATTACTTCCTTATCATCCGAAGTTCTTAATGACATCTACTTTTCAGCACAATCCAAATGAGCCCGATGCTTAACCAACCAATCCATGCCCAAAATGAGATCAAATTCGCCAAAAGGCAATTCCATCAAATTTGCCAAAAATACTTCTTCTTGAATTTCTAAGGGCACGTCTCTAAACAGTTTGTTTACAATTACCGTCTGTCCTAAAGGAGTAATTACTGTTATCTCACTATCGTTAATTTTAGATTCTAGATTCAAGTTTCTAGATATGGCGCTAGCAACATACGAGTGGTAGAACCAATATATATTAAAGCAGTAATAGGTACATCAAAAATAAAAAACGTACCAGTATTACATCAGGTGCATTGCCATCCTCGCGGCGTCTAACTGCATAGACCAAACCTGGCTGTCTTGCATCTGTGTTACCTCTAGGACCATTGCCTCGACCCAGTGCACCTTGACCACGTCTAGCCCCATTACCACCACGACCTGGTCCACGACCTCTGGTGGCCGAGTACCTCCGACCGGTACAGGCATCAAGATACGAACTTCCTGAGTTGTATCCGTACGTCGAGGGCAATTTCTATATTGGTGATCCATTGAACCACATTTGTAACAAGCGCCCGTTTTCCTCCAGCACTCTCCAAAATACCTTTTTCCACATTCAGCATAATCTCGACTTTGATTATTAGCTACAAGTGCTCTACCTTGAGCTGGTTCATCATTCCGAGGCCTCTTCAGAAACCTTTTTGAAGAACCTGACTGCTTTATATCTCTCTTGCTTCTAAATCTTTCCTGATTCTGACGTTCTGAGTTCTTAGCCTCTTCGACTATCTTGGCTTTCTCCACAAGCGTGGCAAAAGTTCTAACTTGTTGTGGGGCAATTAGAACCCGCAACTCATCATTCAGCTCATCCTCGAATCGTACACAATGTTCATGATCTGTTGACACTATTGTCCGAGTATAATGACTCAAGCGTAAAAACTCAGCCTCATACGCTGCCACTGTTTTATTCCCTTGAATTAGATTCAGAATTCCTTCCTTCGGGCATCCACATAACTTGTTCCTACATACTTCCCTTGGAAGGAAGCTTTGAAGAATTCCCAAGTAATCAATGTAGCTTCAGTGCCCTCTCGAACAGTAAGCCACCATTGATACGCCTCGTCTCTTAGCAAGGACACAGCTCCTTTCAGTTTATGTTCGACAGTGCATTCCATATCATCCATAATCTGCTCCACAGCTTTGAGCCAATATTCTGCCACATTCGGAGCTACACTGGAAACTCCTCTAAAAACTTCTGCATTATTAGACTTGAGTCGTTCTGATATCGACCCACGAGTTGTTGTCCCAACTCTAGTTCTAGCGACCCTTTCAAGGACTCACAACATTGCTCATGTCAAAGCATTATCTTCTTCCATATGATTATGTGATCCCGTCTCACTCTCAAATGAGGCAGGTACATCCATTTCCAGCATATGACCCGACGTTTTAGTTGCACCTCTAACACCTCGTCCTCTACCACGGCCACGTCTACCGCGTCCACGACCATGTCCTCTAGTGCTCATAATGTCTAACTCGATTTAATCTGATTATAAGGTTTATGAATCAGAAAATTGTTTCAGTGTTTATTAACGATATTTTATGAGATTTGAGAGATAAAGTTATTTTTCGCAAACACATCCTATAGTCTCAATCTGTAACATCCTGATAATTAGGGGTTATGCATTTTACTTAATTGAATGATGTTGCATGCTTAATCATTATTAAATGCAATTTTGGATGTTATTTGAGCTTCATTAATTAAGTGAAGGCTTAGTAAAACTTTTAATTTTTATTAATTAAAGAGAGAGCTAAGTAAATTAGGCCTTAAGAATTAATGACAAGGAGTTTCAAGCATAAGTTAAGTAATTGGCAAAGTGGTTAAGATGTATGGATGTGTGCTTGAGGTGTAAGGTTGAATCTCCTAGCTAGCATTAGGGAGGATTTTAAATTTTGTTTTCTTCCTTATAAGTGTCGGCCAAGAATATTCTAGAGTGGATGAGAATTCATTTAATTTTGGCTATTTGACCATGTGAAAAGGAAGTTAGGAACTTATGGCATGGGATCATAAGTTGGTGATAAGATGAAGGGACAAAGGCATGATATTTGGCTATGTTTTGGGGATGTGTTCATGTCATTTGACCATGAACCTAGACGGCATGGAGGCTAAAGGGATTGGTTTATTTTTTTTTTTGATAGCAAATCAAGAGTGGATAGGAAGAAACAAGGAGGAAAAAGGGATAATGTTGGCATTGATTTGGCGAATTTGTGCTTTGCCATTAAGGGGAGTTAGCCAAAAGTCTTGCACATTCTTTTGTCCATCTTTTCTCAATTTCTCCAAAAGTTCTCTCATAGTCAAATTGTCATTGAATTTAGGTAAAGATCTTCTCTTTGTTTTAACTTTCTTTTGATCAATTTTTCTCCAAAACCCCTACCTTGGCCGAATGTACCTTAGGCACTTTGGTACAATTGTGCTTTTGATTTAGCCTCAATTGATTGAACCAAATACTACTTTCTTTCTCCCATTTTCTTTTGAAACCAAAACTACAAAGATTAAGCACCATTTTCTTCTTCATTTTCTCTCCCTTTGCCGAATGCATCTAAGCTCCAAAATCAATCTCTTTCTCTTTGATCAATTCTCCTTTCTTTTCTTTTCACTTTATTTCTCTCTTCTCTTCCTCTCATTGCCAAAACCACATAGGATCAAGAATTTCCGCTTGGCGAATGTGCAAAAGTTCCTAATCATCTCTTTTCTTTTGAGAAATCACCATTATCATCTTCTTCTCCTCTTTCTTTTCTTCCTTCTTCCTTTCCTTCTCTTTTCTTTTCCCTTTCTTCTTTTCCCTCAAACCGAAACCACCATTTCTCTTTTCTTTTGTTAAAGTCGAATCTTGAAGGACTCAAGCAAGAATTCTATCAATTATTTTATCATTTCCTTTCACTTTAGTAAATTTAGAACTATAATCTTTTATTTTCTCTCCTAGGTCAATCTTTTGAAAAGATTTTTCAAAGATCTTTGTTGAAGACAACCTTTAAGTGACCATTCAATCATCAAGGTAAGGTTACTATTTTAGATAATATCAATTTCTTTAGATGGATCACTAATCTACATTATTTTAGGGAGATCTAAGATCAACAAGATAGGTAAGAAAAGGGTCGTATGAAGTGTTTGGAAGAGAGGAGGTATTCATTTACCATCGAACTACAAACGAAGGGTCAGACGGCGGTTAGAGACTTTCCACGGTTGTGGACCTTCTACTAACAAAGATCGGTTATTCAAGTAGTCGTACATAACCGAACCACTTTACGTTGGTAGAATATCGTGGTTTTGATCCATCTAGTGGAGAAAACCACAAATAACTGCTGCTCGTGAACTGAGGGTAAGGATTTAGATCTATTGTCAATAAGTATAGTTTTGTTAACAATAGTTTATACTAACCAAGTGTGTTAATCAATTAGGTGTTGACGAGCAAGAGGGTATTATTCTCATCGTTATTAGGTGTGTAACCATACATTAAAATTTCCATAGATTTATATTGTTAAAAAGTGATTATATGATAGTATGTTTTGTTTGTGGATACCAATCATTGGTATACAAAATTCGTGTATGTTACCTAATATTTCGCTTATTTTGCTATATGCATCAATATGAAATAAGCATGACTATATTATGATTTGTGGGTAAATAGCATGAAAATCGATTTGATATGTATGTGCATGGGCATATGGGTATGTTTAATAAAGGAGGAAGTATTCGGTGGTTTTACCACAATTCGGTGACTTCGGTCACATATGTGAAATTGGTGACTTGGTCACATATTTGACTCGGTGGCTTCGATCACATATTTGACTCCGGTGGCTTCAGTCACATATTTGGCTCCGGTGACTTCGGTCACATATTTGACTCTGGTGGCTTCGATCACATATTTGGCTCCGGTGACTTCGGTCACACATTTGGCTCCGTGACTTTGGTCACGATTTGAAATTTGACTTGGTCAGTGACTTGGTCACATCTGCTTTGGTGGCTTTGCCACAATAAGGGCGATGTGCATGTTGACTGCAAAGAATCGCCTTTGATGGTGTGTAGCGGATGGAGGGTCGATTTAGTAATCCCACTGTGTGTTGGTTGGTACGGGTGTGTAGTGGATGGATATTTAGGTTTGGTAGGGCTTGCATTTTATTTCATGTACATAATTATGTAATATTGTATGTTTATTACTTGATCTGTTATGAAATGGGCCTTTGGGCTAAATATGAATTAAATGGGCCTTTGGGCTAAATATAAGCTAAATGGGCCTTCGGGCTAAATAAGAGTGAAATGGGTCTATGGCCATATGTGAAATTTTTGGGCTTGAAAGCATATGATAAAATGGGCTTTTTAGTGTATGTGTTATACATTGAGTTTATGACTCACCCATTTTATGGGATAACTTTTCAGATGACTCATAGTGCGATGGATCTAAAGAAGGAATTCGAGGTGGCCAATGCTCGTATCAAGTATTGTGGAGATTTTCCAACTTAAACTCTTTAAGTTAAATTTTATTACTTAGACTTTATTATGGATTTGCCAATTTTATGTAATAAGGCCACTATAAACTATCTTTCATTTCGTGTTTGGATTTACTTTTATTTTGACATGAACAAATATCTATTAAATAACTAAATTGGTTTTCGATAATTATTTAAAAAGGTTTTTGTCTCTAATATATAAATGTTTTCAAGGAAATTTTCTTAAGTTTGGTTTCCTTTTGATTTTATTAATTCATCCTAAAAAGAATATTTCAAAAGACAAAGTTACTTTACAATGTGTTTCCGCTAAAGTTTTACTCGAGGAACATACCAAATTCGGTTTGGCTTTTGGGCCGGGTTTGGGGTGTTTCAGCTTGGTATCAGAGCCCAGTTTTAAACTCTCGGCCTTGGGTTTTAAAGCCCACAACGTTTTCAAAGTTTGGCCCAAATGACTTTTTGAAAGTTTTCTTAAGTTAAATGGTTTTATAAGAGCATGGCACTCGGAATTCTCGGCCCAGATCCATCAGGTATGTACCTTTATTTGATAAGTAATATGAATGTTTGATAAGCCTAAGGAAACCTTAGAGACATGGACCCTAGGTGTATGTGTGCTACTACGAAACCATCGAATATCTGTTTATAAGACTTTCTTTTAATAAGAAGTGAAAAGATTCTAATACATAAGACTTTTCAGAAAAATGTAAAAGATACGTAGTAGACATGAGCTCTAGGGGACGAGATCGTCGTGGACATGGAAGAGGAAGGATGACTATTTCGGAACCAGTTCGATCTGGTCAAGGTTCCGAGAATGAAGCTCCACCACCGGCTGTTGGGGTGGACTTTCAAGAACAAAATGAAGGTGGTGACGCAGTATCACAAGTCAGGTCATGAAGTTTTAGAACGAGTAGCGGAAGCTAGTTCTGGAAATGGGTCTCAAAAGTCTGTAGCTGAGAGACTAAGATCGAATGGAGCTGAGGTTTTCAGGGGAGTATCTGGAGTAGCTCCTAATGTAGCCGAATATTGGTTTGAAGCAGTCGAGAGGATCATGGACGATATAGACTACACTGATGAAGAGAAATTGAAAGGTGCTATTTCACTTCTTCGTGATGAAGCCTACCAGTGGTGGCTCACTATAAAGGAAAGTACCCCTGTGGATCGTCTGGATTGGGGGTATTTTAAGATTAAATTCAAAGGAAAATATGTTGGAGCTTGCTACATCGACTCCCAGAGGAAGACATTTCTGAATCTAGTACAAGGAAACAAGTCGATAGCTGAATATGAAGCAGAATTTTTACGACTTAGCCGTTATGCCAGAGGGATAGTGGCTACAGAATATGAACGGTGTATCAGATTTGAAGATGGACTTAGAGATGAGCTAAGAGTGATGATTGCTCCACACCGTGAAAGAGATTTTGCAATCTTAGTGGAAAGGGCAAGAATTGCCGAAGAGGCTAAACGGACTGAGAGACAGAACCGGGACAGAGGCCAGAGTATGAATAAGAGAAGCTTTGGGTCTTCGGGGTC
This sequence comes from Gossypium rotundifolium, assembly GCA_025506655.1. Lineage (NCBI taxonomy): Eukaryota > Viridiplantae > Streptophyta > Magnoliopsida > Malvales > Malvaceae > Gossypium > Gossypium rotundifolium. The sequence continues at coordinate 183,003,250 of CP106722.1, read as the reverse complement.
GTCCGAAAACTTTCAGAAGAAATTAAGGAATGATGGACCGCGAAGTCAACAAACTGCTACGAGTGTACAAAGTCATACTTGTTCTCAATGTGGGAAAATGCACTCGGGAGAATGCTGGAAGAAGACCGGCGGATGTTTTAAGTGCGGTTCAAAGGATCATATGATCAAAGATTGTCCGATGAACTCGAAGAAGAACCATTCAGCAAGTCAGGGTGCTAATCAGGCTGACAGAAGTGGACAGCAACCGATAAGAGGTCGTGGTCCAAGTGGAAGGGGCAATGGTTCCGGTAGAGGTCGCGAAACTTCAGGCAGAGGCAGTGGTAGCTTTGAGGCGAGACAACCAGGTTTAGTGTATGCGCTCGTCAGAGAAGACAAAGATGACCTTTTGATGTTATCACGGCACGCTTCGATTTCGGGTTGCCTTTATTGCTTTGATAGATATAGGGTCAACTCATTTCTATATCGCTAGTGAAGTATCTGTGACTTTGCATGTGACTTCTGAAACTATACCTAAGAAGATGACTGTACTTAGTCCTCTAGGATGATAAAGAGAAATAGACAAACTTTTAAGGAAGTGCCTCTAGAAGTCCAAGGGATACAGTTTCCAGCTGATTTAATGGAGTTTCCGTTCAGAGAATTTGACCTTATCTTAGGCATGGACTGGCTTGTGAAGTACCGTGCAAATGTGGATTGTGCTGCTAAACGGATGTCATTAAGAACTTTTGATGACAAGGAAGTTATAGTGATGGGCGAGAGACTAACTACTTATTTAATGTAGTATCCGCCTTAAGGCGGAAAAGATGGTTAGAAAGGGATGTGAAGCCTTCGATGTTGGTGAGTGCGTTGGAGGCTAAGGAAGCAATCATTAATGAAGTCGGGGACTGTGAAAGAATTTGTAGATGTTTTTCCGGAAGAACTTCCAGGGTTGCCTCCGGATCGTGAAGTAGAGTTCTAATTGATTTATTACCGAACGGCGCAGCTTTCTATTGCTCCATATAGAATGGCACCAAGGAGTTGGTTGAGTTGAAGGCTCGATTCGTGGAGTTGCTTGAGCATGGATTCATTCGACCTAGTGTGTCTCCATGGGGAGCACCGGTCCTATTCGTGAAAAAGAAGGACGGATCGATGAGGATGTGTATAGACTACTAATAGCTTGAATAAGTCGACCATCAAGAACAAGTATCCTTTGCCAAGGATTGACGACTTGTTCGATCGACTTAAAGGAGCTGCGGTATTCTCTAAGATTGATCTAAGATCGGGGTATCATCAGCTTAAAGTGAAAGAAGCGGATATCCATAAGACGGCTTTCCGAACTAGATATGGGCATTATGAATTTCTGGTAATGCCATTCGGATTGACGAATGCCCCAGCTACGTTATGGAAATGATGAACCAAATTTTCCAGCCCTACTTGGATCAGTTCGTTGTGGTTTTCATAGACGACATCCTAGTATATTCTAAGTCTGAAATGGAGCATGATGAGCATCTCCGAATTGTGTTGCAAGTCTTAAGAGAAAAGAAATCTGACGCCAAATTCAAAGAAGTGTGAATTTTCATTTGAAAGAAGTTGCATTTTAGGCCATGTGGTATCTGCGGAAGGAATAAGGTGGATCCTCGGAAGATTGAGGTCGTGCTAGATTGGAAACCACCTAAGTTCGTGAATCGAGGTTCGCAGTTTCTTGGGTTTAGCCGGATACTACCGAAGATTCGTCGAAGGATTTTCATCGATAGCTGCACCTTTAACGAAATTGTTGAGAAAGGAAGTACCTTTCGTGTGGGCTGATAAGCAGCAAGAGAGTTTTGAGAAGCTCAAAAAGTTTTGATGGAAGCTCCTGTTTTGATCCAACCTGAGGCAGGAAAGGATTTCGTTGTGTATTGTGACGCTTCTCACACGGGTTTAGGATGTGTTCTGATGCAAGGCGGGAAGGTAGTTGCATATGCGTCTCGGCAGTTGAGGCCGCATGAAGTTAACTACCCAACGCATGACTTGGAGTTGGCAGCTGTAGTCTTTGCTCTTAAAGTTTGGAGACATTACTTATACGGGGAAAAGTCAGTAATATACACGGACCACAAAAGTCTGAAATATCTACTGACTCAGAAAGAACTGAATTTGAGGCAAAGAAGGTGGATAGAGTTGTTGAAAGACTATGACTGTTCTATCGAGTACCACCCGGGCAAGGCGAATGTGGTAGCAGACGCTCTAAGTCGGAAAGTGGTGTCAAATTTAAGGGCGATGTTTGCACATCTTAGCCTTTACGATGACGGAAGCTTGTTGGCGTAACTTCAAGTTGTCGACATGGTTAAGTCAAGTGAAAGAGAGGCGATTGGTAGATGAAGATTTGAATGAAAAGCTTGACAAAGAGTGGGAAATTGGAAGATTTTGGTATTAATAAAGGATTTGAGTATTGTGTTTTAAAGGTAAAATTGTATGCCAAAGGATCGAGTTGAGGCAAAAGATACTTGAGAATCGCATGGTAGCCCCTATGCTATGCATCCTGGAGGAAGTAAGTTATACCGAGATTTGCGAGATCAATTTTGGTGGCCCGGACTTAAGCGGAAGTTATGAAATTTGTAGGGAAGTGCTTGACGGTCGCAAGTTAAGGTGAACATCAAGTACCTTCCGGATTGCTACTGACCAATAAAGATTCCGCAATGGAAGTGGGAGAGAATCACCATGGATTTTGTTAGTGGGCTTCCTCTTACGCCTACTAAGAAAGACTCCATTTGGGTGATAGTGGACCGATTGATGAAATCTGCACATTTTATCCCAGTTCGGGTTGATTACTCTTTGCAGAAATTGGTGAAGTTATATGTGGCTGAGATTGTGAGATTGCATGGAGTGCCGTTGTCGATAATTTGGACGAGATTCGAGATTTACGTCGCGATTTTGGAAAGCATTGCATCGGGCTTTGGGCACCAGATTGACTTCAAGACGGCATTTCATCCTCAATCGACGGTCACCGAAAGAGTAATCCGTATTAGAAGATATGTTAAGGGATGTGTGATAGATTTCAAGGAAGTTGGGAGGAATTCTTAGTTGGCGAAATTATGACAACAACAGCTTCAATCCAAAGATTCGGATGGCACCATATGAAGCACTATATGGACTAAGTGTCGCACTCCTACGTGTTGGACAAAATTAGGGAACGCCGATTTTGGGTCCGAGATAGTGGTGAATCAAGAAATGGTTAAGGTAATCCTGCTCGGTTAAAGGAAGCGCCCGATGACAAAAATTGTACGCAGATCTTAAGCGGAAAGAAATAGAGTTTCTTGTGGGGACCAAGTTTTCTTAAAGTTTCACCTTGGAAAAAGGTGATGAGATTTGGACGCAAAGGGAAACTAAGTCCTGTGTTCATTGGACCTTATCGATTGTGAAGTTTAGCCTGATCTCGTGGCATATCGCTTAGATTTACCTTGAGTTGAAGCAAATGCATGATGTGTTCCATGTTTCAATGCTACGCCGCTACTGCTTGGATCCATCTCATATAGTACCGTTGAGGAGGTGGAATTAAGATCGATTTGTCATACGAAGAGGAACCAATTCAAATTTTAGAACGAGATGTAAAGGTTTTATGGAGAAAATCAGTTCCTCTCGTCAAGGTATTATGGCGTAATCATGGATCAAGAAGCTTCATGGGAACCGGAGGAAGCGATGCGACAAGCAATACCCTCACTTATTCCGGCCTGTAATTTCGAGGACGAAATTATTTTAAGGGGGGTAGAACTGTAACATCCTGATAATTAGGGGTTATGCATTTTACTTAATTGAATGATGTTGCATGCTTAATCATTATTAAGTGCAATTTTGGATGTTATTTGAGCTTCATTAATTAAGTGAAGGCTTAGTAAAACTTTTAATTTTTATTAATTAAGAGAGAGAACTAAGTAAATTAGGCCTTAAGAATTAATGACAAGGAGTTTCAAGCATAAGTTAAGTAATTGGCAAAGTGGTTAAGATGTATGGATGTGTGCTTGAGGTGTAAGGTTCGAATCTCCTAGCTAGCATTAGGGGAGGATTTTAAATTTTTGTTTTCTTCCTTATAAGTGTCGGCCAAGAATATTCTAGAGTGGATGAGAATTCATTTAATTTTGGCTATTTGACCATGTGAAAAAGGAAGTTAGGAACTTATGGCATGGGATCATAAGTTGGTGATAAGATGAAGGGGACAAAGGCATGATATTTGGCTATGTTTTGGGGATGTGTTCATGGTCATTTGACCATGAACCTAGACGCATGGAGGCTAAAGGATTGGTTTATTTTTTTTGATAGCAAATCAAGAGTGGATAGGGAAGAAACAAGGAGGAAAAAAGGGATAATGTTGGCATTGATTTGGCCGAATTTGTGTTTTGCCATTAAGGGGGGAGTTAGCCAAAAGTCTTGCACATTCTTTTGTCCATCTTTTCTCAATTTCTCCAAAAGTTCTCTCATAGCCAAAATTGTCATTGAATTTAGGTAAAGATCTTCTCTTTGTTTTAACTTTCTTTTTGATCAATTTTTCTCCAAAAACCCCTACCTTGGCCGAATGTACCTTAGGCACTTTGGTACAATTGTGCTTTTGATTTAGCCCTCAATTGATTGAACCAAATACTACTTTCTTTCTCCCATTTTCTTTTGAAACCAAAACTACAAAGATTAAGCACCATTTTCTTCTTCATTTTTCTCTCCCTTTGTCAATGCATCTAAGCTCCAAAATCAATCTCTTTCTCTTTGATCAATTCTCCTTTCTTTTCTTTTCACTTTATTTCTCTCTTCTCTTCCTCTCATTCTTTGAAACCACATAGGATCAAGAATTTCCTCCTTGGCGAATGTGCAAAAGTTCCTAATCATCTCTTTTCTTTTGAGAAATCACCATTATCATCTTCTTCTCCTCTTTCTTTTCTTCCTTCTTCCTTTCCTTCTCTTTTCTTTTCCCTTTCTTCTTTTCCCTCAAACCGAAACCACCATTTCTCTTCTCTTTTGTTAAAGCCAATCTTGAAGGACTCAAGTAAGAATTCTATCAATTATTTTTATCATTTCCTTTCACTTTAGTAAATTTAGAACTATAATCTTTTATTTTCTCTCTAGGTCAATCTTTTGAAAAGATTTTTCAAAGATCTTTGTTGAAGACAACCTTTAAGTGACCATTCAATCATCAAGGTAAGGTTACTATTTTAGATAATATCAATTTCTTTAGATGGATCACTAATCTACGTTATTTTGGGGCGATCTAAGATCAACAAGATAGGTAAGAAAAGGGTCGTATGAAGTGTTTGGAAGAGAGGAGGTATTCCTTTACCATCAAACTACAAACGAAAGGTCAGACGGTGGTTAGAGACTTTCCACCGGTTGTGGACCTTCGCTAACAAAGATCGGTTATTCAAGTAGTGCGTACAACCGAACCACTTTACGTTGGTGGAATATCGGTGGGTTTTGATCCATCTAGTGGAGAAAACCACAAATAACTCGCTGCTCGTGAATCGAGGGTAAGGATTTAGATCTATTGTCAATAAGTATAGTTTTGTTAACAATAGTTTATACTAACCAAGTGTGTTAATCAATTAGGTGTTGACGAGCAAGAGGGTATTATTCTCTTTGTTACTAGGTGTGTAACCATACATTAAAAATTTCCATAGATTTATATTGTTAAAAAGTGATTATATGATAGTATGTTTTGTTTGTGGATACCAATCATTGGTATACAAAATTCAGGTATGTTACCCAATATTTCGTTTATTTTTGCTATATGCATCAATATGAAATAAGCATGACTATATTATGATTTGTGGGTAAATAGCATGAAAATCTGATTTGATATGTATGTGCATGGGCATATGGGTATGTTTAATAAAGGAGGAAGTATTCTGGTGGTTTTACCACAATTCTGGTGACTTCGGTCACATATGTGAAATTGGTGACTTCGGTCACATATTTGACTCCGGTGGCTTCGGTCACATATTTGACTCCGGTGGCTTCGGTCACATATTTGGCTCCGGTGATTTCGGTCACATATTTGACTCCGGTGGCTTCGGTCACATATTTGGCTCCGGTGACTTCGGTCACACATTTGGCTCCGGTGACTTCGGTCACGTATTTGAAATTTGGACTTCGGTCAGGTGACTTCGGTCACATCTGTTTTGGTGGCTTTGCCACAATAAGGGCGATGTGCATGTTGACCGCAAAGAATCGCCTTCGATGGTGTGTAGCGGATGGAGGGTCGATTTAGTAATCCCCACGGTGTGTTGGTTGGTACGGGGGTGTATAGAGGATGGATATTTAGGTTGGGCCGGGCTTGCATTTTATTTCATGTACATAATTATGTAATATTGTATGTTTATTACTTGATCTGTTATGAAATGGGCCTTTGGGCTAAATATGAATTAAATGGGCCTTTGGGCTAAATATGAGCTAAATGGGCCTTCGAGCTAAATAAGAGTGAAATGGGTCTATGGCCATATGTGAAATTTTTGGGCTTGAAAGCATATGATAAAATGGGCTTTTTAGTGTATGTGTTATACATTGAGTTTATGACTCACCCATTTTTATGGGATAACTTTTCAGATGACTCATAGTGCGATGGATCGGAGCAGCAAGGAATTCAAGGTGGCCAGTGCTCGTATCAAGTATTGTGGAGATTTTCCAACTTAAACTCTTTAAGTTAAATTTTATTACTTAGACTTTATTATGGATTTGCTAATTTTATGTAATAAGGCCACTATAAACTATCTTTCATTTCGTGTTTGGATTTACTTTTATTTTGACATGAACAAATATCTATTAAATAACTAAATTGGTTTTCGATAATTATTTAAAAAGGTTTTTGTCTCTAATATATAAATGTTTTCAAGGAAATTTTCTTAAGTTTGGTTTCCTTTTGATTTTATTAATTCATCCTAAAAAGAATATTTCAAAAGACAAAGTTACTTTACAATGTGTTTCCGCTAAAGTTTTACTCGAGGAACATACCAAATCCAGTTAGGCTTTTGGGCCGGGTTTGGGGTGTTTCACAATCTCTACGATTTTCAACATCTAAAACTAAAAGTCCTAGAGTGTTCCTATGATCATATCATCATAATAATAATCATTCAGTAACGAATACTTACTTGACTTGCTGCCAGATGCTTGTGGTGCCATACTAATCTTTAAAACATAATTGAAATAATTTCATACAGAAGTTATTTGTTGAACCCAACCACAGCCGAGTTTTGAAACTAGCTCTGATACCATTAAATGTAACACCCCAAATTTGGTCTATGCGTTAAGACGAGATTTGGTTTGTCACACAAATCAAACATTCTTTTAGTCTATCTAATGATTTAGGTGAATCGGTATTTCAAACCCTTTTGAAAATAAAGTTTAATAAAAACCAAGAGAAATAATTCTAAGTTCGATGAATGTAAAAAAACATTAGTTGAAAATCTCATCATTTAATATTTAATTATCAAAACCTTAAAGTAATTTTTTATAAGAGTTCAAAGGATTTGAAAATAAGAATAGATAAAGAATCTTATATATTTGAAAACCCATAGTATTTTAAGAAAACATTATAGGATAAACATAAGCCCATATTAAATATCCAAAACATAATTTAAATCCATCCATGCATAAAAATCCATAAAACATTAATAGAGGCCTTATTACATCTTATTCAAAATAGTAATTTAAAGAAAGAACTTAATAAAAGTTCAAAGTTTATAAACCCATGTTTGCGAGTTATGGCCTCCACGAAGTCATCCTCAAAATGAAATTTCCCACCCAAACCTAATTTCCATCCGCACCAAGTCCACGTCAATTTCCATTATTGCCGAGATGGAAAAATTTAAGGAAGTGAGTTACTTAGAACTCTAAAAGTGTCATAAAATGTATAACTCACTTACTATATCCTATGAAGTCGGGACGATCATCAAATCATAATTTTGGGCTTGAGACCATAGGGGAGGAGAGCCAAAATTTTGTTAGTTTGGCAAAAATCTCATTCTTTTCTCAGAATTTTTATTCCTCTCCTTTTAGCAATGTAATAAGCGAATCTTCCATCAATTAAACATCATTCTTAATCTTTCTTTTCGACCGTGGGAAGTAGGTAAGGGTTCCTCTCTATTTTCGATTAATTGATTAGTGATTTTAATGTATGCAAAATGAAATTTCCCACCCAAACCTAATTTTAAAATTTATTTTGGGCTTTCAAAACATGGGTCATGATTTATGATGCTTTACTTAAATAAATTTGGGTTTTCAAAGTATATGGAATTCTTTTATAAAAAAAATTCTTTTATTGTTAACTCTTTAACAAATCTCCTAACGGTTTTTGATAATACAATGATTTTCAACTAATGTTTTTAAATATTTATCAAAATCTAATACTCTTCAAATTTTAAACTCAGAACAATATTGTAGTTTTCAACTCGTTAAAGAATCAAGAATAGTTCGAATCATGTAACAAACCAAATCTAGTCTCAACGCATAGACCGGGTTTGGGGTGTTACATTTAGTGGTATCGAGCCAGGTTTCAAAAACTCCTACGTGGTTTGGGTTCAAAAATAATTTCGTATGAAAATGCTCAATGATATTTTAAAGATCGGTATGGCACCACAAGCATCCCATGACAAGTCAAGTAAGTATTATTGCTTAATGATTACTATGATAAGATCATAGGAACACTCTAGAACTTCTAGTTTTAGATGTGAAAAGCTGAGAGATTGAGACTATAGGACACGCTATAAAAACAACTTTATATCTCAAATCTCATAAAATATCGTTAATAAACACCAAACAAAAAAAAAAAAATTCGATTCATAAAACTTGTAATCGATAAACGAACAAGCAATCATGAGTACAAGAGGACGTGGTCGTGGACGCGTAGACGTGGCGTGGTAGAGGCCGAGGTGCTACTACCAAGCACCGGATCATATGCCGTAAGTGGACGACTCGTCAATAGAAAGTGAGACCGATCACGCGATCACATGGAAGAAGATCATGCATTGACTCAAGCAATGCTACGAGTCTTGGAAAGGGTCGATGGAACTAGAATTGGGCCAACAACTCGTGGGTCAATTTCAGAGCGACTTAAGGCAAATAATGCAGAAGTTTTCAGAGGAGTCTCTGGTGTAGCTCCGAATGTGGCCGAATACTAGCTCGAAGCTGTGGAACGGATTATGGATGATATGGAATGCACGGCTGAGCAAAAACTGAGAGGAGCTGTATCCTTATTGAGAGATGAGGCGTATCAGTGGTGGCTCACCGCTCGAGAAGGCATCAAGCCGACCGATTAATCGGGAATTCTTTAAAGCCGCCCAAGGAAAATACGTTGAACGAGCTATGTAGATGCTCAAGGAAGGAATTTCTGAATCTTGTCCAAGGAAGTAAGACCGTGGCGACATATGAAGTCGAGTTTCTACGTTCGAGCCGTTATGCGGGACAATTGTAGCAATGATCATGAACGTTGTGTATGCTTTGAGGATGGACTTAATGATGAGTGAGGGTTCGATTGCTCATGACAAGTTAGAAATTTTCGACTCTTGTGGAGAAGGCCAAAATAGCCAAGAGGCTAAGAACTCGAACAGCAGTAACCGAGAGATCCCAAACAAGAGAGAGACCTGAGAATCTGGTTCTTCCAAGAGATTCGAAGAAACCCGAAATGATGAATGCGTAACCCCTAGCAAATAATCAAGTCGAGATTGCACCGAGTGTGGGAAAAGGCATTTTGGGAATGTTGGAGGAAAACGGTGCATGCTACAAATGCGGTTCAATGGAACATCAAGACAAAAGTTGTCCTCGCCGAATGGATACGACTCAAGAAGTCCGTAATAATGATGCACAACGGCCAGGGTAATCAGACCACCGAGAGGTCGTGGACCAGTCGTGGTGGTAATGGGCTGGTCGTGGTCAAGGTGCACCGGTCGAGGAAATGGTAATAGAGAAATGCGATGCAAGACTGACTGGATCGTCTATGCGGTTAGACGCCATGAGGATGGCAATGCACAGATGTGATAACCAGACGTTCTTCATTTTGATGTACTGTTATTGCCTTAATAGATATTGGCTCTACTCATTCATATGTATCTAGTGCCATATCCGAAATCAATTTAGAGTCCCAAATTATCGAAAATGAGATGACAAGATCAGTCCTTTAGACCAAGAATCGTTAATAAAATATTTAAAGACTTAAAATCCAAGAGGAAGTATTCTTAGCAAATTTGATGGAACTACCTTTCATGAAGTTCGATCTCATTCGGGCATGGACCGGTTGGTTAACCATCGGCGCAATTGGATTGAAAAACGAATGTCAGAAGGACCCGGATGATAAGGAAATCATAATGATTGGTGAACGAAAGAACTATCGGCAAATGTGGTATCTCGCATTAAAAGCGAGAAGTTGGTGCGGAAGGGTACGGGCATTCCTAGCCTTTATCGTGCTTTGGATGCCAAGGAATTATCCGTGAATGATGTGAGGACGGTGAAGGAATTTCCGATGTATTTCCAAGAACTTCCCGGTATACCTCCGGATCGGGAAGTAGAATTTGGCATTGAGCTTTTGCAGGGACGGCTCCAGTGTCCATTGCTCCTATAGAATGGCAATCAAGGAGTTGGTGAGCTCAAAGCTCAAATTCAAGAATTGTCGGATCGGGATTCATTCGACCAAGTGTGTCTCCGTGGGGAGCACCGGTCTTGTTCGTCAAGAAGAAGGATGGATCGATGCGTATGTGCATTGACTACGACAGTTGAATAAATTGACGATCAAGAATCGATATCCTCTGCCGAGAATTGACGACTGCTTGATCAATTGAAGGAGCTTGATTTTCTCAAAATTGATTTAAGGTCGGGTTATCATCACTTAAAGTGAAAGAAGCGGACATTTATAAGACAAAGATTTGGACACGTTACGGACACTATGAGTTTGTAGTGATGCCGTTTGGATTAACCAATGCACCAATTTGCATTTATGGACATGATGAACCGAGTCTTTCAACCATATTTAGACCGGTTTGTGGTAGTGTTCATAGATGATATATTGGTTTATTCGAGAAGTGAGGAGGAACATGACCAGCATTTGCGGATAGTATTACAGCTACTTCGTGATAAGCAATTGTATGCCAAATTTGGTAAATGCGAATTTTGGCTAAAGGAGGTGACTTTCCTTGGTCATGTAGTATCAGCCGAAGGAATAAGGGTGGATCCTCGAAAAATTGAGGCTATTCTGGATTGGAAGCCACCAACATCAGTAGCTGAAATTCGGAGTTTCTTAGGCTTGGCTGGATACTATAGACGCTTTGTAGAGGGGTTTTCATTGATTGCTGCACCCCTAACTAAACTGTTGCGAAAGGGAGCTCCGTATATCTGGACTGAAAAGCAGCAAGAAAGTTTTGAGAAATTGAAGAAGATCCTGACAGAAGCTCCAGTTTTGATTCAACCCGAGGCTGGAAAAGAATTCACTGTTTATTGTGATGCGTCTCACACGGGTCTGGGTTGTGTGTTGATGCAAAATGGAAAGGTGGTGGCCTATGCTTCTCGTCAATTGAGACCACATGAAGTAAACTACCCTACTCATGATTTAGAGTTAGCTGCCGTTGTCTTTGCTCTAAAGATTTGGAGGCACTATCTCTATGGTGAGAAGTCCATAATCTTCACGGATCACAAGAGTCTTAAATACCTCCTTACCCAGAAGGAGTTGAATTTAAGACAAAGAAGATGGGTAGAATTGTTAAAAGATTATGATTTCTCCATCGAGTACCATCCTGGAAAGGCTAACGTGGTAGCCGACGCGTTAAGTCGTAAGGGCTGATATCTGAATTAAGAGCTCGTTTGCCCATTTGAGTCTGCATGCGAGGATGGCGCTTGTTAGCGAACTTGGTGAAGCCGCTATGGTGGAACAAATCAAGGAAAAATGACATCGATGAGAAGTTGGGACCTTTACTTGGCAAGTTGAAAATGGTGAAAATGAGGATTTTGGATTAAACACGGAGGGTGTGTTGTGCTTTCGAGGAGAGTATGCATGCCTAAGGATCTAGATTTGAGGCAAGCGATTCTACTGGGAGGCGATAGTAGCCCTTATGCTATGCATCCGGAGGAAATAAGATGTATCGAGATCTCCGTGAATATTGGTGGCGTGGTTGAAGCGTGAGATTACTGAGTTTGTGGGAAAATGTTTGACTTGTCGCAAGTGAAGGCGAACACCAATTACCGTCGGATTGTTACAACCGATAAAGATTCCTCTTTGGAAATGGGAGCGGATAACTATGGATTTTGTTAGTGGGTTACCTTTAACGCCTACTAAGAAAAATTCCGTTTGGGTAATTGTTGATCGGTTGACGAAGACTGCTCATTTCTTGCCAGTTCGTACGGATTATTCTTTGCAGAAGTTGGCGAAACTTTACGTATCCGAAATTGTGAGGTTACATGGGGTACCAGTATCTATTATATCGGATTAGGGACCCTAGGTTTACATCACGATTCTGGAAAGCGCTGCATGAAGCCTTGGGGACAAAGTTGAATTTCAGTACGGCTTTTCATCCTCAGTCTGATGGTCAGTCGGAAAGAGTAATTCAGATATTGGAAGATATGTTAAGAGGATGTGTAATCGACTTCAGGGGTAGTTGGGAGGATTATCTACCACCGCGTAATTTATGATAACAACAGCTATCAGTCTAGCATTCAGATGGCACCTTACGAAGCATTGTATGGTCGTAAGTGTCGCTCTCCTATTTGTTGGACTGAGTTGGGTGAAAGACTGATGTTAGGTCCTGAGATGATATCTGAGACCGAGGATAAGGTAAAAGTTATTCGAGCACGGTTGAAAGAAGCCTCGAGATAGATGTAAGTCGACGCAGATCCTGAAGCGGAGGGACATCGAGTATAGTGTGGAGATCGGGTTTTCTTGAAGGTATCTCCTTGGAAAAAGATCTTGATTTGGAAGGAAGGGCAAGCTAAGTCCTAGATATATTGGACCTTATCGTGTCAAGCGTGTTGGTCCAAATGGCATATCGATTGAGTTACCTCCTGAGTTAGATCAAATTCATAATGTCTTTCATGTTTCCATGTTGAGGCGTTATAGATCGGACCCTTTGCACATTATACCCAGTAGAAGAATTGAGTGAATTTGATTTGTCTTTTGAAGAAGAACGGTGGAAATCCTAGACCGAGATGTCAAGGTATTGAGGAAGAAAAGCGTGTCGTTGGTCAAAGTCCTATGGCGTAACCACGAGTGGAAGAAGCTACGTGGGAGCCAGAGGATGCAATTCGGCAACAATACCCTCACCTTTTTCAACTGTAAATTTCGAGGACTAAATTTTCTTTAAGGAGGTAGAGTTGTAACACCCTAAAAATCCGAGTAAATAAATTGCATGAATTGGAGTTTAGAAAATCTCTTATTTTTATTTCATTGCTTATTGAAGTCCTAGAGGGGTAAAACATAAATTGAAGAAGGAATAAAATTTATTAAGTGAGAATTTATTGAAGTGAAACAAAGGTGATTAAGACTTAAGCTAAATTATGTGCTAAAAGTGTCATAAAATGAACATATGGCATGGTGGAGATTGGCGATGGGTTCAAGTAAGAGGGAAGAGGTTCGAATCCCTTGTATAGCACCTAGATAAAATTTTTGTTTTAATTTTCTGCTCATGGCTATGAAGTGTCGGCAAGGGGACATATAAGGAAGGTGTTGACCATGTATTTTTGGTTAGTGTATCAATGGATTAAGGTAACAACTAACATATGGTATGGAATCAAAAGTTTAAGGAAAGATAGGGGGGACATAAGGCACTTATCTAGGGGAAAATTTGGAAAGAAATAATGGCCAATTGACCATATGCTGGACGGCAATATTGGTAGGGGGAGGAGAGCCAAAATTTTGTTAGTTTGGCAAAAATCTCATTCTTTTCTCTTTGGTTAACCTTTGCACTTTGTGCAGAATTTTTATTCCTCTCCTTTCAATATCCCTTTTTGGCCGAATTTTGCATTTGGTTAAGCCAATATCTCTTGACCATTTGGTCACTTTTATTCATTTTGTTAACTTTCTTTTGTATTCTCCTTGTGCCGAAATCACCTATACCAAAATCAATCTCTTTCTTTTTTTCTTTGCCATGGCGAATATACCAAAGACCTAAGTTCATATTTTTCTTTTCTTTTCTTCTAATCTCCTTGAAATCAAAACATCATCACCATCATCCTTTCGTTCTTATGCTATTTCTTTTTCAATGAAAATTTTCTCCATATTCACTCTCTTGGCGAATGTTATTGTGCCTATAAGCCAAAAATTATTTTTCCATTCTTAATCATTTATAGCGAATCTTCCATCAATTAAACATCATTCTTAATCTTTCTTTTCAATCGTGGAAGTAGGTAAGGGTTCCTCTCTATTTTCGATTAATTGATTAGTGATTTTATGGCGAATATCATTGATTAATTGAGGTCTTTTGGATTGAAATAACGCTCATTCTAATAACGTTCTTTTCGTTATTATTATTTAGTGCAATAACGTAGATCGGAACTCAAGAGATCGGGAGAAACGTTGGAGACGTTTTGTTTTGGTAAGGAAATCCTACTCTTTAAATCTCTAGTATTATTGATATTATTTTAGATCTAACTAAATTCTTTTGGATCTTGAAGACCGCCAAGATAGGGAAGAAAAGGCGGTGTTTAGTTATCGTAAGAGGGTGGATCTGTAAATCCCCATTCAAACGAAGAGCGGTTTCTGCGGTCAAGGGATTTTCCACGGGTTGTGGGCCATCTTCCGAAGGAGTCCATTATTTGAAGTAGTACGAACCTCTGAGCCGTTATTCGTTGGTGGATTCTCGTGGCAAGTGAATCGATAAGCGAGGCAAAACCGAAAATCAAGTGATTCAAAATCAAGAGGGTAAGATTTTGGATCCATTATCGATTAAGATTTATTTTACGAGTTAGTTGACTAACGAATCAAAATATATTTTAGGTGTCAAGAGCGAGAAGGGTTAATACTCACCAGATCGAGGTGTGTAATTTTCACACTCATTATTTTGGTTGGATGTCAAATTTCTAGATGGAAGTAAATCGTAAAAACGATTAGATCGGAAAACGTAAAAAAATTGATATTATGACGAAAATACGTAAAAGCGACAAATCGTGAAAATTACGAAAATGCCTCGAGTTATTAATTGTTATTATGAAAATTGGATATTTCGTGAAAATGGGCCGTAATTACTCTAGTTCGTGAAAATGGGCCGTAATTACTCTAGTTCGTGAAAATGGGCCGTAATTACTCTAGTTCGTGAAAATGGGCCGTAATTACTCTAGTTCGTGAAAATGGGCCGTAATTACTCTAGTTCGTGAAAATGGGCCGTAAATACTCTAGTTCGTGAAAATGGGCCGTAAATACTCTAGTTCGATAAATTGGGCCAAAACACTCTAGTTCGTTAAAATTTAGCCAAAACGCTCTAGTTTGGTAAATGGGCCAAAGCCCACTAAATTGCTAAATGGATAAATTGCTATAATTATGGGCCAAATGAAATGTCATTTATAAACCCACCATGTTATGTATTGATAATAAATTTTATATTTTAAAGTATATGTATAATTGCATGGGTGGGATATATGAAGAGAAGAATGGCCGATTGCCACAATATCGGCTTATTGCCTCTAGTTTGGTGGTTTCGCCACAATATCGGCTTATTGCCTCTAGTTCGGTGGTTTCTGCCACAATATCGACTTATTGCCTCTAGTTCGGTGGCTATGCCACAATTATAAAAGGCTTAATGCCTACGATTGGTGTGATGGCGGGGTGGGTTGACTTGATCCCACAGTGTGATGGTTGGTACAGGGGTGTTAGCGGATGGATATTAGGTTTGGGTTGGGAATTACATGTTTTTTTATGCATTATTAATTATTTTAAATTCATGATATATTATTGAATTGAATTGGGCTCAAGCCAAAGATAATATCTTGACAACTGGCCCAATAATGGTGGTAAGTGAGTTACACACTGAGTTCTAAGTAACTCACCCTTTAATTTCTTTCCATCTCGTAATGGAAACCGATGTGGACTTCAATGAGGATGACTTCGTGGAGGCCATATGCTATATATGGGTTATTTAAAACTCGAACTTTTAATAATTATTTTTACTATGTTGGGATGTTGTAATAAATGGCCTCTATAAATAACTTATGGATTTTATGTGTTTGGGATTTAAAATTTATTTTGGGCTTTCAAAACATGGGTAATGTGATTTATGATGCTTTACTTAAATAAATTTGGGTTTTCAAAGTATATGGAATTCTTTTATAAAAAAAAAATTCTTTTTATTGTTAACTCTTTAACAAATCTCTAACGGTTTTTGATAATACAATGATTTTCAACTAATGTTTTAAATATTTATCAAAATCTAATACTCTTCAAATTTTAAACTCGTAAACAATATTGTAGTTTTCAACTCGTTAAAGAATCAAGAATAGTTGAATCATGTAACAAACCAAATCTAGTCTCAACGATAGACCGGGTTTGGGGTGTTACACAACCCACGCCAACACACCAAACATAGGCAATAAGCCATTTTTATATTTGTGGCAGAGCCACCGAACTAGATTGTGACAAAGTCACCGAACTAGAGGCATTGAGCCATTAAATTATTTGTGGCAGAGCCACCGAACTAGAGGCAATAAGCCATTTAATTATTTTGTGGCAGAGCCACCGAACTAGAGGCAATGAGCCATTTAATTATTTTGTGGCAGAGCCACTGAACTAGATTTTGGCAACAGGCCTTTCTTCTCTTCATCATAAATCCCAACCCATGCAACATGTATGCAAAATAGTCTATATACATATGATGATTTTAGCAAAAAGGCCCAATTTACATGTGAGTCAATATTTCAGGTTTTTATTAAGGCCCATAATACAAAATATCATTTAGCCCATTTAACAATCTAGCAACTTTGGCCCATTTAACAATCTAGCAGAGTTTTCGGCCCATTTATCGATCTAGCCCATTTTACGTTCTAGCATACTTTTCGCCCCATTTAACAATCTAGCAAACTTTTCGGCCCATTTAACAATCTAGCAGAGTTTTCGGCCCATTTATCGATCTAGCAGAGATTTCAATTTACCAACTAACTCATTGAGGGCATTTTTGTAAATTTCACAACTTTAACCATTTTCATAATTTTCACAAAAATACCAATTATTATGTATTTTACCGATTTTGTCATCTTTACGATTTTTCCCAATAATTACGGTATAACATCTTACCCGAGATAAGTGTGAAATTACACACCTTGATATTGTGAGTACTAGACCTTCCCGCTCGTCAATACCTAACCGTAACACGAACCATTAGAACACTATCATTTATTAAAAATACACTATTGATAAACGATCTAAATCTTTACCCTTTGGATTTCGAACCACTTCTATTTTTGGTTTCTCCTCGATTGTTGGTTCGTTGCCCGATGAGAATCCACGAACGAACAAAGGTTCGAGAGTACGAATAACCTCAAACAATTGAATCTCCTCGATTGAAGGTTCGCAACCCGATGGAAAATCTGGATTCCCCAAAATAGCCCTTCGTTTATATTTAGGGGATTAGCGGAACCGCCTCTTTGAAGACTATGGACCGCCTTTTTCGCTCTATCTTGAATCTCTAATGACATAGGATCATTAGTCCGACTTATAAATATCGAAATATGGCTAACGATTTTTTAAAAGATTTGAGATTGACTTACCACGATTATCTTCGTTCCTCAAGAACGATCGGCGATTACGTCCCTATAACGAAATCGATTAAGTAACTAACCATACTAATATAATGAATAAAGTGAGAATCCTTAAATAATCTCCTTACCTTAACTCTTACGATCGATTCCAACGATCCACAATACTCAAGAACACGTTGAGTTTCTGTCTTCCAAAACTCTCACTAATGTCCACGGTTGAAAACAATTGAGTGAGAAAATTATGTATGACTAAAGGAAATCGGTTGTGATCAAACAAAGAAAATGAAAGAAATTTTGGCACAAGAGCATATTATCATTCGGCCATGAGTGAAAGTATTGAAGAGATTTTAATGAAGAAGAAAATAAAAGAATGAGAAAATGGAAATGATATGATTCGGTTTCAAGAGAGAAAGAGAGAAAGAAAAGAGAAGAAAAGAGAATTTAGTTTAAAAGAAAAGTGCATTCGGCATTGGGGAGGAAAAATGAGAAAAACAAAAGAAAGAAAAAAATCCTTGCTTGCATAAGTGCTTTCGGTCACAATGAGAAAAAGATTTGGGAGAGAAAAAAAAAGAGTTACTAAACCGAAGTGGTCAAAAGAAAATGACTCAAGAATGAGTTGCTTACTCAAGGATGTTGGCAAATTTCGGCTAGAGAGAAAATGGATGGAGAGGAAATATGTTTTGCTAAAAAAAATGACCAAATGAATGTGTTTCACCAACACCAAAGCCTACCAAAGCAATCAACAAACCGGCCATTCCCCCCTAGCCTCTATGCCGTCCAAATACAAGGTCAAAAGGCCATTAGGAAGTTTTCAAAACATCTCCCTATTCTTAAGCCTTATCCTCCTCCTTTTTCCTTAAGTTGGAGAGGCAAAATCCCCCAATTCAAGCCATTCTATCCCCTATCTTTAGCTTTCTATAATCCTTAATCTTCTTACCAAAAAAAAAAACAATCCAACTCATCCTAATCTTATCCATAGCCGACACATGCTATGCTAAAGCAAAAAAAATAAAATTCCTTAATTGCATGCTAGGTGATTCGAACTCCTTCCCTCATGTCCAACTTATGGCGCCATCACCACTTTTCCACTTACTCAACTTATGCCATCTTTTAGTACTTAATTAACTTATGTTTCAAGATTACCTAATTTCTTTACATTAAAGTACACTTTACTAATATTTATTCTAACTCCAATTAAACCCGAGCTAACACTTAGCAACATAATGATACTCGAATAATTAGGATGTTACATGGTATAAGCACTAAACCCAAAACCCCATAACTCTAAAATAATAAAAACTAAACTATAAATCCAACCTAACCCCTAACCTAACCCTTAATCTTAAATCCTAAACTTAAACCATAAACCATAAACCCCAAACTCTAAACTATAAAGATTAATCCATAAACCCTAAATTAAACAACACAAACCCTAAATTATCATGAGAATTATTTCAATATTTTAAAATTAAAACTATATATCTTTTTACGATTATATAAGAAATTATTTAATAATTTTTTCATTTTTAACAAATATTTTTCTATGTTTTTACTTTCAAAATTTTCTAAGTGTCATTATTTTTTGATTAAAATAATTTATATTTTAATCAATATAATTTATATTTTAATTAAGATAAAATATTTATATTTTATATATTCAATTAAAATAAATTGTATTTTAATTAACATTACTAATTAGGGTTTAAGTTTAAGGGTTTCGATACAAGAAAACTTCTTAAGGGTTTAGTTATCAACTTGTAAAGTACTTTTCCTAATTAAGTCAGTTAATTTCAAATAGAAAATTAAATTAAATTCAAAATGTAAATAAGAAAAATGAAAACTAAATCGAATAAAATCGAAACGAGTGTCTGGAGTTTAGTTTCGGGATTTTGGGTCATATAGCTAACACCCTAAACCCTAAACACTAAACCTTAAAATCTTAAATTTAAATCATAAACCCTAAATTCAAATCCCTAACCATTTTCCCCTAATCCCTTAACCAACTAACACTTAAACCTTAATACCGGTAAACACTAAGATATTAAACACTATACAATAAACCTAAACAACAAACTTTAAAACACTAAACCCATACACCAAAATAACAAACCCTAAACCATGAAATTAACATACTAAACATTAAACCCTAAATCAATTTTAATAGCTTAATTTGTAACTTAAATGAAAACTTCTAAATTGTTTAGTTAGCAATTTGTAACTTTTCATAATTAAGTAACTAAAATGAAACTTTTCATCGCTTATAAGTGAATTTATCAAAATAAAATATAATTCAGAGCAAGAATAAGAAAAAAAATATGAAAAACTTTTAGCAAAAATATGAAAAACTTTTAGCGGCGTTTTTGAAAAAACGCCGCTAAAGGTCGGAGCATTAGCAGCGTTTTTTCAAAAGCGTCGCTAAAGGTCGGAGCATTCGCAGCGTTTCTTCAACAGCACCGCTAATGCTCCGACCTTTAGCGGCGCTTTTGAAAAAATGCCGCGATATATATTTTTTAGCGGCGTCTTTGAAATAAACGCCGCTATTGCTCAGTTTTTTGCGGCGTTTTCCTTAAAATGCCACTATTGTGTAATATTTGCGGCGTTTTTCTTTAAAACGCCACTAAAAGCGCCGCTAAAAGTCTGTTTTGGTGTAGTGGTTATATCTTACAGTGAGATATAAGGCAACCCGTCAGGTTTCCAGCCTATATACTTTGAATCTTTTTTTTTCCTATACAAGTATTATGTAAGTTATGTATTCTTTAAGATTCATCATACGTGGCATTGTTACACCTGGGGAGGATCCATTATATCTAACAGTGAGATATAAGGCAACCCGTCAAGTTTCCAGCCTATATACTTTGAATCTTTTTTTAAAAAGATTTTGATTTTAAAACAATTTTTTTTTAAGATTCATCATACATGGCATTGTAAGTTATGTATTATGTAAGTTATGAAATTTGATCTTAAACTTATGTAAGTTATGAAATTTGATGAAAGTTTTGAAATTTGATCTTTAAACCAAATGCTTATATTTTAATTATTACATTAAACTACATGTATTATGTAAGTTATGTGAGTTATGTAAGTTATGTATGTTGTGTGAGTTATGTCAATTATGTAAGTTATTCAAATAATCATCATTATTAGTATTATATTGATAAAAAATTTATAAGTTTTAAATTACTTATGTAAGTTTTAAATAATAATTATTTATTTAAATAATAATTATGTAAGTTTTAAATTTTCATTTTAAGAAGTTTTAAATTACTTTTTCAAAAAAGAATTTGATTTTTATATTAAAAATATTTAAATAATGAAATATTAAATTATATTGATAAAAAATTATAATTTTAAAAACATTTAAAAATATTAAATTTTGAAATCAAACATTATTAATATAAAAATTAGTAATTTGATTTTTATATTAAAATATATTTAAATAACGAAAAATCATTTTAAGAAGTTTTAAATTACTTTTTTAAAAAAAAGAATTGATTTTATGTTAATAAAGAATTAGATTTTCTATTAAAAAGAATTTGATGTTGGGGTTTAACTAAACAAAACCGATTTCTAAAAAGAAATTTAATTTTAGCATATTCGAATATATCGAATTTAATCAAATCACTCCTCTCTTGTGAAATCAATATATTAAAAAAGAAACCGTATATTGTCTAACTACAACTTTAATCAATAATCGATTGAATTTACAAATATAATTTGTTTGTGAATAAAATAAAATATTGATTATCTTTTTAAAAATTTCTTTTTAATCAATAATCGATTGAATTTACAAGTATAATTTGTTTGTGAATAAAATAAAATATCGAAGCTTAATCACTATCAATATATTCATGGATCATAATTTGTTTGTTATCTTAATTCAATTTTATATTAAAAAACCGTAAGAAAACTATCTAAAATGCTTAACATCACATTTTATAATATATTGCTTAACATTTTATTTTATTGGACAGCAATATAATAAAAAAGATATATACCAACCAAGAAGGATAATAAATGACAATTTGGATGTAAAATTTTAAGATTCATCATACGTGGCATTGTTACACCTGGGGAGGATCCGTTCTATCTTACAATGAGATATAAGGCAACCCGTTAGGTTTCCAGCAGTTATACTTTGAATCTTTTATTTTATTGGACAGAAATATAATAATGTAACATCCCAAAATTGGGCTTAGTAGGATTGGGCCCAATGGGCCTTGGCGTAGGAATGTTTAAAATTCTGAGAACAAGAGAATGGCATTATTGCAAATTGGACTATTGGTTAAGTGAATTTGGAAGGTTACAAGGTTTCTATGAAGTCTTGGGTTTAATTGGGCCATAGGAAAGATTTAGTATTTTAGCACTTTAAGGAGATAGAGTAAGTGACCTTAAGGCAGATAGTAATGAATGAGTAAATGGTTAGCATAAGATGAGTAATTGGTAAAGAGGTTATGGCATTAAGTGATGTACCTTGAGGGAAGAGGTTTAAATCCCATTGTTTGCAAATTTGACTATTATTTTTGCTTTCCTTCCTTATGTGTCGGCCAAGAAGTATTTTTGGTAAGTGTGGACTTCATTATTTTGGTAAGGTAGCTAAAAGAATATGGCAATGTTAAAGTTTGGGAAAAGAATCAAGAGGAATAGGAAAGAAAGGGGGACAAGAGGCTAATATCGGGGGAGGTGTTTTGGAAAGTATGGGTGGCCAAACTCTTATCCTAGGGAGGGATGCATGTGAACGGTTTTGAGGTAGATAGGTGGCTGAAAATTTTACCTTGGCATTTGGTAAGGTCTTGGTTTTGTTTTGGCCAAAAATCCTATTGCAACCTTTGTGTCATCTTCTCTCCTTTTGCTACTTTCTTTGCCGAAATTTTCTAGCACAATAGTGCAATTTTTCTCTTCTCTTGAATTGGTCACATATTCATCTTTTGTCTAATTTCCTTGATAGCCGAAATTCTCCATTGCCTTTTGATTGAATTTTTTGTGCTTGTTAGGCCAAAAACCTTTCTCTTTGCACTATTTGGTACTCTCCAAATTTCTTTTGCTTTGTGCCGAATTTACAAGCCATTGGTGAGCACACTTTCTTCATTTCTTCCTTGGGGGCCGAAACCTTAATCCATCTTTCACCATATTTTTTGTTGCCGAAATACTCACATTTATTTTTGGTTCATATTTCTTTTAGTGTTGACCAAAACATTCCAAACACCTTGATACACCTTCTCCTTTCTTTTAATCATTTCTTCTCATTTGTGTTGATATTTACTCCTTTGATCAATCGAGTGATAGTGGAAGGCTAAAAATTTGACTCATCCGTAGCCATTGTACAATCGTTAGAAATCAGAACTAATATCGTTAAGGTAAGGGATTCATCATGGTTCTTTTTGGACCTTTTTCATTGACCAGTTATTTTACTTAACGAAATAGTGGTTGTGACTAATCGATTATATTTTTAGGGACTAAATCACTCGATCTATCCCTCGTAATAAGAGACTCGAATTGTTGGTAAGTGTATAGATTGCTAATCAATTGAAATAATTGGTTGAAGTGGTAAATTCAGTTTTGGACTAATTATTGACCGATTGTATCTTTAGGTGCCGCGGAGAATATCGTGTTACGGATTCGAATAAGGTGTGTAATCCCATACCCTTCCGAATATATGTTTGAAATGGTGAGTAAGTCTCACATCTCTTTGAAATTTTACATGAAATATTCTGTGATTCGGTAGAAATACTGAAGAAAACCGATAATCGGCATCCGTGATCACTCGGACGTGCATATGCTCGTAGTGTAATCATGTTTTGTCATAAAACAGTTTCAGTCAGAAACAGTGATGTGCATTTGAAAAATCACGAAAAATTGGATAAAAGGAATTACAAAGTGAATAAGATATCAGATTAAAGTTTACTGTGTCTACTTTAATATGGAATAAATGGAGAAGGAAAAGGAATATTATATTCTGAGATATGTTAATTTTAGTGAGACTGGTTCTGAATGATTTCGGGGTATTCTGTTCTGTCTTGAAAAAATCGTATAAAATTATAAAAAGTGAATTATGGGACATAATTTATATGTATGGATTCCTTAGTGAGCCTATTATTAATAGAGACAAGTGGGGATAGCATATAAAAACTGTACAGTGAGATATTTGGATTTTGGGTAAGAGAGGTCAGAATTGTTGGATAGTGAAACAAGGGAAATTTTAAGGAATAAACTGTTCTAAATGGTTGAGGTAAAAATTCTGGAAAAATTGTAGTAAGAAGAAATATGAGTCTAATTTCAAGGAAGATTTATGGATTTAGATTTTGAGATTCCTAACATGAGTTATAGTCAATTTAGTTAGTATGACACAGATGGACAGTTTCAAACTTTTATGCCCCAAATTAGTAGTTAAGCCTAGGTTACGAAATTACCATAATACCCTTAGAGGGTAAATTACTGAAATACCCCTGGGTGCAAGATTACCGAATTACCCTTGACGGGTAAAATTACAAAAATGCCCTTATGGGCCGAATTACGAAAATGCCCTTATGGGCTAAATTACGGAATTGCCCTCAATGGACTAAATCGATAAAAGTGATATATGGGCCAATTGTGATATTTGATATATGGGCCAAATGTGATATTTGATATATGTGCCAAATGTGATATTTGCTACATGGACCAAATGTGATATTTGATATATGGGCCAAATGTGATATTTGCTATATGGGCCAAATGTGATATTTGCTATATGCGCCAAAATATGATATGGGCCAGATTGTTTAAATTTTTATAATGGGCCGTATGTTTGTAATAATTATATGAACAAATTATTGTAAATGAATATGCATACATGATTTACATGGGTTGGGATATTTAACGAAGAGAAGTTCTGGTAGTTTTGCTACAAAATTCTTATGGCCTCGTGCCCAATTTGATATATGGTTTAATGCCCAGTTTGGTGTGTTGGTGGGGTGGGTGACTAAAGCTCCCCACAGGTGTGTTGGTTGGTACGGGTGGTGTGTAGTGGATGGAAAACTAGGTTTGGTTGGGAAATTGCATAACACATGCATGTTATATATGATATTATGTTATGATTTAATGGGCTTTGGCCCAATAAATGCTTAATTGAATTTTTGGCCCAGTGACAATGGTAAGTGGTTTACACACTGAGTTCTTGTAACTCACCCCCTTTCTTTCTTAACCCTTGTAGGTAGTGCTCAAATGATTTGAGGACACAGGGCCATGGATGACTCGGTGGAGGCCATACTTGAAATGGTTTTATTTGGACTTTAGTTTCTTACTTCGTTTGCTTTATTACTTTACTATTTTGGGTTATGTGTTGTAATAAGGCCTCTGGATTATTTTATTTTGCTTTATGTTTGACGTGTTTATATTTTACTCAAATTATTTTAAATGGGATTTTCTAGAATCATAATAAAGGTTTTCCAAAATCGATTAGCAAATGAATTTCAAAATAAACTTTTACAAATATTTTTAATACGAAAATTTCCCTCGAACTATCAACGATATTTCCAAAAGTCACAGTTTTATAAAATTATTACTTCAAATTTAATCGATCAATCTTCGAAATTAGTAGTATTTTATTAAATATCTCAAGTCAAACTTGATTTTCTTGATTTTAACAAATCAACATCTATTTTTGTATGAATAGAAAAGGATTTAACTTTTTTTTATCTCATTTGACATGTTTTCTTTATACGTTATCGAAAATTTTTTAGTGTGACACACCGGATTCAGGCCTAACTTCTAGGTCGGGTTTGAGGTGTTACATTTTATGGTATCAGAGCCCAGTTGCAAAACTCGACCGTGGTTTGGGTTCAAAAGTGTTTTCCAAAGCTGTTTAGAATTTTGATTTATAAATATATGTTCTAAAGGAAGTATGGCACCACGAGTATCCGGCATCAAGTCAAGTAAGTAATTGTTTTCATTTTATGATTATTGTGTTACGAAAATTCTACAAAGTAGAATACTCTAGAACTGTTAGCTTTAGGAGTTGAAACTATAGAGACTGAGACTCTAGGATGCGGATTTGACTCTCGAAAATAACTTTCCTACTCACACTTCATAAAACATTGGTTAATAAACATTGAATAGTATAATGATTCATAAAACTCTTAATCAGATCATATCGACTTAGTGAACATGAGCGCTAGAAGACGCGGACGCGGTAGACGTGGACGTGGTAGAGGCTGAGGTGCTAGGGCTAGATCTTCGGCACCAAGGCATGTGCCCGAAAGGGAGGCGCAGACATCATTAGTGCCTGAGACGGGATCTCATGATCGAGTTAAGGTTGATGAGCTGACTCAGATAGTTAAGAAAGTATTAGAGGAGGTTAAAGGAATCAATGAGGCACTTCGAGTTGGGTGCGTGGACTATAAGAAGAAAAGAGATCGTGGTTCTTTAGGGTCGCAGTCTTGTTCTGTGAAACGTGCCAAGGCATGTCCAAACCTTCTAGCTTGCGATTATTGCAAAAGGCGTCATCCGGGGAAATGCTGGAGAAGGTCAGGAGCATGCTTGAGATGCGGGTATAAGGAACATAAGGCTCAGGATTGTTACATCACCATCAAGTCAGGTATGTTTGGTTGGACTTGAAGCTTGAATGTAGAAAATTTTAAGTATAAATGGTAGACAACTGTTTGCTTTTGTGGTTAGATGTTTGGTTGTGTGAAAGAGGATTCAAGATTTTCTTAAAAGTGCATTGTGGTTTTTAATATCAGAGTGCGCAGCGAAAGCTTAGTGATGTGATTTGAACGATACGTTTAGTAGTTGATTGGAAATTTCGAGGACAAAATTTCTTTAAGGAGAGTAGAATTGTAACATCCCGAAATTGGGCTTAGTAGGATGGGCCCAATGGGCCTTGGGTGTAGGAACGTTTAAAATTTTGAGAACAAGAGAATGGCATTATTGCAAATTGGACTATTAGTTAAGTGAATTTGGAAGGTTACGAGGTTTCTATGAAGTCTTGGGTTTAATTGGGCCTTAGGAAAAATTTGGTATTTTAGCACTTTAAGGAGATTGTAACATCTCGAAATTGGGCCTAGGAGAATTGAGCCCAATGGGCCTTAGGCGTAGTAGAGTTTAAAATTTTTTTGGAGAATAGGAGATCGGCTTAAGTGCAAGTTGGACCTTTTAGATAAGTGATTTTGAAGGTTAGGGGCTTCTATGAAGTCCCGGATCAAATATTAGCTTTGGGAAAATTTTGGTTTTAGGTGAAAAAAAAAAAACCTTGGAGGTTGGCGGGTAGGCCTTAAGAATAAAATGTGGAGGAAAATGACACAAGTGGTGTGTGTGGTGTAGTGGCAAAGTGACGCCATAAGGAAGGAAGGAGGTCCAAGGTTCTAGTTGTAGCGTTTGCATTCCTTTTGATTATTTTTATTAAATGAATTTAGACCTTGGCCATAGGGTTATATTTAATTGCATGGTTTGAGGCACAAGGAGCTAGTTGGTAAAGTGGCTAGCAGCGTGGATTATGTTATAAGGGAGCACAGGTTGAATCTCTTGAGAAGCAAGGGAGTATTTATTTTATGAGTGGACGGTAAGAGTTTGCTTGAATTTAAACTCTCTCGACGAAGGATCCCACATCGGAAAGATACAAGGAATAAAGGTGAAGAGCTAGCTATATAAAGAGCATGCCGGAGAAGGGTTAACATACCTTGGTGGGCGTTGGCACAGGAGTGGTCGCAGTGCAGATTTAGCACCTGATCTATCGGTGTGTAACTCTCTACTCTAGTTGTAGAGCGGCAAATGCCGAAGTGCTTGGCCACACGGCAATAGTAGTTACACGAAGCGCGCGGAAGACGCGTGGGGCTTCAACGCGATAGTTGAGGCCATCGTAGTATTCTTGTGGGTTGGGGTGCGCAATGCGATGGGCCGAAGTGGGCCCAATGGGCCCGTAGGCCCAATTGGAATAAATTGTATGATGATATAGTATATAGTGAACTAGACTAGGTGGAACTTATATACGTGGATAGATTTGTGTTAGGTGGGCCACACGAGCGTGTGGGCCCGAATGGGCCGAAATCGGGTTTTAGGCCCAACAGTCCGGTAAAGACCGAAAATGGTAGTTGAGTCGCTCAAGGCGACACTGCACCTTTAGAAAGGCCATTCCAGGTACAAAATTACAAAAATACCCTTGGTGGGTAAATTACGAAAATACCCTTGGTGGGTAAGTTACGAAAATACCCTTGGTGGGTAAATTACGAAAATACCCTTGGTGGGTAAATTACGAAAATACCCTTGGTGGGTAAATTACGAAAATACCCTTGGTGGGTAAATTACAAAAATACCCTAGGTAGGTAAATTACAAAAATACCCTTGGTTGGTAAATTACAAAAATACCTTTGGTGGGTAAATTATGAAAATACCCTTGGTGGGTAAATTACGAAAATACCCTTGGTGGATAAATTACGAAAATACCCTTGGTAGGTAAAATTACGGTTATACCCTTAGAGGTTGATTAGCATGATTATGTTGTTTTATGTCTATCTGATTATGATGGTAATTCATGTTATACTTATATTTGATATATGTCTAGCATACATGACATAACGCATACACAATTATTATGTCATATTGCACGGGTATGATGAGAGGAGGGGAAGATTGATATCGTGACTTGGTCACCGGTGATTTGGTATCACATTCGTGTCTTGGACACCGGAGGTTTGGCACCTCATAGCGACTCGTCCTCGTGGTTAATACCATCGTGGGTTGGCCCCACTTTTGAGATATGAGATCGCCGCCGGTGATTTGGTATCACACGGGTTGGCCCCAACTTGATGATTCGTGATTCGTCACTTGGTTTGGCACCGGTGGTTTGGCACCACCGGTGATTTGGTATCACATTCGTGTCTTTGGACACCGGAGGTTTGGCACCTCATAGCGACTCGTCCTCGTGGTTAAAACCACCATGGGTTGGCCCCACTTTTGAGATATGGGATCGCCGCCATGATTTGGTATCACCGTGGGTTGGCCCCACAGATGGATTATTCGTGACTTTGGTCACCAAAGTGATTTGGTATCACATTTATATCGTGACTTGGTCACGGTGGTTTGGCACCACCGGTGGTTTGGTACCACAGGGGTAGAAAAGGAGTTATGGATGGCTAGGTTGGGTGCATTATACATATATGTTGCTTTGTTATAATTTTTGTAAGTATGTGGTATTTACCGGAGAGGAATATGCATTGAGTCTTGGTGACTCACCTTCTCCTTATATTTTCAGTGATTCATGAGTTTGCGGATGAGGAGCCGGATGAACTCGAGGAGGCCATGCAATAAAATTGGTTTTACATGAATTTCCATTTGGGTACTTTAAATTTATTTAATTTGGTTTGTTATATTTTGGGTTTGTAATAAGGCCTCTTTATTTTGTTTTTGGATTATTTACATATTTTGGACTTGTTTAAAATATAGTTTATAACTATCATGGTTGATATAATAAGTTGATCACAAAGTTTTCTAAAACTACAAAATGCGATGATTTTAAAAACGTTACCATCGGGTAACATGAATCATTTGATAACTTTTAACATCTTAAATATTTTCGATAAATCATACTATTTTCCAAAACTCAACTTTTCCAAATTTCTTTTAGATACAGTTTTCAAACCTAATCACTTTGGTTTCTTTTATAACTATAAAAGGTTTTCTAATCTATGGTTTTGCAAATAAGTTTTTAAGACGTATTTTCAAGATTTCAAAGTAAATTATCAGTTTTTAACTTATTATACACTCGATTTCTACGAACTTAGATCAACAAAGAGTTTTTCACAAAAATTCAATCGTTAACTTTATTTTCTTTAAAACGTTTTCCTTCGTGGCATGCCAGATTCGGTCATGGCGCATAGACCGGGTTTGGGGTGTTACAATTTGGTATCAGAGCCTAGGTTTCAAAAACTCGACTGTGGGTTATGGGGTTCAAAAAAAGTTTGTTTGAAAATACATGTTGTTTGGAAGTATGGCACCTTGAGTCTCCAGCATCCAAATCAGTAAGTTCCTTATTTTATGTTTGTTAAGACAATGTTATGACTGTATTTTTGGTATTTATTTTGTGTGTCTTTGGTTTGGATATAGAAATTGTATGTATAAATATCGATTTGCTTTTGTGTTTAGTTATCTAGTTATGAGAAAGAAGTTTCGAGATTTGGTTTATTAGTGTTATTAGATCAGAGTGCGCAGCGTGAGCGTAGTGTTGTAGGTTAGGACGTGTGACTGTTAGTTAGTTGGAAATTTCGAGGACGAAATTTCTTTAAGGAGGGTAGATTTGTAACATCCCGAAATTGGGCCTAGGAGAATTGAGCCCAATGGGCCTTAGGCGTAGTAGCGTTTAAAATTTTTTTGGAGAATAGGAGATCGGCTTAAGTGCAAGTTGGACCTTTTAGATAAGTGATTTTGAAGGTTAGGGGCTTCATGAAGTCCCGGATCAAATATTAGCTTTGGGAAAATTTTGGTTTTAGGTGAAAAAAACCTTGGAGGTTGGCGGGTAGGCCTTAAGAATAAAATGTGGAGGAAAATGACACAAGTGGTGTGTGTGGTGTAGTGGCAAAGTGACGCCATAAGGAAGGAAGGAGGTCCAAGGTTCTAGTTGTAGCGTTTGCATTCCTTTTGATTATTTTATTAAATGAATTTAGACCTTGGCCATAGGGTTATATTTAATTCGCATGGTTTGAGGCACAAGGAGCTAGTTGGTAAAGTGGCTAGCAGCGTGGATTATGTTATAAGGGAGCCAGGTTGAATCTCTTGAGAAGCAAGGAGTATTTATTTTATGAGTGGACGGTAAGAGTTTCAGCTTGAATTTAAACTCTATTGACGAAGGATCCCACATCGGAAAGATACAAGGAATGAAGGTGAAGAGATAGCTATATAAAGAGCATGCCGGAGAAGGGTTAACATACCTTGGTGGGCGTTGGGCACATGGAGTGGTCGCAGCTGCGGTTTAGCACCACGATCTATCGGTGTGTAACTCTCTACTCTAGTTGTAAGCAAGAATGCCAAGTGCCGATCCACGGCAATAGTAGTTACACGAGCGCGGAAGACGTGTGGGGCTTCAACGCGATAGTTGAGGCCATCGTGAGTATTCTTGTGGGTTGGGGTTGCTTGGGCTACGATGGGTCAAGTGGGCCCAATGGGCCCAGAGCCCAATTGGAATAAATTGTATGATGATATAGTATATAGTGAACTAGACTAGGTGGAACTTATATACGTGGATAGATTTGTGTTAGGTGGGCCACATGGCGTGTGGGCCGAATGGGCCAAAATCGGGTTTAGGCCCAACAAGGTCAGAAAGACCGAAAATGGTAGTTGAGTCGCTCAAGGCGACATCGCACCTTTAGAAAGGCCATTCTAGGTACAAAATTACAAAATACCCTTGGTGGGTAAATTACGAAAATACCCTTGGTGGGTAAGTTACTGAAAATACCCTTGGTGGGTAAATTACGAAAATACCCTTGGTGGGTAAATTACGAAAATACCCTTGGTGGGTAAATTACTTAAAATACCCTTGGTAGGTAAATTACAAAATACCTAGGTAGGTAAATTACAAAAATACCCTTGGTTGGTAAATTACAAAAATACCTTTGGTGGGTAAATTATGAAAATACCCTTGGTGGGTAAATTATGAAAATACCCTTGGTGGATAAATTACGAAAATACCCTTGGTAGGTAAAATTACGGTTATACCCTTAGAGGTTGATTAGCATGATTATGTTGTTTTATGTCTATCGATTATGATGGTAATTCATGTTATACTTATATTTGATATATGTTCAGCATACATGACATAACGCATACATGAATTATTATGTCATATTGCGGGTATGATGAGAGGAGGGAAGATTGATATCGTGACTTGGTCACCGGTGATTTGGTATCACATTCGTGTCTTGGACACCGGAGGTTTGGCACCTCATAGCGACTCGTCCTCGTGGTTAATACCATCGTGGGTTGGCCCCACTTTTGAGATATGGGATCGCCGCCGGTGATTTGGTATCACACGGGTTGGCCCCACAACTTGATGATTCGTGACTTGGTTGGTTTGGCACCACCGGTGGTTTGGCACCACCGGTGATTTGGTATCACATTCGTGTCTTGGACACCGTGAGGTTTGGCACCTCATAGCGACTCGTCCTCGTGGTTAAAACCACCATGGGTTGGCCCCACTTTTGAGATATGGGATCGCCGCCATGATTTGGTATCACACGTGGGTTGGCCCCACAGATGGATTATTCGTGACTTTGGTCACCGGTGATTTGGTATCACATTTATATCGTGACTTGGTCACCGGTGGTTTGGCACCACCCGGTGGTTTGGTACCACACGGGTAGAAAAGGAGTTATGGATGGCTAGGTTGGGTGCATTATACATATATGTTGCTTTGTTATAATTTTTGTAAGTATGTGGTATTTACCCGGGAGAGGGAATATGCACTGAGTCTTGGTGACTCACCTTCTCCCTTATCTTTTCAGGTGATTCGTGAGTTTGCGGATGAGGAGCCGGATGAACTCGAGGAGGCCATGCAATAAAATTGGTTTTACATGAATTTCCATTTGGGTACTTTAAATTTATTTAATTTGGTTTGTTATATTTTGGGTTTGTAATAAGGCCTCTTTATTTTGTTTTTGGATTATTTACATATTTTGGACTTGTTTAAAATATAGTTTATAACTATCATGGTTGATATAATAAGTTGATCACAAAGTTTTCTAAAACTACAAAATGCGATGATTTTAAAAACGTTACCATCGGGTAACATGAATCATTTGATAACTTTTAACATCTTAAATATTTTCGATAAATCATACTATTTTCCAAAACTCAACTTTTCCAAATTTCTTTTAGATACGTTTTCAAACCTAATCACTTTGGTTTCTTTTATAACTATAAAAGGTTTTCTAATCTATGGTTTTGCAAATAAGTTTTTAAGACGTATTTTCAAGATTTCAAAGTAAATTATCAGTTTTTAACTTATTATACACTCGATTTCTACGAACTTAGATCAACAAAGAGTTTTTCACAAAAATTCAATCGTTAACTTTATTTTCTTTAAAACGTTTTCCTTCGTGGCATGCCAGATTCGGTCATGGCGCATAGACCGGGTTTGGGGTGTTACAGAGATAGAGTAAGTGACCTAAAGCTTATAGTAATGATTGAGTAAATGGTTAGCATAAGATGAGAAACTGGTAAAGAGGTTATGGCATTAAGTGATGTACCTTGAGGGAAGAGGTTCAAACCCCATTGTTTGCAAATTTGACTATTATTTTTGCTTTTCTTCTTTATGTGTCGGCCAAGAAGTATTTTTGGTAAGTGTGGACTTCATTATTTTGGTAAGGTCGCTAAAAGAATATGGCAAGGTTAAAGTTTGGGAAAAGAATCAAGAGGAATAGGAAAGAAAGGGGGACAAGAGGCTAATATCGGGGGAGGTGTTTTGGAAAGTATGGGTGGCCAAACTCTTATCCTAGGGGGGGATGCATGTGGACGATTTTGAGGTAGATAGGTGGCTGAAAATTTTACCTTGGCATTTGGTAAGGTCTTGGTTTTGTTTTGGCCAAAAATCCTATTGCAACCTTTGTGTCATCTTCTCTCCTTTTGCTACTTTCTTTGCCAAAATTTTCTAGCACAATAGTGCAATTTTTCTCTTCTCTTGAATTGGTCACATATTCATCTTTTGTCTAATTTCCTTGATAGCCGAAATTCTCCATTGCCTTTTGATTGAATTTTTTGTGCTTGTTAGGCCAAAAACCTTTCTCTTTGCACTATTTGGTACTCTCCAAATTTCTTTTGCTTTGTGCCGAATTTACAAGCCATTGGTGAGCACACTTTCTTCATTTCTTCCTTGGGGGCCGAAATCTTAATCCATCTTTCACCATTCTTTTTGTTGTCGAAATACTCACATTTCTTTTTGGTTCATATTTCTTTTAGTGTTGACCGAAACATTCCAAACACCTTGATACACCTTCTCCTTTCTTTTAATCATTTCTTCTCATTTGTGTTGATATTTACTCATTTGATCAATCGAATGATAGTGGAAGGCTGAAACTTTGACTCATTCGTAGCCATTGTACAATTGTTAGAAATCGAAACTAATATCGTTAAGGTAAGGGTGTCATCATGGTTCTTTTTGGATCTTTTTCGTTGACCAATTATTTTGCTTAACGAAATAGTGGTTGTGACTAATCGATTATATTTTTAGGGACTAAATCGCTCGATCTATCCCTCGTAATAAAAGACTCGAATTGTTGGTAAGTGTATAGATTGTTAATCAATCGAAATAATTGGTTGAAGTGGTAAATTCAGTTTTGGACTAATTGTTGACCGATTGTATCTTTAGGTGCCGCGGAGAATATCATGTTACGGATTTCGAATAAGGTGTGTAATCCCATACCCTTCCGAATATATGTTTGAAATGGTGAATAAGTCTCATATCTCTTTGAAATTTTACATGAAATATTCTGTGATTCTGTAACATCCTAAATAATTGAGTATCATTATGTTGCTAAATGATAGTTCGGGTTACTTGGAGTTAGAATAAATATTATTACTTAAGTGTATTTTAGTGTAAAGAAATTTAAATGACCTTAAGACTTAAATTAATTAAAGTGCTAAAAGATGGCATAAATGAGTTAATAGCATAGTGGTGATGGCGCCATGACTTAGACATGAGGGAGGAGGTTCGAATCTTCTAGCTTGCAACTTGAAAATTTTTATTTTTTGCTTCCATCTATCAAGTGTCGGCCAAGAAGCAAACATGGAAAGTTTGACTTCTTTATTTTTGGTATGATGGCTAAAGGATTAAGGAAATATCTAAGTTGAGGAAAGAAATCATTAGGATAAGGTAAGTAAGGGAACAAATGGCTTGAAATGGGAGTGTGCTATGGAAAGAAAGGGTGGCAAAAGGTTGGCCTTTGATAGCCAAGTATGTGGACGGTTTTTGGGCAAGGGGCTGGCCGAATTTTTGAAGACATTTAGTTGAATTAGGGGGCTAGTTAGGCATATTCTCTTCTTTGGTCATTTGTTAATTTTTCTTTTCTTTTCAAAACTTGTTTCTCTCATATTTCCTCCCCTTAGCCGAATGCCTATTGAAGAAGGTAAACAATTTTTGTTTTGTTCTCTTTTCTTTTGGTCATTCGGGTTTTGACCATTTAGGTCTTAATTCTCTAAAAATTTCCCCCTAGTGCCTAAACCATTATCACATAGAAAACTAATTTTCTCCTTTTTCCTTCACCTTTGCCGATTGCACACAAGTCTCCAATTTCAATTCTTTGTTCATCTTTCGTTCTTGAAAAGAATCCAAACATAAACACCATATGTTCTTTTACCCTTTTTCATCTCTTTCTCTTTACAAAAAGGAATTCTCAAACAAACTTTTCCCTTTTATTTTAACCATGGCCGAATGTTAACCCAATCTTTGTCGAAAATTTCTTTCATTTTCTTTGATCATACCAAATTATTCTTACTCAATTTCTATTTCAATCGTGGATATTAGTGAAACTTTGGAAGGTAGAAACTCAAGGAGATCTTTAGAATTTTGGAACTTTGGAATCAATCTCAAGAATCAAGGTAAGGAGTTTTCCCTCAAGGATTTATATTTATTATATTGGTATAGTATTAATCGATTTCGTTTTAAGGACGCTATCACTCGATCGTTTCTCGAGGAACGAAGACAAATAGTGGTAAGTCAAATCTCAAACCTTACCAAACGTTAACCATATTTCAATATTGGTAGTCGGACTAATGATCGATATCTTTAGAGACTTTCAAGATAAAGCGTAAAAGGCGGTCCATAGTCTTTGAAAGAGGGGCGGTTCCGCAAATCCCCCTAAATATAAACGAAGGGCTATTTCGAGAATCCGGGATTTTCCACCGAGTTGCGGACCATCAACCAAGGGAAATCAATTATTTGAAGTAGTTCGTACTCCCGAGCCTTTGTACGTTAGTGGATTCTCAGCGAGCAACGAATCGATAAACGAGGAGAAACCAAAAATAGAAGTGATTCAAAATCAAAAGGGTAAGGATTTGGATCGAATACCAATAGTATATTTTTGATAAATGATAGTGTTCTAATAGATCGTATTATGTTTAGGTGTTGAAGAGCGGGAAGGTTTAGTACTCACGATATCAAGGTGTGTAACTTCACACTTTTCTCGGGTTGGATGTTATTCGTGGTATTGAGTAAAATCGTAAAAACGACAAAATCGGTAAAATACGAAATAATTGGTATTTTGGTGAAATTTCATAAAATTGTTAAAATGTGAAAATTTCAAAACGCCTCGATGTGTAGGTAGTAAAATGAATACTAAAAATCTCATGTGTAAATGGGCCAAAGATGTGTTAGATCGAAAAATGGGCCGATAAGTATGCTAGTTAGTAAATGGGCCGAAAAATATGATAGCTAGTAAAATGGGCCGAAATCTTGGATAGATAGTTAAATGGGCCGAAATCCCTGATAAATAATAAATGGGCCAAAATCTCTGCTAGATCGATAAATAGGCCGATATCTCTGCTAGATCGATAAATGGGCCGAAATCTCTGTTAGATCAAAAATGGGCCGAAATCTCTGTTAGATCGTAAATGGGCCGTAATCTCTGTTAAATTGTTAAATGGACCAAAATCTATGCTAGATCGCTAAATGGGCCAGAAATTTTGCTAGGTCCCTAAATGGGCCAAAGATGCTAAATAGTTATATGGAACAAATGATATATTGTATTATGGGCCTTAATAAAAACCTGAAATATTGACTTGGGCCTTTTTGATAAAATCATCATATGTACATAAGCTAATTTGCATACATGTTGCATGGGTTGGGATTAACGATGAAGAGAAGAAAGGCCTGTTGCCAAAAATCTAGTTCGGTGGCTCTGCCACAAAAATAAAATGGCTTAATGCCTACGATTGGTGTGATGGCGGGGTGGGTTGACTTGATCCCCAGGTGTGATGGTTGGTACGGTGGTGTGTAGCGGATGGAAATTAGGTTTGGGTGGGAAATTTCACTTTGCATGCATTCCATTATTTATATCATTAACTTGATAATGGGCTCAAGCCCAAAATCATGACTTGATAATCGCCCGATGGATTAAGTAAGTAAGTTATACATCGAGTTCGAGTGACTCACCCTCAAATTTTTCCTCTCGGGTAATGGAAATTGATGTGGACTGGGCCGAGGATG
Source organism: Gossypium rotundifolium (assembly GCA_025506655.1). Taxonomy (NCBI): domain Eukaryota; kingdom Viridiplantae; phylum Streptophyta; class Magnoliopsida; order Malvales; family Malvaceae; genus Gossypium; species Gossypium rotundifolium. The sequence goes on along the minus strand of CP106722.1, from coordinate 182,966,439 downwards.
ACTTCGTGGAGGCCATCGCAACTATGGGTTAAATAAATTTTGAACTTTTAAATAAGTACTTTCTTTAAATTATTATTTTGGGTATGATGTAATAAGGCCTCTATTATTATTTTGTGGATTTTTGTGTGGTTGGTTTAAAACTATGTTTTGGATATTTTAATATGGGCTTATGATTATTATATAATGTTTATTTAAAATAAATTGGGTTTTTAAACATATGAGAAATTTTAACTATTCTTATTTCTCAAATACATCAAACTTAAAATTATTTTTCTTGGTTTATATTAAACTCTAATTTCAAAAAAAAGGATTTTGAAATCTCGATTAAATCTGAAATTATTAAGATAGTTCGATCTATATAACAAACCAAATCCAGTCTTAATGCATAGACCGGGTTTGGGATGTTACATTTAATGGTATCAGAGCCAGTTTTAAAAACTCGGCTGTGGTTGGGTTCAATAAATAATTTCTGTATAAAATTATTTCAGTTATATTTTAAAGATCAGTATGGCACCACAAGTATCCGGCAACAAGTCAAGTAAGTATTTATTACTTAATGATTATTATGATGATATGATCATAGGAACACTCTAGAACTTCTAGTTTTAGATGTTGAAAATTGTAGAGATTGAGACTATAGGATGTGTTGCGAAAAACAACTTTAACTCTCAAATCTCATAAAACATCGTTAATAAACACTGAAACAATTTTCTAATTCATAAAACTTGTAATCAGATTAAATTGAATTAGTCATCATGAGCACTAGAGGACGTAGTCGTGGGACTTGATAGACGTGGTAGTGGTAGAGGACGAGGTTTGAATCAAGTACCAAATCATATGGGAAATGGATGCACCTGCGTCACTTGTAAGTGAGATGGGATCACAGAATCATATGGAAGAAGATAATGCATGCTTTGACACAAGCAATGCTGCGAGTCCTAGAAAGGGTCGCCGGAACTAGAATTGGGACAACAACTCGTGGTTCAATTTCGGAACGACTCAAGTCAAATAATACAAAAATTTTTAGAGGAATTTTTGGTGTAGCTCCGAATGTGGCTGAATATTGGCTCGAAGCTGAGGAGCGAATTATGGATGATATGGAATGCACTAACGAGCAGAAACTGAAAAGAGCGGTGTCCTTGCTAAGAGACGAGGCGTATCAATGGTGGCTTACTGTTCGAGAAGGCACCGAAGCTGCACTGATTACTTGGGAATTCTTTAAAGCTGCCTTCCAAGGGAAATATGTTGGAACGTGTTATGTGGACGCCCGAAGGAAGGAATTTCTGAATCTTGTCCAAGGGAGTAAGATAGTGGCTGCGTATAAAGCTGAGTTTTTACGTTTGAGTCGCTATGCTCGGACAATAGTGTCAACAGATCATGAACGATGTGTACGATTCGAGGATAGGCTAAATGATGAGTTGAGGGTTCTGATTGCCCCACAACAAGTTAGAACTTTTTCCACGCTTGTGGAGAAGCCCAAGATAGCCGAAGAGGCTAAGAACTCAGAACGTCAGAATCGGGAAAGATTTAAAAATAAGGGAGAGACACAGCAGTCGGGTTCTTCAAAGAGATTTCAGAAGAGGCCTCGGAATGATGAATTAGCTCAAGGTAGAGCACCTGTAACTAATAATCGAGGTCGAGATTGTGCTAAATGTGGAAAAAGGCATTCTAGAGAGTGTTGGAGGAAAACGGGCGCTTGTTACAAATGCGGTTCAATGGATCACCAGTATAGAAATTGTCCTTGACGTATGGATACGACTCAGGAAGTTCGTAATAATGATACATAGCCGGTCAGGGGTACTCAGCAGCCACCGAGAGGTCGTGGACCAGGTCGTGGTGGTAATGGGGCTGGACGTGGACAAGGAGCACCGGGTCGTGGCAATGGTCCCAGAGGAAACACAGATGCAAGACAGCCAGGACTGGTCTATGCAGTTAGACGCCGCGAGGATGGCAATGCACCTGATGTAATAACTGGTACGTTCTTTATCTTTGATGTACCACATCGCTTTAATAGATATTGGTTCTACCCATTCGTATGTTGCTAGCGCCATATCTGGAAACCTGAATCTAGAATCTAAAATTATCGATAGTGAGATGATAGTAATTAGTCCTTTAGGACAGTCGGTAATTGTAAATAAACTATTTAGAGACATGCCCTTAGAAATTTAAGAGGAGGTATTTTTGGCGAATTTGATGGAATTGCCTTTCGACGAGTTCGATCTCATTCTGGGCATGGATTGGTTGGTTAAACATCGGGCGCATTTAGATTATGCTGAAAAATGGATAACAATAAGAACCTTGGATGATAAGGAAGTCATAATGATTGGTGAACGAAGGAACTACTTGGCGAATGTGGTATCGGTGTTGAAGGCAGAAAAGTTGGTGCGAAAAGGGTATGGAGCATTCCTAGCCTTTATTTGTGCTTTGGATGCCAAAGAGTTATCTGTGGATGATGTGAGAACGGTGAAGGAATTTTCGATGTATTTCCAAGAACTTCGGTAAACCTCCGGATCGGAAGTAGAATTTGGTATCGAGCTTTTGCGGAGCGGCTCCAAAGGTCCATTGCTCCTTATAGAATGGCAGAAGGAGTTAGCGAGCTTAAAGCTCAAACTCAAGAATTCTTTGGATCGGGATTTATTCGATCGAGTGTGTCTCCGTGGGGAGCACCAGTTTTGTTCGTGAAGAAGAAGGATGGATTGATGCGTATGTGCATTGATTACGCATAATTGAATAAATTGACGATCAAGAATAGGTATCCTTTGCCGAGAATTGATGACTGTTTGATCAATTGAAGGAGCTTGATTTTCTCCAAAATTGATTTGAGATCGTGCTATCACCAAATTTTAAGGTGAAAGAAGCGGATATTTTAAGACGGCATTTAGAACTCGTTATGGACATTATGAGTTTGTAGTGATGTCGTTTGGATTAACTAATGCACCAGCCGCATTTATGGACATGATGAACTGAGTATTTCAACCATACTTAGACCGGTTTGTGGTAGTGTTCATAGATGACATTTTGGTTTATTCAAGAAATGATGAGGAGCATGACACGATTTACATATTGTATTGCGATTACTTCATGATAAGCAACTTTATGCCAAATTCGAGAAATCTGAATTTTGGCTAAAGGAAGTAACTTTCTTGGGTCATGTGGTATCAGCTGAAGGAATAAGGGTGGATCCTCGGAAGATTGAGGCTATTTTGGATTGGAAACCACCAACATCGATAGCTGAAATTCACAGTTTCTTGGGATTGGCTGGTTATTATAGACGTTTTGTTGTGGGGTTTTCGTTGATTGCTGCACCCCTAACTAAACTATTGCAGAAAGGAGTTCCGTATAATTGGACTGAAAAACAACAAGAGAGTTTCAAGAAATTGAAGAAGATTCTGACGGAAGCTCCAGTTTTAATTCAGCCAGAGGCTGGAAAAGAATTTACTATTTATTGTGATGCGTCTCACATGGGTCTGGGTTGTGTGCTGATGCAAAATGGAAAGGTGGTGGCTTATGCTTCTCGTCAATTGAGACCGCACGAAGTAAACTACCCTACTCATGATTTGGAATTAGCTGCAGTGGTTTTACTTTAAAGATTTGGAGGCACTATCTCTACGGTGAGAAGTCCATCATCTACATAGAACGCAAGAGTCTTAAGTACCTCCTTACCCAAAAGGAGTTGAATTTGAGACAAAGAAGATGGTTAAAATTATTAAAGGATTATGATTTCTCAATCGAATATCATCCTGGAAAGGCTAACGTGGTTGGTGATGCGTTAAGTCGTAAGGCAGTATCTGATTTGAGAGCATTGTTTGCTCATTTGAGTTTGTATGAGGATGGTAGTCTATTAGCAGAACTTCAGGTGAAGCCTCTGTGGTTAGAACAAATCAGGGAAAAGCAGACATCAGATAAAAAGTTGGGACTTTTATTCCAGCAGGTTGAAAGAGGTGAAATCGAGGATTTTGGTATAAACACGAAAGGAGTGCTGTGTTTTCGTGGAAGGGTTTGTATGCCTAAAGACTCAGAATTGAGGCAAATGATTCTACGGGAGGCGCATTTTTGCCCTTATGCTATGCACCCCGGAGGAAAGAAGATGTATCGAGATCTCCGTGAACAATATTAGTGGCCAGGGTTGAAGCGTGAGATTTCTGAGTTTGTAGGAAAATGTCTGACTTGTCAGCAAGTAAAGGCGGAGCATCAATTACTGTCAGGATTGTTACGACCGATAAAGATTCCTCTTTGGAAATGGGAGCGGATAACTATGGATTTTGTTAGTGGGTTACCTTTAACACCTACTAAGAAAAATTCCGTATGGGTAATAGTTGATCGTTTGACGAAGACTGCTCATTTTCTTCCAGTTCGTATGAATTATTCGTTGCAGAAATTGACTAAGCTGTATGTATCCAAAATCGTGAGGTTGCATGGGGTACCAGTGTCTATTATTTCAGACAGGAATGCTAGATTTACGTCACGATTTTGGAAAGCTCTGCATGAAGCCTTGGGGACAAAGTTGAATTTCAGTACAGCTTTTCATCCTCAGTCTGATGGACAGTCGGAAAGAGTAATTCAGATATTGGAAGACATGTTAAGGGGATGTGTGATCGACTTCAGAGGTAGTTGGGAGGATTTTCTACCATTGGCAGAATTTGCGTATAATAATAGCTACCAGTCTAGCATTCAGATGGCACCCTATAAGGCATTGTATGGTCGTAGGTGCCGTACTCCTACCTATTGGACTGAATTGGGCGAACGACAGATGTTGGGTCCTGATTTGATTTCTGAAACAGAGGAAAAGGTAAAAGTTATTCGAGCACGGTTAAAGGAAGCTTCGGATAGACAAAAATCGTATGCTGATTTGAAGCGAAAGGATATCGAGTTTTCTGTAGAAGAGCAAGTCTTCTTGAAGGTCTCACCTTGGTAGAAGATTTTCAGATTTGGAAAGAAGGGCAATCTGAGCCCTAGGTTCATCGAACCATATCGTGTGATGAAGCGTGTTGGTCCAGTGTCTTATCAGATTGAATTACCTCCGGAGTTAGGTCAAATTCATAATGTTTTCCATGTTTCCATGCTGAGACGCTATAGATCGGATCCATCTCATATAATACCGATTGAGGAAGTGGAATTAAATTCAGACTTGTCTTTTAAAGAAGAACCAGTGGAAATTTTAGACCGGGATGTTAAGGTGCTAAGAAAGAAGACTGTGCCGTTGGTCAAAGTTTTATGGCGTAATCATGGAGCGGAGGAAGCTACGTGGGAACTTGAGGAAGCTATTCAGTAGCAATATCCTCACCTCTTTTAATCAGGTAAATTTCGAGGACGAAATTTTCTTTAAGGGGGTAGATTTGTAACATCCTAAATAACTGAGTATCATTATGTTGTTAAATGATAGTTCGGGTTACTTGGAGTTAGAATAAATATTATTACTTAAGTGTATTTTAGAGTAAAGAAATTTAAATGACCTTAAGACTTAAATTAATTAAAGTGCTAAAAGATGGCATAAATGAGTTAATAGCATAGTGGTGATGGCGCCATGACTTAGACATGAGGGAGGAGGTTCGAATCTTCTAGCTTGCAACTTGAAAAATTTTATTTTTTGCTTCCATCTATCAAGTGTCGGCCAAGAAGCAAACATGGAAAGTTTGACTTCTTTATTTTTAGTATGATGGCTAAAGGATTAAGGAAATATCTAAGTTGAGGAAAGAAATCATTAGGATAAGGTAAGTAAGGGAACAAATGGCTTGAAATGGGAGTGTGCTATGGAAAGAAAGGGTGGCAAAAGGTTGGCCTTTGATAGCCAAGTATGTGGACGGTTTTTGGGCAAGGGGCTGGCCGAATTTTTTTGAAGACATTTAGTTGAATTAGGGGGCTAGTTAGGCATATTCTCTTCTTTGGTCATTTGTTAATTTTTCTTTTCTTTTCAAAACTTGTTTCTCTCATATTTCCTCCCCTTAGCCGAATGCCTATTGAAGAAGGTAAACAATTTTTGTTTTGTTCTCTTTTCTTTTGGTCATTTGGGTTTTGACCATTTAGGTCTTAATTCTCTAAAAATTTCCCCCTAGTGCCGAAACCATCATCACATAGAAAACTAATTTTCTTCTTTTTCCTTCACCTTTGCCGATTGCACACAAGTCTCCAATTTCAATTCTTTGTTCATCTTTCGTTCTTGAAAGGAATCCAAACATAAACACCATATGTTCTTTTACCCTTTTCCATCTCTTTCTCTTTACAAAAAGGAATTCTCAAACAAACTTTTCCCTTTTATTTTAACCATGGCCGAATGTTAACCCAATCTTTGTCGAAAATTTCTTTCATTTTCTTTGATCATACCGAATTATTCTTACTCAATTTCTATTTCAATCGTGGATATTAGTGAAACTTTGGAAGGTAGAAACTCAAGGAGATCTTTAGAATTTTGGAACTTTGGAATCAATCTCAAGAATCAAGGTAAGGAGTTTTCTCTCAAGGATTTATATTTATTATATTAGTATAGTATTAATCGATTTCGTTTTAGGGACGCTATCACTCGATCGTTTCTCGAGGAACGAAGACAAATAGTGGTAAGTCAAATCTCAAACCTTACCAAACGTTAACCATATTTCAATATTGGTAGTCGGACTAATGATCGTATATCTTTAGAGACTTTCAAGATAGGGCAGAAAAGGGCAGTCCATAGTCTTTGAAAGAGGGGGGTTCCGCAAATCCCCCTAAATATAAACGAAGGGCTATTTCGAGAATCCGGGATTTTCCACCGGGTTGCGGACCATCAACCAAGGGAAATCAATTATTTGAAGTAGTTCGTACTCCAGAGCCTTTTATGCGTTAGTGGATTCTCGTGAGCAAACGAATCGATAAACGAGGAGAAACCAAAAATAGAAGTGATTCAAAATCAAAAGGGTAAGGATTTGGATCGAATACCAATAGTATATTTTTGATAAATGATAGTGTTCTAATAGATCGTATTATGTTTAGGTGTTGAAGAGCGGGAAGGTTTAGTACTCACGATATCAAGGTGTGTAACTTCACACTTTTCTCGGGTTGGATGTCATTCGTGGTATTGAGTAAAATCGTAAAAACGACAAAATCGGTAAAATACGAAATAATTGGTATTTTGGTGAAATTTCATAAAAATTGTTAAAAATGTGAAAATTTCGAAAACGCCCTCGATGTGTAGGTAGTAAAATGAATACTAAAAATCTCATGTCTAAATGGGCCAAAGATGTGTTAGATCGAAAAATGGGCCGATAAGTATGCTAGTTAGTAAATGGGCCGAAAAATATGCTAGTTAGTAAAATGGGCCGAAATCTTGGATAGATAGTTAAATGGGCCAAAATCCCTGATAAATAATAAATGGGCCAAAATCTCTGCTAGATCGATAAATGGGCCGATATCTCTGCTAGATCGATAAATGGGCTGAAATCTCTGTTAGATCAAAAATGGGCCGAAATCTCTGTTAGATCGTAAATGGGCCGTAATCTCTGTTAAATTGTTAAATGGGCCAAAATCTATGCTAGATCACTAAATGGGCCAGAAATTTTGCTAGATTGCTAAATGGGCCAAAGATGCTAAATAGTTATATGGAACAAATGATATATTGTATTATGGGCCTTAATAAAAACTTGAAATATTGACTTGGGCCTTTTTGATAAAATCATCATATGTACATAAGCTAATTTGCATACATGTTGCATGGGTTGGGATTAACGATGAAGAGAAGAAAGGCCTGTTGCCAAAAATCTAGTTCGGTGGCTCTGCCACAAAAATAAAATGACTTAATGCCTATGATTGGTGTGATGGCGGGGTGGGTTGACTTGATCCCCACAGGTGTGATGGTTGGTACGGGTGGTGTAGCGGATGGAAATTAGGTTTGGGTGGGAAATTTCATTTTTGCATGCATTCCATTATTTATACTGTTAATCTTGATAATGGGCTCAAGCCCAAAATCATGACTTGATAATCTGGACCAAAGGATTAAGTAAGTAAGTTATACACTGAGTTCTGAGTAACTCACCCCTCAAATTTTTCCTCTCAGGTAATGGAAATTGATGTGGACTTGGGCCGAGGATGACTTCGTGGAGGCCATACTGCAACTATGGGTTAAATAAATTTTGAACTTTTAAATAAGTACTTTCTTTAAATTATTATTTTGGGTATGATGTAATAAGGCCTCTATTATTATTTTGTGGATTTTTATGTGTGGTTGGTTTAAAACTATGTTTTGGATATTTTAATATGGGCTTATGATTATTATATAATGTTTATTTAAAATAAATTGGGTTTTAAACATATGAGAACTATTCTTATTTCTCAAATACATCAAACTTAAAATTATTTTCTTGATTTATATTAAACTCTAATTTCAAAAAAAGGATTTTTGAAATACTGATTCGTCTAAAATTATTAAGATAGTTCGATCTGTGTAACAAACCAAATCCAGTCTTAATGCATAGACCAGGTTTGGGGTGTTACAGATTCGGTAGAAATACCGAAGAAAACCGATAATCGGCATCCGTGATCACTCGGACGTGCGTAAGCTCGTAGTGGTAATCATGTTTTGTAATAAAATAGTTTTAGTCAGAAACAGTGATGTGTATTTGAAAAATCACGAAAAATTGGATAAAAGGAATTTCAAAGTGATTAAGATATCAGATTAAATCTTACTGTGTCTACTTTAATATGGAAGAAACAGAGAAGTAAAAGGAATATAATATTCTGAGATATGTTAATTTTAGTGAGACTGGTTCTGAATGACTTTGGGGTATTCTTTTTGTCTTGGAAAAATCGTATAAAATTGTAAAAAGTGAATTATGGGACATAATTTATATGTATGGATTCCTTAGTGAGCCTATTATTAATAGAGACATGTGGGAGTAGTATATGAAAATTGTACAGTGAGATATTTGGAATTTGGGTAAGAGAGGTCAGAATCATTGGACAGTGAAACAAGGGAAATTTTAAGGAATAAACTGTACTAAATGGTTAAGGTAAAATTTCTGGAAAAATTGTAGTAAGAAGAAATATGAGTCTAGTTTCAAGAAAAATTTATGGATTTAGATTTAGAGATTCCTAACATGAGTTATAGTCAATTTATTCAGTATGACGCAGATGGACAGTTTCAAACTTTTATGCCCCAAATTAGTAGTTAAGCCTAGGTTACGAAATTACCATAATACCCTTAGAGGGTAAATTACTAAAATACCCTTGAGTTGCAAGATTATCGAATTACCCTCGACTGATAAAATTACGAAAATGGCCTTATGGGCCGAATTACGAAAATGCCCTTATGTGCCGAATTACGGAATTGCCTTCAATGGACTAAATCGATAAAAGTGATATATGGGCCAATTTTGATATTTGATATATGGGCCAAATGTGATGTTTGATATATGTGCCAAATGTCATATTTGCTATATGGGCCAAATGTGATATTTGATATATGGGCCAAATGTGATATTTACTATATGGGCCAAATGTGATATTTGCTATATGGGCCAGAATGTGATATGGGCCAGATTGTTTAAATTTTTATAATGGGCCGTATGTTTGTAATAATTATATGAACAAATTATTGTAAATGAATATGCATACATGATTTGCATGGGTTGGGATATTTAACGAAGAGAAGTTTTGGTAGATTTGCTACAAAATTCTTATGGCCTCGTGCCCAGTTTGATATATGGCCTTGTGCTTAGTTTGATATATGGCTTAATGCCCAGTTTGGTGTGTTGGCAGGGTGGGTGACTAAAGCTCCCCACAGGTGTGTTGGTTGGTACGGGTGGTGTGTAGCGGATGGAAAACTAGGTTTGGTTGGAAAATTGCATAACACATGCATGTTATATATGATATTATGTTATGGTTTTAATGGGCTTTGGCCCAATAAATGCTTAATTGAATTTTTGGCCCAGTGACAATGGTAAGTGGTTTACACACTGAGTTCTTGTAACTCACCCCCTTTCTTTCTTAACCCTTGTAGGTAATGCTCAGTGACGAGGACTTGGGGCCATGGATGACTCGGTGGAGGCCATACTTCAGAAGTGGTTTTATTTGGACTTTAGTTTCTTACTTCGTTTACTTTATTACTTTACTATTTTGAGTTATCTGTTGTAATAACACTACACTAAAACAGACTTTTAACGGCGTTTTTAGTGGAGTTTCAATGAAAAACGCCGCAAATATTATCCATTAGCGGCGTTTAAAATAAAACGCATCAAAAAGTTGAGCAATAGCGGCGTTTATCTGGAAAATGCCGCTAAAAAGGATACATAGCGGCATTTTTTTCCAAACGCCGCTAAAAACCTGAGCATTAGCGGCGCTTCTACAAAAACGCCACTAAAAACTTGAGCATTAGCGGCACTTTTACAAAAATGTTGCTAAAAACCTAAGCATTAGCGGCGCTTTTACAAAAACGCCGCTAAAAACCAGAGCAGTAGCGGCGCTTCTATAAAAACGCCGCTAAAAACCTAAGCAGTAGCGGCACTTCTATAAAAATGCCGCTAAAAACCAAAGCAGTAGTGGCGCTACTAGAAAAATGCCTCTAAAACTCGAAGCGAGGCGGCTTCTAGAAAAACGCTAAAACCCGAGCAAGATGCGGCGCTTCTAGAAAAACGCAGCTAAAATCCAGAGCAGTAGCGGCGCTTTGAGAAAAACGCCGCTAAAAGTTTTTCATATTTTTTTCTTATTCTTGCTTTGAATTATATTTTATTTTGATGCATTCACTTATAAGCAATGAAAAGTTACAAATTGCTAACTAAACAATTTAGAAGTTTTCATTTAAGTTACAAATTAAGCTATTAAAATTATTTAGGGTTTAATGTTTTGTATGGTTAATTTCATGGTTTAGGGTTTGTTATTTTAATGTATGGGTTTAGTGTTTTAAATTTTGTTGTTTGGGTTTATTGTATAGTGTTTAATATCTTAGTGTTTATCGGTATTAAGGTTTAAGTGCTAGTGGTTAGGGGTTATGGTTTAGGGTTAGGGGTTTAGGGGGAAATGGTTAATGGGTTAGTGTTTTGGGTTTACGGTTTATGGTTTATGGGTCGGCACTACATGAAAATAGGGCTTTAGCGGCGTTTTTAGTGGCGTTTATGGTTTATGGGGTTAAGGTTCCCAACCCCGTAGGTGGGGGACTTGGTGTAAGGAGTTAGTTGAACACTTGGCCGTGCTGCCCCCTCGGGGAACATGGCATAATGGGGGCCGTGGTGGTGCGGGTGGCTCCGGGCACTTGTTCAATTTTCTACCGTGCGATGGCATCCCATGCCATCATGCCATATTTCATCCGGCTTCTAGGTTAAGGTTAAGGTTAAGGGTTTAGGGGTTTAGGGGTTAAGGGTTATATAAGGGCTTGTGGGTTAGGATTAAGGGTTAAAATTTAGAGTTTAGGGTTTAGAGTTTAGGGTTTAAGGAAAATTCAAAAACCAAAATCCCTCAAATCAGTTTTCACTAATTCAAACCCACAAAATACCTAGAATCGTATAACCCAAATTTCAAGTTGTTGGATCGAACCATCGTTTATCGATCCTTCCTTTTATTGTGAAACTGTCTTCCCGTAACCCGAATGGTATATATATATCCATTATCCAATGTTTATTCCTTTAAAATAGATTCAAGTTTTAACCTGAATTTATATATTAAATAATTTATAATGTAATTGTAAAATAGATAATATGATTTTTAATATTAAAATTTTATCATTATATAGTTTGGGGTTTGGGGTTATGTGTTAGAGATTAGGGTTTGAAGTTTGGAGTTGGGGTTATGTCTTTGGGGTTTGTGGTTAAGTATTTAAATTTATATATTAAATATATAATTTATTATATAATCGTAAAAGTGATATTATAAAAATTTTATATAAAAATTATCATTATATATATAGTTTTTAAACCTTCTTTTATTTCATATTTGGAAATTTTCTGCTTTTATTTTCTTACATAAAATTTTATATAAAAACAATGTCATGTATTTATTTGTTTTAAATACTACTCAAAGTTTCCAAAATTATTTATTTAAAATTTAGGTGAATTATGTAATAATTAAATATAAAATTGTAATAAAAGTCAAGCACTATATCATCCTCTTCTTATAATTATTTAATTAACTTTGTATTAATTAAAATGTAATTTTTTAATTTTATATTTAAATTATTTATAAAACATTAATAAGACATAGAAAAATTTGAAACAAATTATAACATAGAAAAATATATGTTAAAATTAGAAAAAAATAAAATACTATGATTTAAAATAATTTTAAAGATTTATGGGTATATGACTGATATATTTTAAATTTATATATTTAAAATAATTTTAAAATTTGGTTTTTAATGGTTTAAGGTTGATTGTTTAGATTAATTAGGGTTAATAATATTAAGTAATTGGAGTAATTAATAATAGTATAAAAATATATATATTAAATGAAATTAAAAATTACCGGCGTTTAATAAAAAAACGCCACAAAATCCATCCAAATATATCAAGATGGAGTCGTTTGAAACATTGATGTATGATTTAGTGGCCTTTTTTGAGTGAAACGCCACAAAAATATATCAATAGAATGCAGGACGTCGTCGTTTGAAGCTATTTTGTTAGTGGCGCATGTTTGAAACGCCACAAAAATCTGTCAAGTCTTAGTGGCGCTAGTCCAAAACGCCGCAACATCCTATACTTAGTGGCGTTTTTATAAAATGCCACAAATATGTATGGACATTAATCTTCACGTCGTCGTTTTATCAAAAGTATAATGTGCATTAAGGTGGACGACATCATTTTACAAACAATTAGTGGCGCTTTTTAAAAACGCCGCAAAACATAAACTGAGTTTGAGCAAAACATCGTCGTTTTGCTGTGCTCGGTGTTATCCCCCTTCATCCCTGAAATCCCTAAGTGTTTCTCGTAAAACTTTTCCCTCAATTTGTTTTCTGCTTCAATTTTTCTGCTCAAAGTCCATCTCCCTGAAATTCCCTCGTCCCTAAAATTTTCTGCTCAAACTTTCCCAAAGTTCTGTCGGCCTTTGATTGTTCAAATTTCCCAATATCCCAACATTCAACAAACAACGATGGTATGGAATTTGTAAACATAAACTTTTTTGATTTACGGATTTTGTTTATTTATTTTTGTTTAACTTCTTTATTTTTGTGATGCTGGTGGATTTGGTGGCATGTAGGGTCGTCTTCAGCAAAGGTACGAGGTTGGTTCTCTTCCCTGTCAAGTTAGAGATTAGAAAAATCTCATTAATTCTATTTTGTTTTGTTCCACCTTTCTTAATTTTTATTTTTATTTTGCTGTGAATTGGGTTTCTCTGTGTCGATTGAAATCGCAAAGCAAGGAGGCCTCTGTTTCAATTTGGGTTAAGTTGCAGAAAAGGTAAGCACACTCTTTTTATCTTATTCTTGGATCTAGGCATTCAATTTTGGTAATAACTTAGCCCCAATAAGTCAATTGAATCTCTTATCTACAGTTTGATTTCTCTTGGTATTGGAATTCAGTTTGCTTCATAATCCCAATTGCATTCGAACTGAAATTGCAGTTCTCACTAATTTTCCTTTTGTTTTATTGTTTAGTAATTTTAATCCTCTGTTCAGTTTCCGAATTAGGTCTACATTCGACAATAGTTTTTGGTTTACCCCAAATTCCAATATTCTAATACCCTACTACAATATATGCTGATGATTTTCCATTGAATTTTAGAATTTAGTACCTATAGGAGGTCATGCAGGGTTAAATATTTTGCCCCAAAAACGTTGGAAGGTTTAAGCTCAAAATTAGTAAGAAAAAAAAAACTTCTAAACTAATAAATTATTACCAATGATTTGAAATTTGTAAAAATCCCACCAACTAAATCGAAATCACCAATATCTATAATTATATTGAAATTGAAATTACCGGGTGATTGATGGTATTCAACAACTCCCATTTTTATGCCACGTATCATGTTTACCATGTTTTGTACTTAAATTATCATACTTTTGTTTGTGTAATAATTCTTTTTTTTTAAATTGACATGTTTTATTCCTATCGTATTATTTATATCATAATATATGAAAATAAAAAGAAGCTAGATGCTTCTTAAATTATAGAAGAATTATGAATTAATTATTGGTAAATTATCAATTCACTTGTCAAGGCTTCTATTTATTGATATCATATTCAAATATCATTCACTCTCCATAGATCTATTGTTCTTTGAAGGTGTGAAAACAAATGGAGAGGGTCTCCATCCTTTTTAAAATATTTGTGAAAGGTCATGATGAATGTTGTTGCTTTTATTATGGTGGTTTAATACTTGGTTGTTGGTTCTTGATTTGAAGCTGTGGAATCTTTTGGATGTATAGTTTAATAATTTTTATTTTCTTTTTTTGTGTGTGTTTGAATTCACATTGCAGACCTCATGAAAATGATAGTACTACGCTAAATTTCTTATGTTGTTTGTATTGGGACTGATTAGGAGTGGACCCAATCAGATTACGATAACATTTGTTGAAGGAAATGAAACTGCACAAAAACTTCCTCGCCTGTGGATTTATTCGGCTGGGTAGTGGCTTTATCTTTTCATCTGAGGTGAGTTGATTGAGTTGAAATTATTTCAACTGATTTTAGTTTTTTTCTTTTGTCTAAATACTTAAACATATTAATATCGATATATTTTTGTTCATACTTCTTTTTCTTCCTTTTTGTATGTCTAAAACAGGCTTATGTTCAACAACTAGAATCAAGTAGAATAAAGTTAACTCAACTTGAACAAGATCTTCAGAGAGCACGATCTCAGGTTTTCTTTCCCTTTACATAAAAATCATTTTTTTCCCAGAAAAAGAAACTATTTCTTTTGTTTATTATTTCTTTTGAATTTTGTACAATAGGGATTTTTCTTGGGAGGTTGTCTGCATCTTGTTGGGAATATCACCGGTAAGTTCCTCGAAAAAAAAATAATTAGTGTTTTTTTTTTGCACTATTTATTTTACCAAAAGGACTTCAATTAAAATGGGAATGTATTTTCTATGATGGGTGGCTTTTAAAATTTTAAAAATTGAATATTATATAAATTTAAAGTCAATTCAAAACTTCAATACATTGTATCTTTTGTTTATAATTTGTTCGTTGTTAAATGACGTTAGTCATTATTTTTCTGCATCGTTAGTCAATTCGATGGATATATATTCTAAAATTTGACCATAAAAATTGTAAATTCTTGAGTCCGGTTAAATGATACTTATCCTTTATATCAATTACAAAATGTCAAAGAAAATAGTAACCCTTGTAAGCTGACATATTGTAAAGTTTGTTTGGCCTTTTACTAACATTAGAGTTCCTCCAAATCACGATTATAGGCAGTTACAAGTAGGGCTAGAAGGCAATAATTATTTTGACATTGTGGTTGTATTTGGTGTTGGCTAAGGGGACTCATGCCAAAAACTAATAGCTTCAATGTTGTAGCGCTAGATCCACTTAGTAAGTAGTGTTTGATTCTAGAGATGTAGTCTAATTACTTTGAGCCCTCTTTGCACTGCAAATTTATTCCAATTTGGTCATACGTAACTTTCTCTTATTTCACACATCTTCTCTGAAAAAATCTCTCATGAGTTTATCTAATTGAGTTTCCACCCTTTCTGACATCTTAAATAACATGCAAAATAGTGATAAGCTCACAAACTATAACATCCCGAAAATGGGCTTGTGCATTTATGCTTAATTATATGAAATAGCATGTCTTATGTGTTATGAATGTGTTATGTGAATTTTAGAATCTTGAAATATAAGGAAAATGCCTTAGAAAATATCGAGTTTTAAGTTTAAAAGATGGAACTAAAGCAGGATGGCCTTAAGAAAATAAATTGGGGAAATATGACATATAATTGGGCTTGGAAAAGTGGCTTGGAGGCGCCACTCAAGGCCTCTAAAAGTGACGCCTCAAGAAAGGGGAAAGGGGCCTAAGTTCGAGTCGCATGGGAAGCAAATAAAAGAATTTTTATTTTTTGCTAAAGGAGCAGAGAGGTGGACGGCACTAAGGAACTCAAGGGAGGAGTTTAATCCTTTTTAAAATTCGGCTAGATAAGGGATGATTGATGGATTAATTTTATTAATTTGAATAAGGTGATAATTGAGAGATAAAGCTATCAGAATAGGGAGAGTTGGCCGAATAAGGGTCTCTAGGTAGACTAATTTTGGCAGAAAGGGGAAAAGGGTGGCTATTCTTCATTCTTTCTTTTCCTTTGCCGAATTCTCTAGGCAAGTCTCCTCCTTATCTTTTGTTTGACAAAACCGAAAATCTTCTTCCCCAACTCTCTCAATTCTTTCTTTCTTTTTCCCTCCAGCCGATTCATACTTAAGCCTCCATAATATACTTTTTCATCTCTTTCTTATCGCCACTACTGTTAAAGCAGAAGCCGAATCTTTGTGGTTTTAAGCTAGGGTGCCGTTGATTGTAGTATTAAGGTAAGAGTAATTGATTTTTATTCTGATGTTCAAACTCTTTTAGCCGAAATCAAGGTACTAATCCCCTTAATGTCTATGGCCGACTACTTGAAGGAAGTTTTGGGATTTAGGTGTTGTCGACTTCAAGGAAGGATATTCCGGGATTTTAAAGGTTCAAGGTAAGACATGTGTATATTCGGCCAAGGGCTATCTACTTGTGATTTAATGTTAGAATTGGATCTAGCATATGTGTATAGGTATTTTGACATCTTCATAACCAAGTGGTGCTTTCGGGATTTGGGATTTACAAGGTAAGTGAATATGTTATTCGGCCAACGCTCTATTTTGGTACTTAAATCTATTCCTTACTTTGTTTAAAAGCCGAAAAACTAACCTGTAAAGTGATTTGATGGCTAGCCGATTTCAAGGGTGAACATCACAAGTTTCGGGATTTGTGGAGTGATTAAAACGGTAGCAAGGTAAGGATTCAGGATTTGATTATTTGGCCGAATGACCTTTGGCTAAAATAATATATGTTGGCCGAATATAGGGGCTAGGGATCTAGGACGCTAGATCGGGATTTTCAGGATTTCAGTGAATTCACCAAGTTAATCAGGTGTGTACCCCACACTATCTCTTAATCAAATCTATGGCAACGTTTAATATATATGTGCTCTTAAAATAATGTGAATATGGCTAAGGTACCATGCAATGGTACAAAGTACTTAGGTATGTTTTCCTACTCCTACTAGGAATATAATACGATCTATTATGGCACTTAGGTTGTAACACCCCAAACTCGGTCTATGCGTTAAGACTAGATTTGGTTTGTTACATGGATCGAACTATCTTAAAAATTTTAGTGAATTGAAATATTCATAATGATTTTTATTACAATATTTAATAAAAACCAAAAGAGTATTTTATATCTGATGTATATTAGAAAATATTAGTAGAAAACATCATTAATATTGTATTATCAAAATCCTTAAGTAAAATTTTTTTTTATAAGAGTTCAAAATATTTAAAAATATTTAAAGGAATTTCATATATTTGAAGCCCAAATTATTTTAGGAAAAACATCATATAATCATTAGCCCATATTGAAATGTCCAAAATATAGTTTTAAACCAACCACACATAAAAGTCCATGAAATATTAATAGAGACCCTTATTACATCAACCCAAAATAGTAATTTATAAAAAGTACTTATTAAAAAGTTCGGAGTTTAATAAACCCACGTTTTGTAGTATGGCCTCCACGAAGTCATCCTCGGCCCAAGTCCACGTCAACTTCCATTACCTGAGATGAAGAAAAATTTGAGGGAGTGAGTTACTTAGAACTCAGTGTATAACTCACTTTCTTTATCCACTGGGCCAGATTATCAAGTCATAGATTTGGGCTTGAGCCCATTAGCAGAATTAACAATAATGATATGCATGCTAAATGAATTTTCCCTCCCAAACCTAATTTCCATCCGCTACACACCCCCGTACCAACCATCACACCTGTGGGGATCAAGTCAACCCACCCCGCCATCACACCAATCGTAGGCATTAAGCCATTTTATATTTGTGGCAGAGCCACCGAACTGGATTGTGACAAGGTCACCGAACTAGAGGCATTGAGCCAATTATTATTTGTGGCAGAGCCACCGAACTAGAGGCAAATAGCCAATTAATAATTTTGTGGCAGAGCCACCGAACTAGAGGAAACTAGCCAATTAATAATTTTGTGGCAGAGCCACCGAACTAGAGGCAAATAGCCATTTAATATTTTTGTGGCAGAGCCACCGAACTAGATTTTGGCAACAGGCCTTTCTTCTCTTCATCATTTTTCCAACCCATGCAACATGTATGCAAAGTAGTCTATGATCATATAATGATTTTATTAAAAAGGCCCATTAACATAGGAGTCAATATTTCCAATTTTTATTAAGGCCCAAAATTACAAAATAACATTTGGCCCATTTAACAATTTAACATCTTAGGCCCAAATTTACGATCTAGCAAAGAGTTTGGCCCATTTATCGATCTAGCGAAAATTTCGGCCCGTTTAAAAATTCAACAGAGATAACGGCCCATTTACGATCTAGCAGAGATTTCGGCCCAATTTTGATCTAACAGAGATTTCGGCCCAATTATCGATCTAGCAGAGATTTTGGCCCACTTATTATTATTAGGGATTTCGGCCCATTTTACTAACAAATAATATTTTTGGCCCGTCTACCAATTATCAAACTTATCGGCCCATTTTACGAGGACATAAAAATTCATATTTTACCATCTAACTCATCGAGGGCTTTTTTGTAATTTTCACCATATTAACCGTTTTCATGTAATTTCACCAAATACCAGTTATTACGATTATATCGATCTAGTCATTTTTACGATTTTACCCAATACCACAATTGTCGTCCAACCTGAGAAAAAAAATGTGAAGTTACACACCTCGATATCGTGAGTACTAATCCTTCTCGCTCCTCAACACCTAAAACATATTACGATCCGTTAGAACACTATCATGTATAAAAATACACTATCGATAATCGATCCAAATCCTTACCCTCTTGATTTTGAATCACTTTAATTTTCGGTTTCTCCTCGTTTATTGATTCGTTATTCGCTGAAAATCCACTAACGTACAAAGGCTCGGAAGTTCGTACTACTTCGAATAGTTGATTTCCTTCGGTAGATGGTCCACAACCCGGTGGAAAATCCCGGATTCCCGAAACAGCCCTTCTTTTATATTTAGGGGGAATAGCAGATCTGGCCCTCTTACGAAGACTAAACACCGCCCTTTTCTTCCCTATTTTGAATGTCTTTAATATCAATAGATCGTTAATCCTAATAATATATCAAAATAATATAAAAGATTTTAAAGGCGAGATTTTCTTACCACAAAGATTCTTGCTTCTCAAAAAGAGAGTCGACCAAAAACGTTCCTTCAACACCTTAAATTGATTCCAATGCTCCAAGATGCACACGAACACTCGAGTTCCGATCTTCCGTTATCGCACTAAAGTATAATAAAGAGAAACGTTAATAAAATGAACGATTATTTCGATCCAAGAAATCCTTCTTACTTCCATCCATATTCGGCCAAAACCACTATTAACTAACATGAACTAAAAGAACTCTTACCTATTCTCCACGGTTGAAAAGAGATGATTGAGAAAGATGCTTATGAATAGAGAGAGATTCGGCTATGAAAACTAAAGAGAAGAGAAAAATGGTTCGGCAAGGCACACTAACATTCGGCCATGAGAGATTTTTATGGAGATAGTATGATTGAAAAGAAAATTAAAAGATGAGTGAAAGGGATGATGATGAGGATTCGGTTTTCAAAAGAAGAAAAGAGAAAGTAAGAGATGTGTTTAGGGCAAGGTACATTCGGCAATGGAGGAAGGAAGAAAAAGAATGACCTTTGATGTTGTAATTTCGACAAAATGAAAAGGCACACAAAAGAATACTAATGTGATAGCAAAAATTACCAAATGGTCAAGAAAATTTTGGCATACCAAAAGCTCAAATTCGGCCAAAGAGAAGGTTGAGAGAAAAAAAAAAAAAACAAAGCTTGCACAAGATGCTAGGAATGACCAAAACAAAATCCCTACCCTAGCCAAGCTACTAGCATATTCGGCCAACCTCCTCCCCTAGTCATATTGCCGTCCAAATTCATTGGTCAAATGACCATGAATTTGTTTCCAAAACATTTTCCTTGATACTTGCCTCATGTCCCCATATCTTTCCAAAGTTCTTTGATTCCATACCATAAGTTAAAAATTTCCTTTTTCCTTTAGTCTTACTTACCAAAAATGAAGCAATACAACTCATCCATCCTTATCCCCTTGCCGACACATGCATAGATTAAAGAAAAAAAATAAAATTTCCTATATGCTAGTCAAGGGATTCGAACCACTCCCCTCATGCCACAAATCATGCGCCAACACCACCTTACCATTACTCATCTTATGCTACACTTTGACACTTATTTTTACTTAAGTATCAATGTCACTTAATCCATTTCATTTATTTCTCAAAATTAAAAAATTTATTCCTTTCCCGAATAATTCTACACTCTTCTTCAGAACGATAATAACTATAAAAAGAAGTAAGAAAATTTTCCTTCATAATCTAAGCACCAAAATCATGCAATAAAATCAATACTCAAATTTTAGGGTGTTACATAGGTGCAACCATAAGAATGTGAATAAAGCATGAGGCATAACATTTGCATGTTTTGCATGACATGGGGCATATGGGTGATATGTGAAGGGGAAGTGAATTGGTGGTTTTATACCCCAATATATGAATTTTTTGACTTATGTCACAAAATAAGAATGTGGTGACTTATGTCACAATATAAGAAAGTGGTGACTTCTGTCACAATATATGAATGTGGTGACTTATGTCACGAATTTTATAAGGGTGATGAGCACGTCGACTGCAGCGACTGCCTTCAATGGTGTGTAGCGGATGGAGGGCTGACTTAGTAGTCCCCACAGTGTAACGGTTGGTACAGGTGATGTGTAGCGGATGGATATCTAGGCTTGGGTTCGGGATTGCATCATAATTAATTATGTTATTATGTATGATTTGATATGACTGAATTTATTTGAGTTTGGTGTTGGTTGTACACATTGAGTCTGTTTGACTCACCCTTTGTGGGACTATTTTTTAGGTGACATGCAGTAATGGACCGGGTCGGCAAGAGCTCAGTGGAGGCCATGCAAAGCTCAAAGATTGTCTTATTTTTTTTATTTACATTCAAGTTTTAAATTACTTCAGGTTTTTATTTGATGTAATAAGGCCAAAGTGTTAAATTGTTTATGCATGCTTTCAAATTACTTAGTATGATACGATTATTACCCAATTAAAGTTAGAAGTAAATTTCTCTTAAATATTAGAATTAAATGTATTAACACCTAAACAACACGGTTTTTTTTAATTTAAGCCCAACCCAAATCAACTGTTTTCAAAAACACATAAGTTTTTGGCAAAGTCCAAATAGAGTTTGAAAGGTTTTCTTTAGAAGCATACCAGATCCGGTCAGGGCTTGTGGGCCGGGTTTAGGGTGTTTCAGATTGGTATCAGAGCCCGGTTCAAAACTTGACCTTGAGGGCTTTTTGGGCCCAAAACGTCTTCTTTCCTTAGAAATTGGATTTTGTTAAGAAATAAGCAGATTTTTTCTAGCATGGCACCTGAGTCTCCGGCCCGAAGTCCACTAGGTAAGTAGTCCTAACCTCTTTGTGATTTGTATGTGGGGATATATAGGGACGTAGACTAGTGGATTAGGAATTAAACCCTAGGACTAGTTTACCCCAACAATTACATAAGACTTTAATGCACAATTAAACAAACCTATGTCTAAGTCGCTGAGTTAGGATATGGTAACCATTGTGCGCATGTCTAGGATTGGTTTCAGTGGGAGCTTGGTATTTAAGCAGTCTTAGTGACTCACCTCCTACCCAGTCGAATCCTACCTAGTGCGTAGTGATGATTCACCCTAACCAAGAGGACTTAGCCACAGGCTAAACCCAATAACTAAAACCCGAAAGGGATTAGCTGTATTTTCATAAAAACTTCAATTTTAAAATCATCAAATTACCCCTTTAAGTTGTAGCAAAACTTAGTTTGAAAAATTTTCCAAAATATTTTTGATTTACAAAATTATCTAAATACCTTTAGTGGTAAAATTACTAAAATGCCATTGATTTCCCAAAACTACCATACTACCCCCGATTTCAATAACAACTTCTGATTTTGCAAAAATATCCAAAAAACTTTACAAAATATCAAAGACACCCTGATTTAGAAAATTTATGAAATTACCCTTGATTTGCAAAATGACCAAATTACCCCTAACCTGTGCAAATGACCAAAATACCCTCAGTAAGGAGAATCAACGAAGTACCCTCAAATTAGGAATCTTTAAAATACCCTTGTTTTGAAAAGTCATCAGGAACCATATTTTGTGAAAAAAATTACCGAAATGACCCTGGCTTGTAAAATTACAAAAATACCCCTAGTGTATAAAAATTAATATTTCACCCTTGAAATTTTTCCAGCAAGAATTTTAATTTTTGGTAAAATATCATCAATCTCTATTTTGTAACATTTTCAAATACCCTAATTTGAAAAATTACCAAAATACCCCTGTAGGACAAAATTACGAAAATACCCCTAGGTAGTGGAAAACAACAAACAACGACAAATACAATATTTCTCTGTAATGAACGCAAGTTCATATGTGTGACTAGATGAATGATGTGAGACTGTATGTGTATGAATCAAAAGAACTACTTCCTAGAACTATTAAACATAAAACTGTTCGTGTTAAATTAATGGAACAACACTAATTCATAAAATTCTTTAATCAGATAAACGCAAGCGAAAGTATGAATTCAAGGGGACGTGGTCGTAATGTGCATGGCCGTGGAAGAGGCCGAATGACCGTATCTAAACCCGTTAGATCGGGTCAAGGATCTAAAAATAAAATGCCACCACCACCCCCAGCCACTGATGTGGAATATCAAGACCAACGGGGATGACGCAGTGTCACAAGTGATGCTGCGAGTCTTGAAAAGGGTGGCAGGAGCAGGAGGAGGCATGGGAGCTCAGAAGTCGATACCCGAGTGACTCCGAGCCAACGGAGCTGAAGTATTCCGTAGTGTATCAGGTGTAGCACCCAATACCGCTGAGTATTGGTTGGAGGCGACTGTGCGGATTATGGATGAGCTCGACTTAACTGACGAAGAAAAGCTAAAAGGGTTGGTGTCGCTTCTCTGCGATGAGTCATATCAATGGTGGCTCACGGTGTAGGAAGGTGCTACAGCTGAAGAACTCACGTGGGATTATGCTAAGGTAGCGTACCAGAAGAAGTATGTTGACATTCATTATATTGATGCGTAGAGAAAGTCATTTTTGGGGTTGGTTCAAGGGAACAAGTCCGTAGCTGAGTACGAAGCTGAGTTTCTAAGGCTGAGCCGTTATGCTCGAAGGATAGTGTCTACCGAGCATGAGCGGTGTGTCCGGTTTAAAGATGGACAAGAGATGACCTGAGGTTATTGATAGCCCCGTAACAGGAGCGGGAGTTTGCTGTGTTGGTGGAAAAGGCTAAAGTGGCCGAGGGTATCAAGGATTCCGTAAGGCAAAATTCGATCAGAATAGGCAGAAGAGAGGATTTGGATCGTCAAGGCCATCTAGGAATGAGCAAAAGAGGCCTAGAGTTGATGGGCCGCGAGGTCAGCAAGCTACTTTAGGAGGGCAGTATCGTGCTTGTGATCAGTGTGGGAAAAAGCACTTTGGTGAGTGTTAGAAAAAGACGGGAGGATGCTTTAAGTGTGGGTCCAAGGACCATATGATTAAGGACTGTCCGATGAGACCAGATGGGAATCGACCAATAGCTCAGAATGTTACTCAGGCTGGTAGAGGTGGACAACAGCCTCAGTGGGGTCGTGGTCCGAATAACAGAGGAAATGGTACTCGCAGAGGACGGGGAACACCGGGCTGAGGTGTTGGTAACACGGAGGCCAGGCAGCTGGGTTTGGTTTATGCGGTTCACCGAAGAGAGGATGGAGATGCGCCGGACGTCATAACCGGTATGTTCCTTATTTGTGGCAAGCCTTATTTTGCTTTAATTGATGTAGGCTCGACCCATTCTTATGTTGCATGTAGTGTAGTTGAAACACTAGGCATAGCCTCTGAACTTTCTAGTAGGGAGATGACTGTAGTAAGCCCACTAGGTCAAACTGTAGTGGTGAATAAGATGCTTTGGAAAGTACCTTTGGAACTTCAAGGAACGGTATTTCTTGCCGACTTAATGGAATTACCCTTCGGGGAATTTGATCTGATACTTGGTATGGATTGGCTAGTGGAGCATCGGGCTGTATTAGATTGTGCAGCCAAATGAATGGAGTTAAGGACCCCAAAGGATGAGGGGATAGTTATGATAGGAGAAAGACGAAACTACTTATCTAACGTAGTTTCGGCTTTAAAGGCGAATAAGATGGTTCGGAAGGGGTGTAAGGCGTTTTTGGCTTTCATTAGTACTTTGGATGCGAAAGAAGAGGGAGTTAGTGGAGTTAGAACTATAAAGGAATTTGAGGATATCTTTTCGAAGGAATTACCCGGAATACCCCCGGACAGGGAGGTGGAGTTTGGAATTGACTTGCTGCCAGGTACAGCTCCTGTGTCCATTGCCCCATACAGAATGGCACCAAAGGAGTTGGTTGAGCTTAAGGCTCAGATCCAGGAACTGCTTGACCATGGTTTCATCTGACCTAGTGTGTCTCCATGGGGAGTACCGGTCTTGTTTATGAAGAAGAAGGATAGAACTATGTGTATGTGCATAGATTATCGTCAGTTGAATAAGCTGACCATCATGAACAAGTATCCATTGCCAAGAATAGATGACTTGTTCGATCGACAAGGGCCATGAGATTCTCAAAGATAGATCTAAGGTCTGGATATCATCAGCTTAAGGTGAAGGAGGCTGATATCCATAAGACGGATTTTCGAACAAGGTACGGGCATTATGAGGTCTTGGTAATGCCGTTCGGTTTGACTAATACCCCAGCCGCATTTATGGACATGATAAATTGGGTTCTCCAACCCTATCTGGACCAGTTCGTTGTTGTGTTCATAGACAATATATTGGTGTATTCAAAGTCTGAAGAAGCATGATGAGCATCTCCAGATAGTGTTGCAAGTGTTGAGGGAGAGGAAGCTCTACGGCAAATTCAGCAAGTGTGAATTTTGGCTTAAGGAGGTGACGTTCTTAGGACATGTAGTATCTGCTGAAGGAATAAGGGTAGATCCTCGAAAGATTGAAGCAATGTTGGATTGGAAACCACCTAAGTCGGTGGCAGAAGTTTAGAGTTTCTTAAGATTGGCAGGTTATTATAGAAGGTTTATGGAAGGGTTCTCCTCGATAGCTGCACCTCTGACAAAGTTGTTAAGGAAGGAAGTGCCTTTCATATGGACCAATAAGCAATAGGAGAGCTTCGAGAAGCTTAAGAAGGTTTTGATCGAAGCTCTAATTTTGATTCAGCCGGAGGCAGGGAAGGATTTTGTAGTATACTGTGATGCTTCTCATATAGGATTGGGTGGTGTCCTTATGCAAGATGGAAAAGTAGTCGCTTATGCATCTCGGCAACTAAAGCCACACGAGGTTAACTACCCGACGCACGACTTGAAATTAGCGGCAGTGGTCTTTGCCCTTAAGGTGTGGAGGCATTATCTTTATGGAGAAAAGTCGGTGATCTACAAGACCACAAAAGCCTTAAGTATCTGTTGACTCAGAAGGAGTTAAATCCGAGACAGCGAAGGTGGGTGGAATTATTGAAGGACTATGATTGTTCGATAGAGTATCACCCGGGCAAAGGAAATGTAGTGGCAGATGCCCTAAGCCAAAAAGTTGTGTCGGATCTGAGGGCGATGTTCGCACATCTGAGCTTGTATGACGATGGAAATCTGCTGGCAGAGCTGCAAGTTAAGCTAACGTGGTTGAATGAAGTGAAAGAGGGACAGTTGGTGGATGAGGATCTAATGTTAAATTGTGACAAGCGCAGAATGGAGAGTTAGAGGGTTATGGTGTTAATGACGAGGGAGTATTGTGCTTCAAGGGTAAGGTCTGTATGCCGAAGGATGTAGAACTTAGGCAAAGAATTCTTCGGGAATCGCATAGTAGCCCCTATGCTATGCAACCCAGAGGTAGTAAAATGTACAGAGACCTAAGGGAACAGTTTTGGTGGCCAGGTCTTAAGCGGGAAGTTACAAAATTTGTTGGCAAATGCTTAACGTGTCGACAAGTTAAATTTGAACACCGTGTTCCGTCGAGATTGCTTGACCAATCTGATTCCCCAATAGAAGTGGGAGAGAATTACCATGGACTTCGTTAGTGGGCTTCCCCTTACGCCTACTAAGAAGGACTTGGTATGGGTGATAGTGGATCGGCTGACAAAGTCCGCGCATTTTATTCCAGTGCGGGTTGACTACTCCCTACAGAAGTTAGCAAGGTTGTATGTAGCAAAAATTGTGAGGTTGCAATGGAGTGCCGATGTTAATTATCTCGGATAGGGATCTGAGGTTCACGTCTCGATTTTGGAAGGTACTACATCAGGTTTTAGGCACCAGATTGGATTTCACTACGGCTTTTCATCCACAGTCAGACGACCAGTCTGAACGAGTGATCCAAGTCTTGGAGGATATGTTGAGGGGCTGTGTGATGGATTTCAGAGGAAGTTGGGAGGAATATTTGCTTTTAGCGGAGTTTGCCTACAATAACAGCTATCAGACAAGTATTTAGATGGCACCGTACGAAGCGCTGTATGGTCAGAAATGTCGCACTCCTACGTGTTGGACAGAATTGGGAGAACGTCAGATTTTGGGTCCAGAGATTGTGGCAGAATATGAAGAGAAGGTTAGTGTAATCGGGCACAGTTGAAAAAAGCATCTGATAGACAGAAGTCGTATGCAGATCTGAAACGAAAGGAGATAGAATTTGATGTGGGAGATCAAGTGTTTCTTAAGGTTTCACCTTGGAAAAAGGTAATGAGATTTGGTCAGAAAGGGAAGTTAAGTCTAAGGTTTATAGGACCTTATAAGGTTTTGAAGCGAATTGGACCAGTGGTATATCAGTTGAAGTTGCCACCAGAGTTGAAGCAGATGCATGACGTATTCCATGTTTCCATGTTATGTCGTTATCGATCGGATCCATCTCATATAGTTCGGTTGAAGAGGTGAAGATAAGGCCAGACTTGTCCTACGAAGAAGAGCCAATTCAGATCTTGGAATGGGACGTAAAAGTATTGCGAAGGAAATCAGTTCCTCTAGTCAAAGTGTTATGGCGCAATCATGGATCAGAGGAAGCTTCATGGGAGCCAGAAGAGGCAATGCGATAGCAATACCCTCACTTGTTTCAGCCAGGTAATTTCGAGGACGAAATTATTTTAAGGGGGTAGAACTGTAACATCCCGAAAATGGGCTTGTGCATTTATGCTTAATTATATGAAATATCATGTCTTATGTGTTATGAATGTGTTATGTGAATTTTAGAATCTTGAAATATAAGGAAAATGCCTTAGAAAATATCGAGTTTTAAGTTTAAAAGAGGGAACTGAAGCAGGATGGCCTTAAGAAAATAAATAGGGGAAATATGACATATAATTGGGCTTGGAAAAGTGGCTTGGAGGTGCCACTCAAGGCCTCTGAAAGTGACGCCTCAAGCAAGGGAAAGAGGCCTAAGTTTGAGTCGCATGGGAAGCAAATAAAAGAATTTTTATTTTTTGCTACAAGGAGCAGAGAGGTGGGCGGCACTAAGGAACTCAATGGAGGAGTTTAATCCTTTTTAAAATTTGGCTAGATAAGGGATAATTGATGAATTAATTTTATTAATTTGAATAAGGTGATAATTAAGAGATAAAGCTATCAGAATAGGGAGAATTGGCCGAATAAGGGTATCTAGGTAGACTAATTTTGGCAGAAAGGGGAAAAGGGTGGCTATTCTTCATTCTTTCTTTTCCTTTGCCAATTCTCTAGGCAAGTCTCCTCTTTATCTTTTGTTTGACAAAACCAAAAATCTTCTTCCCCAACTCTCTCAATTCTTTCTTTCTTTTTCCCCCCAGCTGATTCATACTTAAGCCTCCATAATATTCTTTTCATCTCTTTCTTATCGCCACTCATTGTTAAAGCGGTGTTGAATCTTTGTGGTTTTAAGCTAGGGTGTAAATCGATTGCGATATTAAGGTAAGAGTAATTGATTTTATTCGATGTTCAAACTCTTTTAGCGAAATCAAGGTACTAATCCCTTAATGTCTATGGTAGACTACTTGAAGGAAGTTTTGGGATTTAGGTGTTGTCGACTTCAAGGAAGGATATTTGGGATTTTAAAGATTCAAGGTAAGACATGTGTATATTCGCCAAGGGCTATCTACTTGTGATTTAATGTTAGAATCGGATCTAACATATGTGTATAAGTATTTCGACATCTCTATAACCAAGTGGTGCTTTCGGGATTTGGGATTTACAAGGTAAGTGAATATGTTATTCACCAAGGCTCTATTTTGGTACTTAAATCTATTCCTTACTTTGTTTAAAAGCCGAAAAACTAACCTGTAAAGTGATTTGATGGCTAGCCGATTTCAAGGGTGAACATTACAAGTTTCGGGATTTGTGGAGTGATTAAAAATATAGCAAGGTAAGGATTCGGGATTTGATTATTTGGCCGAATGGCCTTTGGCTAAAATAATATATGTTGGCCGAATATAGGGGCTAGGGATCTAGAACGCTAGATTGGGATTTTCAGGATTTCAGTGAATTCACCAAGTTAATCAGGTGTGTACCCCACACTATCTCTTAATAAGATCTATGGCAACGTTTAATATATATGTGCTCTTAAAATAATGTGAATATGGCTAAGGTACCATGCAATGGTACAAAGTACTCAGGTATGTTTTCCTACTCCTACTAGGAATATAATACGATCTATTATGGCACTTAGGTGCAACCATAAGAATGTGAATAAAGCATGAGGCATAACATTTGCATGTTTTGCATGACATGGGGCATATAGGTGATATGTGAAGGGGAAGTGAATTGGTGGTTTTATACCCCAATATATGAATGTGGTGACTTATGTCACAAAATAAGAATGTGGTGGCTTATGTCACAATATAAGAATGTGGTGACTTCTGTCACAATATATGAATGTGGTGACTTATGTCACGAATTTTATAAGGGCGATGAGCACGTCGACTGCAGCGACTGCCTTCGATGGTGTGTAGCGGATGGAGGGTTGACTTAGTAGTCCCCACGGTGTGACGGTTGGTACGGATGATGTGTAGCGAATGGATATCTAGGCTTGGGTTCGGGATTGCATCATAATTAATTATGTTATTATGTATGATTTGATATGACTGAATTTATTTGAGTTTGGTGTTGGTTGTACACATTGAGTTTGTTTGACTCACCCCTTGTGGGACTATTTTTCAGGTGACACGCAGTAATGGACCGGGTCGGCAAGAGCTCAGTGGAGGCCATGCAAAGCTCAAAGATTGTCTTATTTTTTTTATTTATATTCAAGTTTTAAATTACTTCGGGTTTTTATTTGATATAATAAAGCCAAAGTGTTAAATTGTTTATGCATGCTTTCAAATTACTTAGTATGCGATGATTATTACCCAATTAAAGTTAGAAGTAAATTTCTCTTAAATATTAGAATTAAATGTATTAACACCTAAACAACACGATTTTTTTTTAATTTAAGCCCAACCCAAATCAACTGTTTTCAAAAACACATAAGTTTTTGGCAAAGTCCAAATAGAGTTTGAAAGGTTTTCTTTAGAAGCATACCAGATCCGGTCAGGGCTTGTAGGCCGGGTTTGGGGTGTTTCAAGCCCCGACTTAATCATAATCAGTAGACCCGCTAATGAAGGCATCTTAGCCTTCGAACATTGTGCATTTACAACACATATATTAACCATTTTTGCATCAAACCCTGACATGGCTAGTAAATAACGACGAGTTTTCTTTAAAATAGTTGAGTGGAGCTCATTGATGAACTTAGTTGGAATTGTTTGTGTGCCGGTGGTTATATGATTTGGAAATGGATTTTGATTAAAATATTCAGGTAATATCTAAATGCATGGCATGGGTGGAATTAGAGATGCAATTTAACTGAAAAGGTTGTTTTATATTACAAAGTAGTTACGAGTGGTTATTGTGTTGCATTAGAAGATGTTAACTATGAGTTATTTTCTTTCTTATGAAGAATGAAGTATCTTTGCCTTTTTTGATCTTACAACGACAGTTTTCTTGCAATGTTTTATATTCGAATCGTATTACTGGTTTATTTTTCTAAAAATCCAGATTACTCATCTTTTGCTTTGGTATTGTTAATTGTGTAGAAAATGAAGGCTTCTTTTTTTAGGACGTCGGCCATTCATATCAACCCAAGGTATCTCTCTACAATCTCATGGTTTTGTTTGGAATAACGTTGATGCGTGTTGTTTTATTTGGTTGTTGTTTTCTAAATTGTCAAAAGTAAAGTAAATTTTCTTTGGATCAAATTTAATTTGTAAAAGATTAGTAAAATATTTAAATTTATTTTAATGAAGTAAATTAAATCATAAATCTAATACTTAAATTTATTCAATTTAATCTAAATCATAATTTTATTCTCCCTATAATTATCATCCAATCTAAATACTCAAATTCCCCAAACACATCTTACCATTTCCAACACCACTACACAATAGATTTAAGTTGAGGATTGCCAAATATGACTAAACCTTGTTAAAATCCTCTTAACTCACTCTATAGATAAAAAAAAAGGGTAACTCTAGTATATAAGGATAAAAGGAAAAGGCTAAGAGCAGTCTATGAGTTGTCCTCATGAACATTATATATTTATCTATTCAATAGGATTAAATTTAATTTATTGAGATGTGGTAGTTACTAATTGAATTGAAAAAAGAAAAGACAAAATGAAATTAAACTCTATTATTAGTTCTCCTACTTTATGAAAGTTGTGGATTTAGTCTTTGTACTATAATTTAATTAATTTTGATCTTGTACTTTTCAAATCGGTCAGTTTTAGTCCTTACACTTTTTCAAATTTTGAAATTTTAGTAATGATCCAAACAAATGGGTCAAATTCAATTAATAGTCCTGTATTAGGTGTATAGTTGTAGATTTAGTCAATCTTCTCTAATCGGATCATTCTAAATCCCTATACTTTTTTAAATTTTTGAAATTTCAGTCTTGACTCAAATAACTGTCATTAACCCATTAAATAGATTTTAAGTGCGTAATATGTAGAAATAATAAGTTGACATGACATTAAACAAAGGATAATATGTTTGCCACATCAAGTTTTGGAAATAGTAAAACTTAATTTAATGAATTAATATTTGAAATTTTGGTGAGGACTAAATTTTTAAAATTTTAAAAAGTACAAAGACTAAAAATGATCAAATAAAAATATAGTGACTAAATTCATAACTTTTATAAAATGTAGGGACTAATAGAAGAATTTAACCAAAAAAAAGTGACAAACAATAAATTATATAATATCCAAATATATTTGGGGAAGTAATTAATCCCAGTTTCAACATTTCAAAAGAAGGGTCGATCATTTTCCTTAGTGGGTCATGGCCTAATTGCTTCACATGAGCCAAATGGTGTCACCTAACATTGTAACCAATTGCATGTTCATTTCACATGTTTGTTTACTTTATATACTTTACTCATGGGCCATTGACTTTGCTTCCATACAAACTAAATGAAATTTATTATTTTCATATCATGTCTTGACAATTGGATAATTAATTGGTTAATAAAAAATAGTGGTTGGTATTTTAAGAAAATTATTTACATTATTAAAAGTTAAATAATAAAATTGATAATAACACGGGTTTAAACTCTATCATTCCTTTCTTTTTTAATACTATTATAATAATGAATTATATTAATATTGTTAGGATATTGAAACTTTTGAAATTATGTGTTAGAGTTTTGTCATATATGAATTATCTTTATATTTGTTTTTGTTTAAATTTTATTATACATTAATTATGTTTTAATATATTATGATTATCCTTATATTTATGTTGATTTTAATTGTAATTATGTGAATATATTAATTATAATCGTACTTAAAAGATGTTAATTTTTTTTATTTCTCAAGATATTTATCGGAACGAACCCAAAAACTAATATTCCGCATTCTGTAGAGCACTAATTTTAAAGATATTAACTTATTATATCAGTTTGACATAAGAAAATTGCGCCCTTTTTTTTTAATTTTTCAGAAGTTTCATCAACCAACAAATTATATATCTATAAATTGAGTCATCCTTTTCAAATAGCTAAAACCCTAAACCCCAAATCCTAAACCCTAAACCCTAAACCCTAAAATCCTAAACCCTAAACCCTATACCCTAGACTTCATAACTTCATAAGTTTACGATCAAATTCCATAAAACACATAATTTTAAGTTAAGATCAAACTTCATAACTTACATAATACTTGTATAGAAAAAAAATGATTCAAAGTATATAGGCTGGAAACCTGACGGGTTGCCTTATATCTCACTGTTAGATATAATGTCACTGTTAGATATAATGAATCCCCCCTATGTGTAACAATGCCACTTATGATGAATCTAAAAGAATACAAAACTTACCTAATTTTACGATCAACTTTCATAACTTACATAATTTTAAGTTAAGATCAAACTTCATAACTTACATAATACCGTATAGAAAAAAATGATTCAAAGTATATAAATTTGAAACTCGACGGGTTGCCTTATATCTCATCATTAGATATAATGGATCCTCCTAGGTGTAACAATGCCACGTATGATGAATCTAAAAGAATACAAAACTTACCAAATTTTACGATCAAATTTCATAGCATTATTTACTTTTAATTTAAGATCAAACTTCATAACTTACATAATACTTGTATAGAAAAAAAAAATGATTCAAAGTATATAGGCTGGAAACCTGACGGGTTGCCTTATATCTCACTGTTAGATATAATGGATCCTCCCTAGGTGTAACAATGCCACGTATGATAAATCTAAAAGAATACAAAACTTAGCTAATTTTACGATCAAATCATAACTTACATAATTTTAAGTTAAGATCAAACTTCATAACTTACATAATACTTGTATAGAAAAAAATGATTCAAAGTATATAGTTGTTAGGAAACTTAGGTGACGGGTTGCCTTATATCTCACTCGACGTTAGATATAATGGATCCTCCTAGGTGTAACAATGCCACGTATGATGAATCTAAAAGAATACAAAACTTACCTAATTTTACGATCAAATTTCATAAATTACATAATTTTAAGTTAAGATCAAACTTCATAACTTACATAATACTTGTATAGAAAAAAAAATGATTCAAAGTATATAGGCTGGAAACCTGACGGGTTGCCTTATATCTCACTGTTAGATATAATGGATCCTCCCTAGGTGTAACAATGCCACGTATGATGAATCTAAAAGAATACAAAACTTACCTAATTTTACGATCAAATTTCATAGCATTATTTACATAAATTATTAATTAACAATTTAGCCGTGTAATTTATTGTCAACTTTAGACTTCAACAACTACGAAATTGATAGGAGTTGGATGAAATTGTCAAGGGTAAGCAACGGCTATCGAAATGGAGTAGAAACTTTTCTGAATTTCGCATTTCAAAATGCAAGCCAAGAGAATATGATTCTTTGCCCGTGTAAAACGTGTTGCAATATTAACTGGCATTATCGTGAAGTGGTCTACGAACATCTAGTTGTTAATGACTTTGTCCGGGGGTACAAAAAATGGTTTTTTCATGGAGAGTGTACATCTAGTGGAGCATCTTCATCGCTGAATCTGGGGTATCCTAATAGTGCTTTCAATCAGAATGTTAGAGACGATAACATGGAAGGCATGTTGCGGGATGCTTTTAATATGCTTGTGATGATGGTTTGGGACATTTCCACCTCACTTGGGTGCAACCGATGATCATAATTTTGGTAGAAATATTTTCACCAAACAAGAAACAGTGTACCGGATGAATAGCCAAATGAAAAAGTGGCGAGGTTCTACAAGTTACTTGGTGAAATGAATGAAGAACTGTATGAGAAATCAAAATTTTCCAAACTGTCATTCTGTATTTGTCTTTTTCACTTGAAATGTTTGGGGGGGTGGACCGAAAAATCGTTGACAATGCTATTAGAGTTTCTGCAAGAAATGTTCCCGTTTGCAAAAATCCCTCAATCTTCCAAAGACATGAAGAAATTGATAAAGGATTTGGGCCTTGGCTACAACAAAATTCACAGTTGCCCAAATGATTGCATGTTGTATTGGGGCGACCGGATAAATCAACAATGCTGTCATGTATGCGGCCAATCCCATTGGATTAATAGAAATACAGAGGAAGGTTACGAGGATGAACACGATACACAGTAAAGGAAGCAGCCAGTTAAGGTTTTACGATATTTTTCGCTAATACCAAGCTTCAACGGCTTTTCATGTCATCGAAGACAGTCGAATCAATGACATGGCACCGTGATGGATGAACAGATGATGGGTTGTTAAGGCATCCTGCAGATTCTTTAGCTTGGAAATCGTTTGACTCCAAATTTCCAAGCTTTGCAAGCGATCCTCGGAGTGTGAGGCTTGGGCTAGCATCCGATGGATTTAACCCTTACAAACTCATGAGCACAACGTCTGACTTGGCTTCGTGGTGCTTGTTCCTACAATTTGCCTCCATGGATTTGCATGAAACAATCTTCTTTTATCTTGTCTATGATTATACCTGGATAGAAAGGGCCGGGGAATGATATTGACGTATATTTGCATCCACTTGTTGACGAGTTAAAACAACTATGGGCTGGTGTTCAGACATACGATGCAATGAGAAAAGAGAACTTTAATTTAAGTGCGACTATAATGTAGACTATTAACGACTTCCCGGCTTATGGTAATTTATCTGATTGGAGTACCAGGGGACGTTATGCTTGTCCGTGTTGTGCTGCGCAGCCATGTTCGCAATGGTTATATAATGGGAAGAAGTTCTCTTACATGGGGCATCGTCGGTGGTTACAAGAAAATCATACATTTAGATTTCAGAGTGCTCAGTTTGATGGTACTGAAGAGTTCAGACCAGCTTCTTCGCAGACCGGTGGATCTAAAATATTCTTAATGTTGAAAGATATGAATTTCATTTATGGGAAGATGAATTAACCGGCTAACCCGCAAAGAAATAGAAGATCTAGGGATGAATGTGATGATGAATCTAATGAAGATGATGATCCTAATGAGGCTGACTTGTGGAAAAAAAGAAGTATTTTTTTTTATTTGCCTTATTGGGAGCATTAGATTTTACGTCATAATCTTGATGTCATACATATAGAGAAAAATATCTGCAAGAACATCGTTGGGACTATTTTGAATGTCGATGGAAAATTGAAAGATAATCTTCAGAGTCAACTTGATTTAGTCCACATGGGAATTCGGCGTGAGCTTCATCCCCAAGCACTTTCGAATATGAAATATCGGTTGCCGCCTGCTATTTTTTCAATGTCAAAGATGGAGAAAGAAGTGTTCTGTACGGTGTTGAAGGATATAAAGGTCCCGGATGTGTATGCATCAAATATATCGCGATGTATGAGTCTTAAGGATCGAAGACTATATGGCTTAAAATCGTATGACTATCACATCTTGATGCAAGACTTACTGCCAGTTGCTATGCAGTGTTGTATGTCGAAAAAGGTGACGGCTCCTGTAATTGAACTGTCGAATATTATGAAAGGCATTTGTGGTAAAGTTTTGAATGTTCAAAAATTAGAGAGACTACAAGACTGAGCTGTATTGACTTTATGCAATCAGGAGAAGATATTCCCACCTACCTTCTTCACTATTATGGTGCACTTGTTAATTCATCTCCCACGTGAAGCAATTCTTGGTGGACCCGTTTTCTATCGATGGATGTATCCCATTGAAAGGTCTTAATTTATTTACAAAATATTCCTTCATTCAGCTCAATGCCCATAATAGTTGCAACTTTTGATAATGTTGTATACCGTGTTTAGGTTCCTTTCCAAATTAAAGTCATACTGTCACAATAAGCGTTATCCGGAAGGATCAATTGCCGAGGGCTACTTGGCAGAGGAATGTATGACTTTCTGTTCGAGGTATTTGGAAGATGTTGAAACAAGAATGAACAGACCAAGTAGAAATGATGGGCTCACAGATCATAATTTGGCCGGAACTTATTTATTTCAAAGTTTCAGAGAACCGATCGGAAAAGTCAAAATTGCAGAATTAGACGATAGATCGTGGGTCCAAGCACATCGATACATTCTTTTTCATCACGATTCAATGGAACCATTTCGGAAGTAAGTTCTAGAATTTGATAAATACTCATCAATTTTAATTTATTTGTCTTCTAACAAAGTAAAACCTTTTTTTACCATAGTGAGTACAAACATATATTGAGAGCTAGTTCACGATCCCGAAGATTAAATCGACGAGAAATTAATAAGTTGTTCGCAGAATCATTCCATGAATGGTTAAGCCAAATGGTATGCAATTTAAATTTTCATTGACAAGTAATAATGTTTTCTCACAACATTCATAATTACTCGATTTACTTTCGACTCAATAGGTTTGGAGTTGGAATGAAGTAAATGACGACGTTAAATGGCTTTCACAAGGTCCAAACAGAATAGTTAAAAGATATAGTGGCTTCCTCATCAATGGATACAGATTTCATACAAGGTATCGCGAGAGATTGAGGAGAACCCAAAATTGCGGAATTGTTGTTAATTCTTCAATTACAAGTTATGCTAATGCTAGGGACAGTAATCCGGTCGAGGGGAATTTGGAATATTACGGACTTATAACTGACATCATTGAGTTGGATTATTACGGTAATTACAAAGTTGTCTTATTTCGAGGTGATTGGGCTGATGTGAATACGGCTCACAGAATTAAAAACGATCAATATGGCTTTACAATGGTGAATTTCTCTCGATTGATTCACACCAGAGAACAACTGATGGACGAGCCGTATGTGTTTTCTTCTCAAGTTAAACAAGTTTTTTACTCTGAAGATCCAACTGATGAGGGTTGGTACGTTGTACTTCAAAACACCCCTAGAGACTTGTTCGACATTGGCAGTGGAAGTAGAGATGACATAGTTGAAAGATCAAAACTTTGCCTTTTCCAGGACAAGACTTAACTGAAAATATCCCTAGTGCTAGTCAACAATTTCAATGGGTTCGTCAGGATGTGGACGAAGATATTTACGAAATATAATGTAGTAAGATTTAACGATTAATTATTTATATGTTATATTATAATTTTCATGTTGGTCATGTTACATAATTTAACTGTTTTAAATGTCCTATTATTGTTGTTATTTGTTACTAAAATTTTGAACTATTTTATGTGTATTGCAGGGATAATGCCTAGAAGACGATTACGAGGTTTAAATATTATCCGGAGTACTCCAAATCCAGAAGAAGTAAATAGTGGACAGGATACAGTTGTTGGATCTTCTACTCTGCCGGACATAGATGACGAGCATGGACAAAACCAAAGTAATGTTAAGTTTATTTTACATGCATGTTGAATTTTATTATTGATTCATTTTCAATTTTAATATAATAATATATCATTTTTCAAATTGAGGTGGTGGGACGAGCGAGCTCGGGACGTACATTACTTACAAATTTATCGACTTAGAGCCTATCGATCGTGTTCAAGTAAGGAGAAACAATCATGGCCACCTATCGGATCTGAAGCTCATTGTTGGCGTGCTATTTGGGCATTGTAGCACGAAATGCAAATATGTTGCCCATTAACTACGAATCATGGCATCACATGCCCGATGCCAACAAAAATCAGGCTCGATAATATTAAGGTAATAAAAGGTGAATGTAATTTATAATACTTTAATTTAACCTTCATTTATATTAACTTTTTAAAAAAATTCTAGGTAAATTTGCTTTAGAGGTCTCCGATGACTATGTTAAGAAGGCGTTGGGTAAAAAATGGAGAGACAATAAAAGCACCCTAAAAATAATATTTTGAGAAAGACATAAGCCTCGAAGAAAAATTGCGAAATGTCCCACGGAATGTTGAGGTACCAATGGGAAGATCAAGTTAGATTCGGAATTCAAAGAAAGGGAGGTATTACGTACTTTCAAATTCTTATAAATTTTAGGTTTATCATATTTACTATATACATAATTCAAATTCCATTATGTAGGATCGTGAGCGAGTTGGAACAAACAATGACGAAACAACAATTCACGCATTACGGCGGGTTCGAAGTTTTGCTCGTGTAGTTTGGCCGAGGTATTATAATTTATTACTTCTTTCAAATATTAATTACTTTATACTATTAAATTGTATTTTTTACGCTATAATGTAGGAAGTTTAAATCAGTCAAAAGTTGGGCGCCTTGACTTTTTGACATTACATAT
Source organism: Gossypium rotundifolium (assembly GCA_025506655.1). Lineage (NCBI taxonomy): Eukaryota > Viridiplantae > Streptophyta > Magnoliopsida > Malvales > Malvaceae > Gossypium > Gossypium rotundifolium. Next base: position 182,928,040 of record CP106722.1, on the reverse strand, counting down.
AGGAAGAAGGATGGATCTCCGATGACATCTCAAGTTGCGAAATTTTGGCATATTTACTTAATAAAATTTGATTTATTATAAATATTTATAATGTTTAATTATAATAGTTTAATTCATCGTTTGTAGTTGTAAATTTATAATTTTAAGTTATGTTCCATTCCTTTTATTATATATTTCGTTTCTAACTTTTTATTGATTTATTAGGATAAACTAAAGGAGAAGAAGGTGGAGTATGAAGCGGTTGCTTCATCTCGCGATTCTGTTAATCTCGAAGAGATTGATAACAGAATTATTGCTGATGTTTTGGGTCCTGAAAGGTACGACTGCTTCAATTGATAGTTTTGTTAATCTTTAGTATATTTATAACAAAATTATCACTAATGTTTTGGGTCTTACAAGGTATGGTCGGGTTCGATGTCAAGGATCAGGTGTTATCTCAACTCAATATTTTAAATCCGGCTCCCGGCAATACATGCCTTCCGGGAGTCAATCTCGTGTTGAAGTTCAGAGACTGAAAGACCAGATATCTCTGATGGAAGCGAGCACAGCTGAGCAAATTTCTTAGCTTAGAATGGAGGCAGCAGCGAGGGAGGCGGAGCATATTGCTCAACTTAGAGCGGAGGCAGCAGGAGGCAAAGCGAACAAAAGTATGAAGAACTCCATACATATTGCAGACTATGATGCAGATTGTTCCAATGAAGATGCAGAGGCCGCCCTCTTAGACATTTGTTTTATTGTTGTAAGATTTTTTTTAACATTGTTACAGTTAACATTATTGTAAAATTGTTTGAATTATTATTCATTTATTAATAAATATCATATATCTTTTATTAAATTTGAAGTATCGTTTAGATTTAATGCTTTTGGTGAGATTTAAATGTTTTATTTGCTGCCTTGGGTTGGAATTATATGCAATTGCTGCTGTTTTTGGTTGGTTTTTAATGCAGGGGGTAGGATATTGCAGAAAAATAGCACTACAAATTTGTGCAAATTAGCGGCGTTTATTGCTAAAAAACGTCGCTACAGGTCTGGTCTTTTAGCGGCGTTTCTTAGAAAAGCGCCGCTAAAGGTCTGGACTTTCCTTAGAAAAGCGCCGCTAAGGGTCTGGTCTTTTGGCGGCGTTTCTTAGAAAAGCGCTGCTAAAGGTCTGGTCTTTTGGCGGCGTTTCTTAGAAAAACGCCGCTAAAGGTCTTGTCTTTTAGCGGTGTTTCTTAGAAAAGCGCCGCTAAAGGTCAAGACTTATAGCGTTTTTATAATAAATGCCGCTAACTTTATGCGGTAGCGTGTTTTCATGGCGTTTTTTGCGGCACTTTCAAAAGCGCCGGAAATTATATTAGTGGCGCTTAAAAACGCCGCTAAAAGCCATAAAAAGCGCCGCTAAAAGTCTGTTTTGGTGTAGTGTAAGGCCTCTGAATTATTTTATTTTGCTTTATGTTTGACGTGTTTATATTTTACTCAAATTATTTTATATGGGATTTTCTAGAATCATAATAAAGGTTTTATAAAATTGATTAGCAAATGAATTTCAAAATAAACTTTTACAAATATTTTTAATACGGAAATTTCCCTCGAACTATCAACGATATTTCCAAAAGTCACAGTTTTATAAAATTATTACTTCAAATTTAATCGATCAATCTTCGAAATTAGTAGTATTTTATTAAATATCTCAAGTCAAACTTGATTTTCTTGATTTTAACAAATCAACATCTATTTTTGTACGAATAGAAAAGGATCTAACATTTTTTTTTATCTCATTTGACATGTTTTCTTTATACGTTATCGAAAAACTTTTTAGTGTGACACACCGGATTCGGGCCTAACTTCTAGGCTGAGTTTGGAGTGTTACAAATAAACAGCATATATACCAACCAAGCAGGATAATAAACAACAATTTGGACAGAAAATCTTTAAGATTCACCATACGTGGCATTGTTACACCTAGGGAGGATCCGTTATATCTTACAATGAGATATAAGGCAACCCGTTAGGTTTCCATCTGATATACATTGAATCTTTTATTTTATTGGACAGCAATTTGAACAAATTCATCATGATATAACTCTTACTGATCAGGATTTTGAAGTAAAACGTACCTTAATAATTTCAATAAGCTGGTCTACTATATTCACACCAAGAAACAGAGGCTACAGTCAAAAATTAGCAACATATTTAGACCTCAGTTACAGCAATAAAACATCTCAATTTCCCGCAAATAAACAATTCAAGTTAAAGTACCTGAATAGGGCTTCAACAATTTAAAAACGAAGCTGTAACACCCCAAACCCGGTCTATGCATTAAGACTAGATTTGGTTTGTTACCTGAATCGAGCTGTGTTTAAATCTTCAATAAGTTGAAAGCTACAATATTATTTATAGGATTTATAAATTTAGAAGGGTATTTGCATTTGATAAATATTAGAAAACATTAGTTGAAAATCATTGTATTATCAAAAGCTTTTAGGTAATTTACTAAAGAGTTAACAATAATAAAAATGTTTATAAAAGAATTTCATATACTTGAAAACCCAAATTTATTTTAATAAAACATCATATAATCATAGCCCATATTTAAAAGTCCAAAGTATAGTTTAAAAACCAAACACACATAAAATCCATAAATTATTTATAGAGGCCCTTATTACAATAACCCAAAATAGTAAAAATACTTATTAAAAAGTCCAAAGTTTAAATAACCCATGTTTTGCAGTATGGCCTCCACGAAGTCATCCTCGGCCCAAGTCCACGTCAATTTCCATTACCTGAGATGGAAAAATTTAAAGGGGGTGAGTTACTTAGAACTTAGTGTGTAACTCACTTACCACCATTATTGGGCCAGATCGTCAAGATATTATGCTGGGCTTGAGCCCAATTACAGAATTAAACAATATATCATAAAATCAAATAATTTAAAATGCATGTAAAATGAATTTCCCAACCAAACCTAATATCCATCCGCTAACACCCCCGTACCAACCATCACACCTGTGGGGATCAAGTCAACCCACCCCGCCAACACACCAATCGTAGACATTAAGCCTTTTTATAATTGTGGCAAAGCCACCGAACTAGAGGCAATAAGCCATATTTGTTTTTGTGGCAAGGCCACCGAACTAGAGGCAATAAGCCATAATTGTTTTTGTGGCAAGGCCACCGAACTAGAGGCAATAAGCCATGATTGTTTTTGTGGCAAGGCCACCGAACTAGAGGCAATAAGCCATGATTGTGGCAGAGCCACCGAACTAGATTTTGGCAATAGGCCATTCTTCTCTTCATATACCCCACCCCATGCAATTATGCTTATATAGCAAAATATAGTCATATAATAATTTTTATTTAATTCATAACATTGGTGGGTTTTTCATTAAACATTTCATTTCGCCCAAAAATAAATAACTTAGCAATTTGCCCATTTAGCAGTTTAGTGGGCTTTGGCCCATTTATCAAACTAGAGTATTTTGACCCACTTTATCGAACTAGAGTATTTTGGCCCGATTTATCGAACTAGAGTATTTTGGCCCGATTTATCGAACTAGAGTATATTGGCCCAATTTATCGAACTAGAGTATTTTGGCCCGATTTATCGAACTAGAGTATTTTGGCCCAATTTATCGAACTAGAGTATATTGGCCCAATTTATCGAACTAGAGTATTTTACGGCCCATTTTCACGAAACATACAATTTTCGTAATAACAAGTAATTTCTCGAGGGCATTTTCATAATTTTCACGATTTAGTCGTTTTTACGTATTTTCGTCAAAATATCGGTTTTACGTTTTACCGATCTAGTCATTTTACGATTTTATTTCCATATCGAAATTGACATCCAACCGAAAAATAGTGTGAAGTTACACACCTCGATACCGAGAGTACTAATCCTTCTCGCTCCTCGGCACCTAAAACACATTTCGATCCGTTAGAATACTATTTCGTAAAAATATTCTTAATCGGTAATAGATCCAAAATCTTACCCTCTTGATTTTGAATCACTTCGATTTTCGGCTTCTCCTCGTTTATTGATTCGTTCGTCGCCGAGAATCCACCAACGTATAATGGCTCGGAAGTTCGTACTACTTCGAATAATTGACTCCCTTCGGAAGATGGTCCGCAACCCGGTGGAAAATCCCGGACTGTCGAAATCGCTCTTCGTTTAAATGGGGATTCTGATCCGCCTCTTAACGTGACTAACCACCGCCCTTTTCTTCCCTATTTTGAAAGTCTTCACGATCAAAGGAATATTAGTTAAATCTAAAATAATATCGAATAGTACTAGAGGCTTTAAAAGATGTGATTTCCTTACCACAATAATTCGATTCCAACGTTTCAGATTCTCCCGATCACTTGAGTTTCGATCTTCCGTTATTGCACTATATAATAACGAATGAAGCGTTATTAGAACGAACGTTTATTTCGATCCAAAAAGGCCTTCATAACACCATTAATAATCGGTCATAACACTATTAATAAATCGAAACGAAAAAGAAGAACCCCTTACTTATAATCCACGATCGAAAAGTAAGGATTGAGAAAGGTGATGGATGAAGATTTCGGCTATGTATGATCAAAGAAAAAAAAATAAAGATTCGGCTAAGGGCACTTCTAGTATTCGTCCATGAGAGAGTTTGATGGAGAAACTTTGAATGAGAAGAATTAAAATATGAAAGAAGAGATGATGATGATATTGTTTGATTTCAATGAGAAGAGAAGAAAAAGATGGATTTTAGGAGATAGTACATTCGGCCATGGTAAAAGAAAAGAGAAAGGATGGTTCTTTTGGGATAGTTGATTTTGGCACTTAGAAGAAATACAAAAGAAAACTCACAAGATGAATAAAAGTGACCAAATGGTCAAAAGAATTTGGCTTTACCAAATGCAAAATTCGCCAAGATGAGAAGTTGAAAAGAGGAAAACAAAAATTCTGCACAAGGTGCAAGGAATGACCAAAGAGAAAAGGAATTCTAAGCCAAAACTAACACAAAATTCGACTCCTCCCTATACCAAGTTGTTGTCCAAGACATGGTCAATTGGCCATGATTTGTTTCAAAATTTCCCTTGATATGTGCCTTATGTTCCCCTATCTTTCCTTAAGTATTTGATTCCATGCCATAAGTTATCTATTTCCATAATCCTTTGATACACTAACCAAAAATAACATGGTCAACACTTACCATATATGTTCTTGGCCGACACTTGCTATACATGTGCGAAAATTAAAAATAAAAATTCATCTAGATGCTAAACAAGGGATTCGAACCTCTTCCCTCATGCTATAACCCATGCGCCAACTCCACCATGCCATGTACTCAACTTATGACACTCATTAACACTTAATTTAACTTAAGTCTTAATGACCTTTGCTTCTCTTCAATAAATTCTCAATTATTAAATTTATTCCATATCCAAATTATGCTATACTCCTCTTTAGGACTTCAATAAGCACTAAAATAAAAGTAAGGAAATTTTCCTTTAAAATCTAAACACCAATTCATGCAATATATAAACACTCAGATTTTTAGGGTGTTACAACTCTACCCTTCTTAAAGAAAATTTCGTCCTCGAAATTTACCTGGTTGAAAATGGTGAGGGTATTGTTGCTGAATTGCATCCTCGGGCTCCCACGTAGCTTCCTCCACTCCGTGGTTATGCCATAGAACTTTGACCAACGGCACGATTTTCTTCCTTAGCACCTTGACATCTCGGTCTAAGATTTCCACTGGTTCTTCTTCAAAAGACAAATCTGAATCCAGCTCCAATTCTTCTACCGGTATATTGTGCGAAGGATCCGATCTATAACGCCTCAACATGGAAACATGAAAAACATTATGAATTTGATCCAATTCCGGTGGTAACTCAATCTGATAAGCCACTGGACCAACACGCTTCAGCACACGATAAGGTCCAATGTATCTAGGACTTAGCTTGCCCTTCCTTCCGAATCTGAAGATCTTTTTCCAAGGAGATACCTTCAAGAAAACCTGATCCCCCACATCATACTTGATATCCTTTCGCTTCAGGTCTGCATACGACTTCTGTCTATCTGAGGCTTCTTTCAACCGTGCTCGAATAACTTTTACCTTATCCTCTGTCTCAGATATCATCTCAGGACCTAACATCTGTCTTTCGCCCAACTCAGTCCAACAAATAGGAGAACGACACGACCATACAATGCCTCGTAAGGTGCCATCTGAATGCTAGACTGATAGCTGTTGTTATACATGAATTCTGCCAGTGGTAGATAATCTTCCCAACTACCCCTGAAGTCGATTACACATCCCCTTAACATATCTTCCAATATCTGAATTACCCTCTCCGACTGACCATCAGACTGAGGATGAAAAGCCGTACTGAAGTTCAACTTTGTCCCCAAGGCTTCATGCAGAGCTTTCCAGAATCGTGATGTAAACCTAGGGTCCCTATCCGATATAATAGATATAGGTACCCCATGCAACCTCACAATTTCGGATACATACAGTTCCGCCAACTTCTGTAATGAATAATCATGCGATTTGGCGGAAATAAGCAGTCTTCGTCAACCGATCAATAATTACCCACACAGAATTTTTCTTAGTAGGTGTTAAAGGTAACCCACTAACAAAATCCATGGTTATCCGTTCCCATTTCCAAAGAGGAATTTTTATCGGTTGCAACAATCCAAACGGTAATTGATGTTCTTCCTTCACTTGCTGACAAGTCAAACATTTTCCCACAAATTCTGAAATCTCACGTTTCAACCACGCCACCAATACATTCACGGAGATCTCGATACATCTTATTTCCTCCGGATGCATAGCATAAGGGCTACTATCGCCTCCGTAGAATCAGTTGCCTCAGATCTGAATCTTTAGGCATACATACTCTTCCTCGAAAGCACAACACACCCTCCGTGTTTATTCCAAAATCCTCAATTTCACCATTTTCAACTTGCCGAAGTAAAGGTCCCAACTTCTCATCGATGTCTGCTTTTTTCTTGATTTTTCCAGCCACAGAGGCTTCATCTAAAGTTCTGCTAACAAACTGCCATCCTCATACAGACTCAAATGGGCAAACAATGCTCTCAAATCAGATACTGTCTTACGACTTAACGCGTCAGCTACCACGTTAGCCTTTCCAGGATGATATTCGATAGAGAAATCATAATCCTTTAATAATTCTACCCATCTTTTTTGTCTCAAATTTAACTCCTTTTGGGTAAGGAGGTATTTAAGACTCTTGTGATCCGTGTAGATTATAGATTTCTCACCATAGAGATAGTGCCTCCAAATCTTTAGAGCAAAGACAACGGCAGCTAACTCTAAATCATGCGTAGGGTAGTTTACTTCGTGTGGTCTCAATTGATGAGAAGCATAAGCCACCACTTTTCCATTTTGTATCAACACACAACCCAAACCCGTGTGAGGCGCATCACAATAAGCAAGTGAATTCTTTTCAGCCTCCTATTTGAATCAAAACTGGAGCTTCGTCGGGATCTTCTTCAATTTCTCGAAACTCTCTCATTGCTTTTCGGTCCAAATATACGGAGCTCCCTTTCGCAGCAGTTTAGTTAGGGTGCAAGAATCAACGAAAACCCTCTACAAAATGTCTATAGTATCCACCAAACCCAAGAAACTCGAATTTTAGCTACCGATGTTGGTGGTTTCCAATCCGAATAGCCTCAATTTTCGAGGATCCACCCTTATTCCTTTGGTGATACTACATGACCAAGGAAAGTCACTTCCTTTAGCCAAAATTCGCACTTACTAAATTTTGCATACAATTGTTTATCACGAAGTAGTCAGTAATACTATCCGCAAATCTTTGGTCATGTTCCTCCTCATTTCTCGAATAAACCAATATGTCATCTATGAACACTACCACGAATCGGTCTAAATATGGTTGAAAGACTCGGTTTATCATGTCCATAAATGCAGTTGGTGCATTGGTTAGTCCAAACGGCATCACTACAAACTCATAGTGTCCGTAACGTGTCCGAAATGCCGTCTTATAAATGTCCGCTTCTTTCACCTTGAGCTGGTGATAACCCGACCTCAAATCAATTTTGGAGAAAACTGAAGCTCCTTTTAATTGATCAAACAGGTCGTCAATTCTCGGCAGAGGATACCGATTCTTGATCGTCAATTTATTCAATTGTCTGTAGTCAATGCACATACGCATCGATCCATCCTTCTTCTTGTGAAGCAGGCTGGTGCTCCCACGGAGACACACTTGGTCGAATAAATCCCGATCCAATAATTCTTGAATTTGAGCTTTGAGCTCAGCCAACTCCTTCGGTGCCATTCTATAAGGAGCAATGGACACTGGAGCTGTCCCAGGCAAAAGCTCAATGCCAAATTCTACTTCCCGATCTGAAGGTATACCAAGAAGTTCTTCGGGAAATACATCGGGAAATTCCTTCACTGTCCTCACATCATCCACAGATAACTCTTTAGCATCCAAAGCACAGATAAAGGCTAGGAATGCTCCATATCCTTTCCGCACCAACTTCTCCGCCTTTAATGCAGATACCACATTTCCCAGATAGTTCCTTCGCTCACCAATCATTATGACTTCCTTATAATCCGAGGTTCTTCTCGACATTCATTTTTCAAAGCACAATCCAATTCGCCCGATGTTTAACCACCAATCCATGCCTGAATGAGATCAAACTCACGAAAGGTAGTTCCATCAAGTTTACTAAGAATATCTTCTCTTGAATTTTTAAGGGCACGTCTTTAAATATTTTATTAACAATTACCGACTGTCCTAAAGGACTAATTACTGTCATCTCACTATCGGTAATTTCAGATTCTAATTTCAGGTTTCCAGATATGGCACTAGATACATATGAATGGGTAGAGCCAATATCTATTAAGGCAATAACAGGTACATCAAAAATGAAGAACGTACCAGTTATCACATCTGGTGCATTGCCGTCCTCGCGGCGTCTAACTGCATAGACCAGTCCAGGCTATCTTGCATCTGCATTTCCTCTATGACCATTGCCTCGACCCGGTGCACCTTGACCACGACCAGCCCCATTACCACCACGACCTGGTCCACGACCTCTCGGTGGCTGCTGATTACCTTTGGCCGGCTGTGCATCATTATTACTAACTTCTTGAGTCGTATCCATACGTCGAGGATAATTTTTGTACTGATGATCCATTGAACCGCATTTGTAGCATGCACCCGTTTTCCTCCAACATTCTCCAAAATGTCTTTTCCCACACTCAGTGAAATCTCGACTTCGATTATTTGTTACTGGGGTTCTACCTTGAACTGATTCATCATTCCGAGGTTTCTTCTGGAATTTCTTTGAAGAACTAGACTGCTGTGTCTCTCTCTTGTTTCGAAATCTTCCTCGGTTCTGCCGTTCTGAATTCTTAGCCTCTTTGGCTATTTTGGCCTTCTCCACAAGAGTCGAAAAATTTCTAACTTGCTGTGGAGCAATCAGAACCCTCAGCTCATCATTAAGTCCATCCTCGAAACGCACACAACGTTCGTGATCTGTTGCTACAATTGTTCGGGCATAACGGCTCAGACGTAAAAACTCAGCTTCATATGCTGCCACGGTCTTACTTCCTTGGACAAGATTCAGAAATTCTTTCCTTCGAGCGTCTACATAACTCGTTCCATCATATTTTCCTTGGAAGGCAGCTTTAAAGAATTCCCAATTAATCAGTGCAGCTTTGGTGCCTTCTCGAACAGTGAGCCACCACTGATATGCCTCATCTCTTAACAAGGATACAGCTCCTCTCAGTTTTTGCTCGACAGTACATTCCATATCATCCATAATCCGTTCCACAACTTCGAGCCAGTATTCAGCTACATTCGGAGCTACACCAGAGACTCCTCTAAAAACTTCTGCATTATTTGCCTTAAGTCGCTCTGAAATTGACCCACGAGTTGTTGGCCAAATTCTAGTTCCAACGACCCTTTCCAAGACTCGCAGCATTGCTTGAGTCAATGCATTATCTTCTTCCATGTGATCGCGTGATCCCGTCTCACTTTCAATTGACGCAGGTGCGTCTACTTCCGGCATATGATTTGGTGCTTCAGTCGTAGCACCTCGGCCTCTACCACGGCCACGTCTACCTCGTCCACGACCACGTCCTCTAGTGCTCATGATAGCTTGTTCGTTTTTATCTGATTACAAGTTTTATGAATCAGAAAATTTGTTTCGGTGTTTATTAACGATATTTTATGAGATTTGAGATATAAAGTTGTTTTTCCGCAACATATCCTATAGTCTCAATCTCTACGATTTTTCACATCTAAAACTAGAAGTTCTAGAGTGTTCCTATGATTATATCATAGTAATTACTAAGCAATAAATACTTACTTGACTTGTTGCCGGATGCTTGTGGTGCCATACTGATCTCAAAAAAAATTTGAACGATTTCATGCAGAAATTATTTGCGAACCCAAACCACAGCCGAGTTTTTGAAACTGGCTCTGATACCACTAAATGTAACACCCCAAACCCGGTCTATGCATTAAGACTAGATTTGGCTTGTTACCTGAATCGAGCTGTGTTTAAATCTTCAATAAGTTGAAAGCTACAATATTATTTATAGGATTTATAAATTTAGAAGGGTATTTGCATTTGATAAATATTAGAAAACATTAGTTGAAAATCATTGTATTATCAAAAGCTTTTAGGTAATTTACTAAAGAGTTAACAATAATAAAAATGTTTATAAAAGAATTTCATATACTTGAAAACCCAAATTTATTTTAATAAAAACATCATATAATCATAGCCCATATTTAAAAGTCCAAAGTATAGTTTAAAAACCAAACGCACATAAAATCCATAAATTATTTATAAAGGCCCTTATTACAATAACCCAAAATAGTAAAAATACTTATTAAAAAGTCTAAAGTTTAAATAACCCATGTTTTGCAGTATGGCCTCCACGAAGTCATCCTCGGCCCAAGTCCACGTCAATTTCCATTACCTGAGATGGAAAAATTTAAAGGGGGTGAGTTACTTAGAACTCAGTGTGTAACTCACTTACCACCATTATTGGGCGGATCGTCAAGATATTATCTTTGGGCTTGAGCCCAATTCTGTAATTAAACAATATATCATAAAATAAAATAATTTAAAATGCATGTAAAATGAATTTCCCAACCAAACCTAATATCCATCCGCTAACACCCCGTACCAACCATCACACTGTGGGATCAAGTCAACCCACCCCGCCAACACACCAATCGTAGGCATTAAGCCTTTTTATAATTGTGGCAAAGCCACCGAACTAGAGGCAATAAGCCATAATTGTTTTTGTGGCAAGGCCACCGAACTAGAGGCAATAAGCCATGATTGTTTTTGTGGCAAGGCCACCGAACTAGAGGCAATAAGCCATGATTGTGGCAGAGCCACCGAACTAGATTTTGGCAACAGCCATTCTTCTCTTCATATACCCCACCCCATGCAATTATGCTTATATAGCAAAATATAGTCATATAATAATTTTATTTAATTCATAACATTGGTGGGTTTTCATTAAACATTTCATTTAGCCAAAAATAAATAACTTAGCAATTTGCCCATTTAGCAGTTTAGTGGGCTTTGGCCCATTTATCAAACTAGAGTATTTTGACCCACTTTATCGAACTAGAGTATTTTGGCCCGATTTATCGAACTAGAGTATTTTGGCCCAATTTATCGAACTAGAGTATATTGGCCCAATTTATCGAACTAGAGTATTTTGGCCCGATTTATCGAACTAGAGTATTTTGGCCCAATTTATCGAACTAGAGTATATTGGCCCAATTTATCGAACTAGAGTATTTTACGGCCCATTTTCACGAAACATACAATTTTCGTAATAACAAGTAATTTCTCGAGGGCATTTTCGTAATTTTCACGATTTAGTCGTTTTTACGTATTTTCGTCAAAATATCAGTTTTTACGTTTTTACCGATCTAGTCATTTTTACGATTTTACTTCCGTACCGAAATTGACATCCAACCGAAAAATAGTGTGAAGTTACACACCTCGATACCGAGAGTACTAATCCTTCTCGCTCCTCGGCACCTAAAACACATTTCGATCCGTTAGAATACTATTTCGTAAAAATATTCTTAATCGGTAATAGATCCAAAATCTTACCCTCTTGATTTTGAATCACTTCAATTTTTGGCTTCTCCTCGTTTATTGATTCATTCGTCGCCGAGAATCCACCAACGTATAATGGCTCGGAAGTTCGTACTACTTCGAATAATTAACTCCCTTCGGAAGATGGTCCGCAACCCGGTGGAAAATCCCGGACTGTCGAAACCGCTCTTCGTTTAAATGGGGGATTTACAGATCCGCCCCTCTTAACGTGACTAACCACCGCCCTTTTCTTCCCTATTTTGAAAGTCTTCACGATCAAAGGAATATTAGTTAAATCTAAAATAATATCGAATAGTACTAGAGGCTTTAAAAGATGTGATTTCCTTACCACAATAATTCGATTCCAATGTTTCTACGATTCTCCCGATCACTTGAGTTCCGATCTTCCGTTATTGCACTATATAATAACGAATGAAGCGTTATTAGAACGAACGTTTATTTCGATCCAAAAAGGCCTTCATAACACCATTAATAATCGGTCATAACACTATTAATAAATCGAAACGAAAAAGAAGAACCCCTTACCTATAATCCACGATCGAAAAGTAAGGATTGAGAAAGGTGATGGATGAAGATTTCGGCTATGTATGATCAAAGAAAAAAAATAAAGATTCGGCTAAGGGCACTTCTAGCATTCGGCCATGAGAGAGTTTGATGGAGAAACTTTGAATGAGAAGAATTAAAATATGAAAGAAGAGATGATGATGATATTGTTTGATTTCAATGAGAAGAGAAGAAAAAGATGGATTTTAGGAGATAGTACATTCGGCCATGGTAAAAGAAAGAGAAAGGATGGTTCTTTTGGTATAGTTAATTTCGCACTTAGAAGAAATACAAAAGAAAACTCACAAGATGAATAAAAGTGACCAAATGGTCAAAAGAATTTGGCTTTACCAAATGCAAAATTCGGCCAAGATGAGAAGTTGAAAAGAGGGAAAACAAAAATTCTGCACAAGGTGCAAGGAATGACCAAAGAGAAAAAGGAATTCTAAGCCAAAACTAACACAAAAATTCGGCTCCCTCCCTATACCAAGTTGCCGTCCAAGACATGGTCAATTGGCCATGATTTTGTTTCCAAAATTTTCCCTTGATATGTGCCTTATGTTCCCCCTATCTTTCCTTAAGTATTTGATTCCATGCCATAAGTTATCTATTTCCATAATCCTTTGATACACTAACCAAAAATAACATGGTCAACACTTACCATATATGTTCTTGGCCGACACTTGCTATACATGTGCAGAAAATTAAAAATAAAAATTCATCTAGATGCTAAACAAGGGATTCGAACCTCTTCCCTCATGCTATAACCCATGCGCCAACTCCACCATGCCATGTACTCAACTTATGACACTCATTAACACTTAATTTAACTTAAGTCTTAATGACCTTTGCTTCTCTTCAATAAATTCTCAATTATTAAATTTATTCCATATCCAAATTATGCTATACTCCTCTTTAGGACTTCAATAAGCACTAAAATAAAAGTAAGGAAATTTTCCTTTAAAATCTAAACACCAATTCATGCAATATATAAACACTCGGATTTTTAGGGTGTTACAGAAGCAGTAACAGCAAAACACTTGATATATATTAGCAGCGTTTTCTGGCTAAAACGCCAGCAAAACACAACCTTCTGCGGCGTTTTGCAAAAACGCCACTAAACATTCAGCAGAAAACGACGTCGTTCAGATATTACCAGTGTTTTTATGAAAAACGCCACTAATGCTAACTTATTAATATTGTTTTTATTTATTAGATTTATTCTTTAAAAATAAATTTCATGTTAGAAAAATTGAAAAATAGATATTCATTTACTTATAAATATTTTTTAGTTTTGTATATAATTTTATAGAAATTAAACATTCAAATATATATATTTTTCAAAGTTTTTAGGTTTTAAATTTTGTGCTTTTAGGTAAAACGGCAGCGTTTACGATGTTAGTTTGTAAATTTACTGACGTTTTTTCTAAAATGCCACTAAAAACATATTTTATGTGTGTTTTTCTAAAGTGCCACTAAAAACAGGATGAAAACGACATCGTTTTTACACAAAGAAACTTCTTTCTGGCGTTTATAAGCTAAACGCCACTAAAATTACACTTAAAATTACACTCTCAACCCTAAGTACAGTTGAAACTTTAATTTTAATTTTATCGACACATTTTAAAAATGAACACATCGATATATTTTTATATTGAATTAATATAAATATTTATGCATGCATATCTAAATATAATAAAATGGTGTTAATTACTTATATCAATAAAATAATTGCATGTGTTAATATTTTACAATATCTGGATCAAATTAAATTAAAGTATATCTGATTGCACACTAAACTATTGTTCATGTATGCCTTTGGGATTTAACCCATTAATTTTGATATATATAAATATTTTAAAAATAATAATTTATATATATTTATCTTATTTAGATTTAACCCAAATCCTAATATATAACCCTAAAACCTTAAACCCTAAAACCTTAAACCCTAAACCCTAAAATTTTAAACTTAAACCATAAACCCTAAACTTAAAAACCTAACACATTAACCATTTTTTCCTAAACCCCTAACCCTAAACCCATGAACCATAAGCTATAAACCTTAAACCCAAAATCCTAACCAATTAACCATTTCCCCCTAAAGCCTTAACCACTAATTAACACTTAAACCTTAATACGGCCAGTAAACACTAAGATATTAAACACTATACAATAAACCCAAACAACAAACTTTAAAACACTAAACCCATACACCAAAATAAAAAATTAACCCTAAACCATGAAATTAACATACTAAACATTAAACCCTAAATCAATTTTAATAGCTTAATTTGTAACTTAAATGAAAACTTCTAAATTGTTTAGTTAGCAATTTGTAACTTTTCATAATTAAGTAACTAAAATGAAACTTTCTTATTGCTTATAAGTGAATGTATCAAAATAAAATATATAATTCAAAGCAAGAATAAGGAAAAGAAATGAAAAACTTTTAGCGGCATTTTTTCAAAAGCGCCGCTAATGCTCAGGTCTTTAGCGGCGTTTTTTCAAAAGTGCCACTAATGCTCAGGTCTTTAGCGGCGTTTTTTCAAAAGCGCCGCCAATGCTCAGGTCTTCATGGCGTTTGGTGAAAACGCGCGATTTCATTTTAGCGGTGTTATTTCTAAACGCGCTATTATCAACTTTTTTTATGCGTTTTCTTTCAAACGCCGCCAATGTATAATATTGGCAGCGTTTTTCATTAAAAACGCCGCTAAAAGTCTGTTTTAGTGTAGTGTCTAGAGATTTTATTAAGCTCTTAACCACAAATGCTAAAATCTAATTTAAGTAAATTTTAAAATTCTAACCTTCTAATTTTTGGGGTGTTACACCTACGTTTTTGTTCACATTTCAATAATTTGTCGATTCTATCTACAACTTGTAAAGTTTAACAATTTAACAAATTATCCCCCATTTATTTGTCATGGTAACATATTTACACATTTCTACTTTAATATCTCATTTCATACGACTCCTTCACATACACCAAAATTATTCTTATGAGTAACTCTATGGCAACCAAAATACACATAATATATTATCGTTAATAAGACATTTCATAACCAATCATTTCTACTTGACTTTATCAATGAATTATATCAACGCCTTTTAAACATAAAGTTTACATATTCATTTCAAAATAATTCTCATATTTACTCATCATTTTCATATTTATCTCACTAATTCATTATTTCCACATCTTAATCCATGAAAATTTCCTTACATTCATACACATACTTATTTTCGTATTAATGTCACAAATATTTTTTTATTAATCCTCTAAATATGTTAGAGTAGTAGTAATGGTATTCAAGGGTACTTACACTACTTCTTAACCACTAGGCCAATAATTTTTTTATTTAACAAACGCACAATGATAACCTTATAAATCGGGACATGAATACTCTCTATTTTCACAAACCAAATTCTTTTAACCCGGTTTTTGGGTGTGACATATTAAAAAAACAAAGAATTTGGTAATCTTGATAAATAATAAGGTCTCATGGCTTTTTTTACTTAATTTGAGTGATAGCTTTCACCTATGTGAAAGTATGCTTTAAATATAACCCATTTTTTACTCAACTTCAATTATTTTTGTTCCGATTATATCCTCACCCAACAACCACATATTATAAGTACAATTGTTCATGGGTTGGGTGACTCACCTGACCAGGTCAGCCTAGTCTGTCATTTCTTGTCCTCAAGTCAACTCGACTCGTTTGAAATTTAAATCAAATGATATTTTAAAATACTTTTACTTGATTTAAATTATAAAATATACAGATATTAATAAAAATATTTTTTATTAATTTAAAAAGTAATATTTTATTAATTTATATATTTTATATAAAATTATAAAATTATACATTATATAGATAATTTTTGAGAAAATATATTGTATCATATTAATATTAAAATTATAAGTATTATTTTATAAAAAATATATTAATATTATTATATAATTTTATTAAATTAATAAAAATTATATACAAATATATAACTAACAAAATATTAAAATATATAATTTTATTAATATTAATATATTAATATAAGTATTACTTTTTATTTTTATTTTAATATTAATATAAAATAAAATATTATAATATTTTTCTATTTATAATATTTCAATATAATTTTAAAATAATTTGATTTGATTATATATTATTTTAAATTATATTTTAATTCATAATAAACACATGGTAAGAAGTGTAAAAATATCACAATTTTAACAACCAAACACCTTGTTGTTATAACATCTATCTTTTATCCATCATTTTGAAACTTGAATCTTATTTAACATAATACATCTATTTAACATAAGCCTACCATACCAAACGTAACCTAAAGGAGTTTATTTGTAGTTTACTCACAAGCAAATTTGGTATTTTATTTCATTATTTAAATGATGCATTTAAAATTATTGATAAAAGTATGAATAGCATGTTAATTTAAAATTTGTATTTATTCATAAACAATTATCATAAATTTAATATTTATAAATGAATACTAATATTTTTTATTAATAAATATGTCGGTAAAGAAGATAAAATTATAAAAGAAATGATAAAAGTTGAGAAAATTTAAACATATATAAATAATTGCAACATTATTTTTGTTGGTAGAGAGAGGGAGAAGTACTGGGAGAAAGCAAAAAAGATTGAATAAATTTAGAAACACTCAGTACGAGACAAGTAATTATTAGCAAGATGAAAATGACTATATATAGCTATATGTATAAGGTTGAACAAATGAATAAGTTTGAGAAAGTCTTTCTAGAAATCTGTTTTGAAAGTCAGAGTTGAAAAGGTTGTATTGTGTTTTGTGAAAATTTCTTATGTTTAACGTCTCAATTTGTTTCTTAGCTTTTGGCATTTATTTAGATAAAAAAAAAAGAAAAAGAAAAAGAAAAATGGAATATATCTATGTTTGCCCTCTCTTTTTTTCAAGCTTTTCATTGGATTTTATCATCCTAATCAAGAGAGGAAATTTTTTGTATTCGGCTCCCTAAATTTTAAATTCAATAAATTCCTTTTTTTTAAATCAGCATACATATTTTAAATAACTTGTATTTGGTCCATCTAAATATTTATTTTAATCCTTTAAAAAATCTAATTTTCAGTTTTATATAATAAAATTAGTAACACTTTTGGTTAAAACCTTATTTTGCTTAATTTTATGCATTTACCTTTTCAATTTATCAAATATAAATATATATATATATATATATATATATCATTGATCGAAAATATACATATATACATTTATTTAGATCGGTTGACTTATGAATTAAGTAGTTGATCCAATTTTTTATTTTTTAATTTTAACGTTTTATTTAATTGAACTAGATGGGCCAGTCAAACTGGTTGAACTAACAAACTAGTGGCCTAATCAATACGACCACGGCACAATTCTAAAAACATTGGTTAGAATATTTCATACTAACATATGCTCATAGTTTGATAATGAAATTTTGATTTCATAGTATTTAACTATACTAAAATTTTTCGATAAAAAAACAAACCATACTAAAATTTTTTATATCATATAATACTTAGCAAATAATTTTTAACTTTTCAAGGTCTAAACTAATGTACGCTATTAGAGATAAAATATAAATAAAAATAAAATAATTTATCAATAAAAGGAGAGGATCTCACAATTATCATTTTATTTGTGAAACATCGAGAATATTTTATTCAACATGAAAATGACTATAATGATTTGATAATTATTTCCATTATTCAACAATTGGTGTGATGCCGTGTTCATTATGATTTTAAGGGTTTAAATTTTTATATATTATTTATGATTTTTATAAGTTTTTTAATTTTAAATATTTGTTATTAATTTGATAAATTTTATAATTTATTAGGTTTTTTATAATATTTATAAGTTTTTATGATTTTTATAGATTTTAAGTTTATAAGAATTTTAATAAATTTTAATGTTTAGTATTTTTATGATTTTTAAATGAATTTTTATAAGTTTTTAAGATTTTTTACGATATTATACAATTTTGAATATGTTTTATTAACTTTATAATTGATTTAAGTTTTATATTTTTATAATATTTATAAGTTTATATCAATTTTAATATTTTTAAATATTTAATAATTTTATGATTTTTAATATTTTTATGCGATAATATTAGATTAAATCAGAATTTATCACATGTCACATTTGTTTGGTTCGTTAATTTATTTTAATGATTACTGTGATCAATCACGAGTTTCATTAATAGAGCAGTTTAATTAATTATTTCAATTAATAACAAAATTTAATTGGATACGAGTATTTAATTAAAATTTCCCAATTTCTTAACAAGTGTTTAATTAGATATAAGCGCTTATTAAAACCATTAATATCGCTACATGATAGGCACAAACATGCCGAGATGAACCACACAAATTTGAGAAACAGAATCACAGCACAAAGAGACTAAAGACCCAACTCACAAAGCACACAACAGATTGAGCTATAACAAAGCCATCACAAAGCAGCTTAAAAACACATGCTGCAAACCGCAAATTCCCTGGATCGCAGACTAAAGGGAAAGGAGTTGGCCAGTTAGTCAGCTTCCTCAAATCCAAAATTCGTCATCAAATCGGCACCGGATCAACCAACAGTGAAGTAATCCCAGCCTTTGTAACATTTCCGACGTGTGTATAACCATCTCCTTCTTTGTAAAGGAAATCCATAACCCTCGCAAGATTGAGAACGCAAATAAGGACTGGAAATGGAGCCCTAGCTGGCTTAAACAACAACTCCTGGTTTATATCTTTCCAAGCAGTATCAATTAGCTTCTTTAACTCTTCACATGCCTTTTCTTCTGAAACTCCATGTTGCTTCATGTAGCATTCAACCGCCGATGCACAATGTCCTCTCTCTTGCTCAAACTGCATGCGCCCAAAATTTTTTTTTATTTTCATGCAAATCCAAAATCAAACATTATGCAATCTAACATTTGAGATTATCAAAGTAGTAAGAAATAAGAGTACAATGGCTGGTACCTTGTGTGAGACGATATCATCCATGAGACGGGCAATCATCGAAGAAGCTCTTACGATTTTAGGGTTGTTAGATGCCCAATTGAAGGTTTCTTCTGTAACGACGTCTCCCATTCCAACAAAAGATGTGATTGTAACCATGGGGTAGCCAGAAGATACTAAGGCATTTTTCATGTACTCTTCCACCGTCGGTACGTAGTTTTCATGGTACCATTTGGCCTCAATAAAATAAGCTTGAGATAATTGTTTCATCTGAAAATTGAAAAGAAAAAAAAAAAGATATATACACAGAAATTATCTCTTTTGAACTAAATAAATAATGATAAATGAAATAAAAAAAGGGTTTTATTAATGTGAATTTACTGCTTCTTTTGCGTATTGGACTCTGTATGATTTTCCTTGCTTGGTCATCACTTTCTCCATTTCTTCATAAAGATTTAAGAGTGCTTTGTAGAAAACTTTCATGTATGCTGGGAGCCGATCAATAAAGCTGGCATCCCACCTGAAATTAAAATTTAAGATTCAGTCAAATTCTAATTGTTTGAAGACATAGATTAAGTTAATTGTAATACTGTAAACATAGATACTGCAGACCTCTCAATCGCATTTGTAAAGAGTTCAAGTTCTTCATATGTGCCATGTACATCATATATGTCATCCATGGTTGATGCCATGACTATTGCTTTTGTCATTATCTCTCTTGCAAAGGAGTATTGGGGTTCAAAGTACACTCCTAATATCCAAAAATAACATTCAACCAATCTATCTCGTGCAAAAGATAGTTTTGTTGCAAAATCTAAATCTTTCCACCACCTGAAATTATATAAACCATTACCTCAAAAGTTAATAATTATTGCAGAAATTTTCAAAAGATATTTCATATGAGGATTAGTAAGTAGCAATCACTTAGAGATCTTGCTTAGTTCTTCCTTGTGCAAATTTTGTAATAAGTTGAAATCCAACTTTGCGAACTTCAATAACGTCTTGTCATGTGAATCATCTTCTTGATATAGGGAAATGTACTGCCTTGCCTCTAACCTTGGCAAAGCCTTACGAATTGGTCGTTTCAGGGCATGGGAGACTAGTGCTAAAAGGGGACGCTCAATGCCAATTCTTTGGGCAAGCTCTAGATGAGTGGTGGTGAAAGCAAGTGCTTCATCTAGTAGATGCTCTCCATGAACAAGCAAATGACTCGCTTCATATAATTCTAGCAAGCCTTTGACATCACTTAAGGGTATCTTGAAATTTCCTTTGTCATCTTTGAAATTGTTGAATATTTCTGTTCGATTAAGGAATTGTACATATAGAAATTAAATCTTAATTCTTGAACTATCACCAAATATATAAATATCTTTTATAGAGTGCATAGAGTAGATAAATTTACCAGATTGAGCATTAAAACCATTCTCTCTAAGCAATCGAAATTGAAGAGAAGTATACTCAAGAGTTTGGTCAGCTTTGTATCCATGGTGATGGAAATTAGTCTGTAAAGCATCCTCTATCTCTTTTTCGAAAAGGTAACTCACACCTAAGCGTTTTATTGTAGCAATTAAACGGTATTTTTGAGACGACACATCAATAGCCACCATAAGCATCCTCGTTATTTCTTGTTTCAGTTCTTCGTATTCTTGTCGAGTTGCAGTATCTATTTTCTGCATAGTTGTAATTAAAGCTCATAAGAATATCATAAAAATAAGTTTAGGGGTGGCAATCACTTTCATTCGTACTCACATGCAAACACACACACACACACACACAGAAGAAATTAAAACATAAATATATTTGTATTTGCATGCAAACACATCTATATATGAATCATCTGCAAGCAGACATAATTGTTTACCATTTTGGAGGGACATGAAAGGAAAATATCACCCCAAATACTAGGATGATAGTTGACGGAGCGACGATTGACGTTGGACATGGAAGACATTTCTCTACCTAGTAATTGAGTTTGAAAAGTACACTATAAAAATGAGACGATATCTTCTTGTTGTGATATTCTCAAAGAGCTCCTACGCTGTTGTATTTATAGAGATATATCTGTCAATTGCCAAAGTTTTGCTGCATTTTCCATTTTCACGTTTTTGTCAATCAGTTCAAGGTGGAACCTGAATGCTACTGGCTTGAATTGACCCTCCACCAAAGTGAATTGTTTTTACTTTTAAGTTCCCCCTTACCCGCTTCATGATATATTTTTTAATAATTTCTTTATAGAATAATATATTATCAATGCATAAGTCTAATTTACCATCAATAAATCATGATACATCACCTTAACAATAAGTAAAATAAAGTAAATATTCGAAGATTAACAAGTAAACACCAATCAATAAGTCGATTCAGTTTTAACTCAATTAGTATCGATATTATTGTCGATGTAGAGACGTGAGCTCGAGTGCGTTGAAGTGCATTATCCTCCTATTTAAAAGTTAGGGAGGAATTATAGATAATTTTAAGTATTGTATCAAAAATTATTACTGAAATAACTTCTACTATTCATTAGATAAATTAAACTTATACATATAATGATAATACATTAAATATTATTTCATGAAAAAATATTAAAAAATAACTTGCTTAAATGGAAAGTAAAAGTGTTTCTCACGGAAAACTTATGTAAGTAAAAAACAAATTTAAATCAGTGGAGGGTCAATTCAAGCCAATAGTATTCAGGATCCACCGTGCACTGATTGACAAAAACGTGAAAATGGAAATTGCAGCAAAACATTGGCAATTGACAAACATATCTCTAAATATAACAGCTTAGGAGCTTTTTGTCTCACACCAATTGTCCATTTTTTAAAAATATCACAAGAAGAATGTAAAATAAAGTAAGTGAACTATAGTAATTTAAGTTATCTCATCAATAAATACTAAAAAGTTCATTTAAGTGGATAGGTCCCACAACTAGTAAGTATGGGTTCCAGCTAATATTTTTATACATCCCACTAAATTGAACTATCATAAAGGGAAAATCCTCTTGCTTCCTGTATGTTTGTTTTTATTCACTTGTTCCAAGTTGGATATTAGCAAGTGCAAAACATTAGTAAATATTAATTAAAAATGTACAATTATGTCTTTGGAATCTGGTATTCTTTCCATGGCGATGGAGGAGGAGAAGGCTGGAGATGGAGAACAGGAGGTGCTGAATCTTCCGTCTGCAGTGGGATCTCAAAATTCGGCTTATGAACAATGGCAAATTTGTGGCATCATTTCAACTTTTTTCATGAGTTGGATATTGAAAGTGTAATTAGTGGGGTTCCTTTGATTTATGCATCCTTTTGTATTCAGATCTATGATCTCCCCCCAGGCTATCTATCGGAAAAAGTGATGATTCAATTTGGAGATTTTATTGGTAGTTTCTTGGAATATGATTCAACGGGTTTGAGAAACTACATGCGAATATGTGTAAAAGTGGACATTAGAAGGGCTTTGAAGTGCAGAAAGAAAATAATGATTTCTGCTTTGAAGTCTGCTTATGCGAACTTTAGATATGAGAGACTCACTCTTTTTTGTTTCTTATGTCGGCGTTTGGGTCACAATGACAAACTTTATCCTATAAGGCTGAGTTTGGAGTCAATTGTCCTGGAATATGGATGAGATATATCTTTGAAGGCTCAATCAAGGAGAGCTACCACAACAATCCTGTTTTGGGATTCAATCTAGAAGGCATACAAAAAAGCAAGGAGGTTGATTATGGGGGCTTTTGTAGGGGAAAGGAGGGTGGAAATGGAACATGATTTGGATGATAATCCAATTGATAATGGAGACGGAAAGAATAGACCATAGATGAAAATTATGGATGCCAGTGTTTCTAGTCAGAAGGATTTGCTGGTACCCAATGAGGAACGAAACATAGTTCCATTTTAGATAAGATTGGTGGCTGCTAGAAGGCAAGCCAACCGGGCGCAATGAAACTTCTAAGCTGGAATGTCTGCGATTTGGGGAATTCGCAGGCTATTCGAAGACTTCGGAAAATGCTGAAGATTTATAATTCCCACATGATCTTCTTTATGGAGACAAAGTTGAATAGAATTAGAATGGAACGTGTTCGAAAAAGATATGGTTTTCATAATGGAATAGATGTTCCGACCGAAGAGGTCTTAGTCTTACGTGAAATGGGAACTATTTGGTTTAGATGAGAAGTTATTCAAATAACCATATATATAGATGTGGAGATCAATAAGAGTGATGATAATAGAAAGTGGAGATTTACAAGGTTTTACGAGGATCCGATGCTTCCGAATAGACAAGAATCATGGAATTTATTACGACAGTTGAGAATAAATTGTGAATGTCATGGGGTGTGTGTGGCAATCTTAATGAAATTCTATATGCCAATTGACTGCCTCCAGGAGTACCAACATCCAAAGTAGAAATCCTACACAAAAGATGTGAAAAGCGATATCCGCAAGTATACGGGTCAAGTTGTAATATAGTTACAATGGAGTATGTAAGTACTTCGAGGATCGTACCCAAGACAGGCAAGCACTAAATTAATTCTAATCAAAACATAAATAGATCTAATTAATACTTTAATCGAATTATAGTACGAAGAATTAAAAGAATGAGTTTGATAAACTATACTAAAAATAAGAAAGAAAATAAAAGAAAAGTAAATAAACAAAAAATGAGAAATCAAATAATCAAATATGTATCAAATCATGGGTGATTAGCTTGCTTTGGTAATCATAATCAAATTTCGTCTCGGGTTTTCTTTTTCAATCAACTAGTCAATACCCCAGTAGGATCTTTCGATTCTTCCACTGAAGTACTAAGTCGGCAAGAGCTACTTATCTTTCGACCTTACAGTCCAAATTAATTCAAAGTTAAGGTGTTCACAGATAGGCCATACCAAATTTGGGTTAATTCCCACCTTGATGGCTTCCTAGGGTTGTCAAACCTTGGGTTTAGATTCTTCCTTTCCTGAATAGCTGATCCATTAAGAAATCCCTACAAAACAGTTAACTATTCATACCTCCACTCGCTAATCCCCCACAAGAGGATTAGTTCCTCATAGATCTAATAAATGATATAAACTTGATAGAAAGAATGAACATAAAGAACAATTCAAGGATAAGTTTAGAATAAGCCTGATTTGTATTTAAATTAGGTGCAGAATCCCCATAGAGTTTGACAATAATTCCATAATCTGATTTTTCCACAAAAGTAAATAATAGGAACAGAAATAAAATCTAAAACCTAAGAAAAGAGAAAAACTAAATACTAAATCAAAAGAGAAAACTACCCAATCTAAAAAGTGTGTTTAACATGTGCTAAATGAGCTTATTTATAAACTTTAGGGTGACTGTTATCCTTAACCTTAGTCAGCTATGGTCATTGTGTTTAACATTTGATTGTGCGGACCAAAACGTATAACACCCCTCGCCCGTATTCAATGCCAGAATAGGGTTATGAAGCATTACCGAATTTATTATACAATTAAACATACATTTTACATACATACTCAAATTTCAAATAAACATCATTCAAAATCATTCACATTGTCCCTAATACGAGCCTACGAGGCTCTAAACATGCATCCAAGGTGGTTCGGGACTAAATCGATAACTTATGAAATTTCTGGAAAACTTAGAAAATTTTACAAAATTATTGGGGACACACGCCCGTGTGGCCCAGCCGTGTGTCTCACACGGCCAAAGACACGCCCGTGTCATAGGCCGTGTGGACATTCGAAATGGGATCACATGGCCGTGTCCCACCCTGTGTCTGACCCCTTGTAACTCTCTGACTTGGGTCACACGGCCAACCACACGCCCGTGTGACCAGCCCGTGTGCCCTTTAAAATGGCCACACATGCCCGTGTGGAGCATACTAAATTGATTTTTAATTCAACACCAGGGGACACACGGCCGTGTAACCTGACCGTGTGTCACACACAGCTAGGACAAACGCCCGTGTCTCTGCCCGTGTGGACAAAATAGGCTATTTACTAAGCCATCTTGCCACCCAATTTTGTATACACCTACACCAAACCAAATGGCACCAAACATGACATAAATAAGCATTCATCCAACCTCAACCAAGCATAAATCATACCATTTCAATACCAACATATACAAGGTACACAAATACCACAATATGCCATTCAATTTCATACCAAACTTCACATTCATAATTCACCTAATGGTCACTTTCAAACATGCATTATTTTGCCTAAGTTCACTAGCATATCAATATTCAAAACTTAACCATTTGATATCTATAATGCCTATTCATAACAAGCATCTTCTGTCAATAATCAACCACACATCACAAGATCAATTACACACACACACACACACACACACACACACACACACACACACACACATATATATATATACATGAGCAAAACATGCCAAATACAAGCCAAATCACATGGCTAAATCATAACACATCCATCATCATTTAATGACAACTCAAAAGTTAAATCCATTACTAAAATATATCAAAAAGACCAAACTCCTATTCATGCCATAAAACCATAAACATAGATTCAAAAGTACCAAAGTGATAGCTTGATAGTGTGATGAGATCTCCGACGATTCCTAAATCCGAGCTAGCTATGATTTCACTATAAAACACAGAAAAATAAACAATGTAAGCTATAAAGCTTAGTAAGCTTGTATAAAAATAATAAGCAAAGCTCACAATTCAATTACCATTCATAATATGAACATAACATACTATAAAACATTTAACCACAATGTTAACATATATTCAATCACATAATTTACAATAAACTTATAACTTTCATGGTTTCGATGCTTATGTAGTTTCTATACATAGATGTACTGGTACTTGTCTATTTCTCACCATTTCATATCTTCGATATACCCGTTGAACCATTTGGAATACTATCATATACCCGGGTAACACCCTTAACCCGTATCCATCGCCGGATTAGGATTACAGGGCATTACTAGACTTAGCACAGATCATAGCAAAATAATTACTAATTAAATAGTCATAACCAAATACATAGTAATTATTACTATACTATCAGAGAATACTTAAACATTTATGCACTTAGCTTAAATCTATTCAACTAATACATATATATATATATACAAGCATTTTTCAACAATTAGCAAAGATCACTATTCATTTGGTCATTTAAAATCTCATTAGCCGAATATACTCATGTTTATAATCACTTTGCTAAACGATTTGTCAATCATTAAAGACCAAAAATATCTATATATCAAAACCTTACCTAACCGAAACTAGGATGTAACCAAAATCATACCAATTGCCAAAAACATTCAACTATACTATAGATCATATTTCTTATAATCATCATAGCCAAATTATCCAAATCATACATATCTTACCATAACCTAAACATATCATGCCCGAATATTCACAACTATGATTAACTCAATTCATTCATTCCTCATAACCAAATACCAAACATAAACACATTAAAGTTTATACTCCAAATTAAGTTAATACCATAGCTGAATCTATATAAAGCCATAATACCATAATTTAGCCATTTTCGCATGGCATTTATATAAATACACACCATTCAAAATCAACTCAAAAGTGACATAGCCTATACATGCCATAGTTTCAAAAGAAGTACTAATTATAAAGTACCAAAGTTAGTTGATAGTGTGATAGACTTGATGATGATCCCCGAGCTCGAGTCTAGACTTCAAAACCTAATAAGCAACACAACAACCACACAAAGTAAGCTATATTAGCTTAGTAAGTTATAAGACATTACATATAACAATGCTTTAAAACATTATAAGAGAAAATTTACACATTTCATGACCCTTAAACCGAATATTCCAACATTCAATAATAGGCTTCACATAAGTATATAATTCATTCCTCAATTTAATACAATTGCATATTAAGCTATCACCTTTCATAGCTCCAAAAACTGAATATACATACATTTAACAATTGATTTCTTATACATATACTACTTACGAAATCTATACTTTCCGTTCAAATAATAATCTCTCATAGCATCAAAACTTACCAAATTCAATCTTTAAATTTATATTTACCCCTACCTTTATTGCTCATCAATTGAATTTATACACCCAAAATGTTCTGAAGTTCAATTCATACACTTAAAGTTGTCTTGTTCGATTTCACACACTTAGTGCTTGGAAGTTCAATTCGCACACTTAATGCTCATTATCTGATTTCGCATACTTAGTGCTCAAAAGTTCAATTCGCACACTTAGTGCTCATCATCCGATTTCTCACACTTAGTGCTCGAAAGTTCAATTCGCACACTTAGTGCTCATTATCCGATTTCCTCCCCATCCATACAAATATATAAATCCTTATCTATACATATACTCATTTCCAAATCAACTCATTCATCCCATGGAACATTATCACATTCGACAGTATTCAATACATATATACACACCTTATTCGAATACAACCATCTCACATTTCAATACCACATTTGATTATATCATTGATATATATACACATTCCATTCCAATGAACCAAAGACTTATATGTCTACCCTACATTCGACTAAATACACCTCTCAATCAACATCACATTCGGCATTAAGACATTATACATACTTACCTTTATTAAATACATGTACATTAATATATATTAGAAAAATTCAATTCAACCCAATTGCTTAAAAACTTACCTCGGATATCGACGGACTAGATTTCCTGACTATTCAATTAACTTCGTTTTTCCCCGATCCACTTTTAATCCTTTTTTTTCTTGATATAAATCAATTTCAAATTAAGCCCATTCAATATATTTTCATTCAATTTAATTCAAAAAACATAAACGGGAAAATTACATTTTTACCCTGACATTTTACACTTTTTGCAATTTAGTCCCTATAGCATAAAACATAAAATATGCAAAATTTGCACACACTATGCTTAGGCCGAATGTTACTCATGCTCATATAAGTCCATACATTTCATTTATTTCATATTTTAGTCCCTCAAAAATTTATTTTTGCAATTTAGTCCAAATTACTCAAAATCATCAAAATTTCCAATATAAAACATGTTAATTTAAAACATATCTTTAATATTTTGTCATTAAACATTACAAAACACAAATACTCATCAATGAATGACTCAAAATATGCAAAAAAATCAGAAATTCTAGCATGGGTCGAATAGTATTCAAAGCAACGATCTTAAAATGTAAAAATTATCAAAAATCGAACAAAACACATACCTAAATCAAAGCTTCCAAAGGCCGAATGTAGCTTAAGTCTTTTTCTTTCTTTTTTTTTTTTTTGTTTTAGGTCAAAATGGATGAACAACATGCATGTTCTTTTCTTTTCTTTTTTAATGTTTTATTAAAATATAACTTATAACATTATTTTATTATTAACTTAACATATAATAAACATATAAATGCAAAATATATATGCATGTTACCGTCCACTATTCTTGTGAAATGGATAATTTACAACATAAGGCCTCCTTTTATAAAGACACATCAATTTTAATCACTCAATCAAGAAAAAGGCTACTTTTACCACTTATGCGATTTAGTCCTTTTTCTTAAATTAAACACACAAACGGAAAAATTAACTCACAAAATCTTAACACATGCTCAATCATATATCATAGGCACTGAATATGATATTAAAATATTTTATTGACTTGGATTTGTGGTTTCGAAACCACTATTTCGATTAGGGTCAAAATCGGGCTGTTACAACTCTCCCCCCTTAAAGATTTTCGTCCCCGAAAATCTTACCGGTGAATAGGTTAGGATAATGTTCTTTCATTGAATCTTCAAGCTCTTAAGTTGCTTCCTCCACCCCGTGCTTATGCCACAATACTTTCACCAGCGAGATTTTCTTTTTACGCAACTCTTTCACTTCGCGAGCCAAAATACGAATCGGTTCTTCCTCATAGGTCAAATCAGATTGAATCTCAATCTCTGACGGACTAATCATATGAGTAGGACCGGATCTATATCGTCGAAGCATCGAAACATGAACAACATTGTGGATCTTTTCTAATTCCGGTGGCAACATCAACCTGTAAGCAACCAACCCGATACGTTCAATAATCTCGTACGGCCCAATAAATCTCGAACTCAGCTTTCCCTTGTGACTAAATCTAAGTATTTTCTTCCACGGTGAGACTTTCAAAAATACCCGGTCACCAATCTAAAACTCTATATCTTTACGTTTTAAATTCGCATAAGATTTCTGATGGTCCGATGCTGCTTTCAAACTTTCGCGGATCACTTTTACTTTCTGTTCAGTCTCTTTGATTAGATCAACCCCGTGTATCTTGCTTTCACTTAGCTCGATCCAATACAAAGGTGTACGACATTTACGACCGTACAAATCCTCGTAAGGTGCCATTTTGATACTCGATTGAAAGCTATTATTGTACGCAAATTCAATCAAAGGCAAGTATCGTTCCCACGTACCCTCGAACTCGAGAACACAACATCTCAACATATCTCAAGTATTTGAATAATTCTCACGGATTGACCATCCGTTTGAGGGTGGAAAGCGGTGCTAAAATGCAATTTAGTACCTAATGCATCTTGCAGTTTCTTCCAAAATCGCGATGTAAACCTCAGATCTCTATCCAAAACAATAGAAATAGGTACTCCGTGTAATCGTACAATCTAAGAGATGTACAACTCAACTAGCTTATCGAGCGAGCAATCTGTACGGACCGAAATTGCATCTTTCTTGCTCGGTGTCAATGGTAACCCAGATACGAAATCCATCATGACTCGATCCATTTCCATTCGGGTATCATAATAGGCTGAAGTACCGATGGCACCTGATGCTCGGCTTTTACGTACTGACATATCAAACATTTCGACACGAAATCTAAAATATCTCGTTTCATACCGTGGCACTAGTAATGTTGTCTCAAATCGTTATTCATTTTCGTGCTACCTGGGTGAACAAACAATCTACTATTATGAGCTTCATTACAAATCATCCGAATCAACTCAGGATCCTTTGGTGCACATATTCGGTTCCTGAACCACAAACATCCCTTAGCATCAACCTGAAACTCCGAGTTATCATTCGAACCATAGTGATTCCTTTTTGCTATCAAATTATCATCAACCTTTTGAGCTTCAAAAATCTGTTGAATAAATAACGGTCTCGCTTTCAATTCTGCTATAATCGCAACATCGTTAGTCATGGCCATATCCGCGTTCATTGCACGTAAAGCAAACAACTATTTTCAGCTTATGGCATCAGCAACCACATTATCTTTTCTTGAGTGATAATCAATCACAAGCTTGTAGTCTTTTAACAACTCCAACCATCGTCGTTGTCTCAGATTTAGATACTTCTAAGTCATTAAGTACTTTAGGCTTTTATGAATAGAATAGACATGGCATTTTTCACCGAACAGATAGTGGCGCCATATCTTCAGAGAAAAAACTATAGCGGCTAATTTAAGATCGTGCGTTGGATAGTTCTTTTTGTGTGGCTTTAACTATCTTGAGGTGTAGGCTACAACCGTACCCTCCTGTATCAAAACACAACCCAAACCATTTAAGGATGCATCATTAAAAATAACGAACTCTTTACCCGACTCTGGCTGAACAAGCACTGGAGCTTCAGTCAATAAAGTTTTCAACTGATCAAAACTCTTCTGGCACCTTTCCGTCCACTTGAATTTAACATCTTTCTGAAGTAGCTTTGTCCTCGGAGTTGCAATTATCGAGAAACCTTTCACGAAGCGTCTATAATAACTGGAAAGTCCCAAAAAACTCTGTATTTCAGTAATATTCTGCGGGGGTCCAATCAAGTATAGCCGAAATCTTACACAGATCAACCTGAATACCTAATGCTGAAACAACATGCCCCAAGAAGCTAACTTCGCGTAGCCAGAACTCACATTTACTAAATTTTGCATACAACTGCTTATCATGCAAAATTTGTAACACAAGTCTCAAATGTTCGGCATGCTCGATTTCGTAGCGCGAATAGATCAAAATGTCATCTATAAAAACAACTACGAACCGATCCAAATACTGTCTAAATATCCGATTGATCAAGTCCATGAAAATAGCAGGGGCATTAGTGAGTCCGAACGGCATCACCAAAAACTCGTAATGGCCATATCTCGTTCGGAAAGCAGTCTTAGACACATTAGAGTCTCTAACTCGCAACTGAAAATAACCCGATCTTAAATCAATCTTCCAGAATACTAAGGCTCCCTTTAACTGATCGAATAGATCATCAATGAGCGGCAAAGGGTATTTATTCTTTACGGTCACTTTATTGAGCTGTCAATAATCGATGCACATTCTCAAAGTTCTATCTTTCTTCTTCACGAATAACACTGGCGCACCCCAAGGAGAGAAACTCGGTTGAGCAAAACTGTAACACCCTAAAAATCCGAGTAAATAAATTGCATGAATTGGAGTTCAGAAAAATCTCTTATTTTTATTTCATTGCTTATTGAAGTCCTAGAGGGGGGTAAAACATAAATTGAAGAAGGAATAAAATTTATTAAGTGAGAATTTATTGAAGTGAAACAAAGGTGATTAAGACTTAAGCTAAATTATGTGCTAAAGTGTGTCATAAAATGAGCATATAGCAAGATGGAGTTGGCGCATGGGTTCAAGTAAGAGGGAAGAGGTTCGAATCCCTTGTATAGCACCTAGATAAAATTTTTGTTTTAATTTTCTGCTCATGGCTATGAAGTGTCGGCAAGGGACATATAAGGAAGGTGTTGACCATGTATTTTTGGTTAGTGTATCAATGGATTAAGGTAACAACTAACATATGGTATGGAATCAAAAGTTTAAGGAAAGATAGGGGGGACATAAGGCACTTATCTAGGGGAAAATTTGGAAAGAAATAATGGCCAATTGACCATATGCTGGACGGCAATATTGGTAGGGGGAGGAGAGCCAAAATTTTGTTAGTTTGGCAAAAATCTCATTCTTTTCTCTTTGGTTAACCTTTGCACTTTGTGCAGAATTTTATTCCTCTCCTTTCAATATCCCTTTTTGGCCGAATTTTGCATTTGGTTAAGCCAATATCTCTTGACCATTTGGTCACTTTTATTCATTTTGTTAACTTTCTTTTGTATTCTCCTTGTGCCGAAATCACCTATACCAAAATCAATCTCTTTCTTTTTTTCTTTGCCATGGCCGAATATACCAGCACCTAAGTTCATATTTTTCTTTTCTTTTTCTTCTAATCTCCTTGAAATCAAAACATCATCACCATCATCCTTTCGTTCTTATGCTATTTCTTTTTTCAATCGAAAATTTTCTCCATATTCACTCTCTTGGCCGAATGTTATTGTGCCTATAAGCCAAAAATTATTTTTCCATTCTTAATCATTTATAGCCGAATCTTCCATCAATTAAACATCATTCTTAATCTTTCTTTTCGACCGTGGGAAGTAGGTAAGGGTTCCTCTCTATTTTCGATTAATTGATTAGTGATTTTATGGCCGAATATCATTGGTTAATTGAGGGTCTTTTGGATTGAAATAACGTTCATTCTAATAACGTTCTTTTCGTTATTATTATTTAGTGCAATAACGGAGATCGGAACTCAAGAGATCGGGAGAAACGTTGGAGACGTTTTGTTTTGGTAAGGAAATCCTACTCTTTAAATCTCTAGTATTATTGATATTATTTTAGATCTAACTAAATTCTTTTGGATCTTGAAGACTGTCAAGATAGGGAAGAAAAGGCGGTGTTTAGTTATCGTAAGAGGGTGGATTCAGAATCCCCATTCAAACGAAGAGCGGTTTCGCATCCGGATTTTCCACCGGTTGTGGGCCATCTTCCGAAAGGAGTCCATTATTTGAAGTAGTACGAACCTCGAGCCGTTATTCGTTGGTGGATTCTCGTGCTAGTGAATCGATAAGCGAGGCAAAACCGAAAATCAAGTGATTCAAAATCAAGAGGGTAAGATTTTGGATCCATTATCGATTAAGATTTATTTTTACGAGTTAGTTGACTAACGAATCAAAATATATTTTAGGTGCCAAGAGCGAGAAGGGTTAATACTCACTAGATCGAGGTGTGTAATTTTCACACTCATTATTGTCTCGGTTGGATGTCAAATTTCGATATGTTGGTAAATCGTAAAACGATTAGATCGGTAAAAACGCATAAAAAATGTTATTATGACAAAATACGTAAAAATGATAAAATCGTAAAAATTACGAAAATGCCCTCGAGGTATTAATTGTTATTATGAAAATTTGATGTTTCGTGAAAATGGGCCGTAAATACTCTAGTTCGTGAAAATGGGCCGTAAATACTCTAGTTCGTGAAAATGGGCCGTAAATACTCTAGTTCGTGAAAATGGGCCGTAAATACTCTAGTTCGTGAAAATGGGCCGTAAATACTCTAGTTCGTGAAAATGGGCCGTAAATACTCTAGTTCGTGAAAATGGGCCGTAAATACTCTAGTTCGTGAAAATGGGCAGAATACTCTAGTTCGTGAAAATGGGCGAAAATACTCTAGTTCGATAAATCGGGCCAAAACACTCTAGTTCGTTAAAATTTAGCCAAAGTACTCTAGTTTGTTAAATGGGTCAAAGCCCACTAAATTGCTAAATAGACAAATTGCTATAATTATGGGCCAAATGAAATATTATTGTTAAACCCACCATGTTATGTATTGTTAATAAATTTTATATTTTAAAGTACATGTATAATTGCATGGGTGGGATATATGAAGAGAAGAATGGCCAGTTGCCACAATATCGGCTTATTGCCTCTAGTTCGGTGGCTCTGCCACAATATCGGCTTATTGCCTCTAGTTCGGTGGTTTCGCCACAATATCGCTTATTGCCTCTAGTTCGGTGGTTTCGCCACAATATCGCTTATTGCCTCTAGTTCGGTGGTTTCGCCACAATATCTACTTATTGCCTCTAGTTCGGTGGCTATGCCACAATTATAAAAAGGCTCAATGCCTACGATTGGTGTGATGGCGGGGTGGGTTGACTTGATCCCCACAGGTGTGATGGTTGGTACGGGGGTGTTAGCGGATGGATATTAGGTTTGGGTTGGGAATTACATTTTTCATGCATTATTAATTATTTTAAATTCATGATATATTGTTGAATTCTGAATTGGGCTCAAGCCCAGCATAATATCTTGACAATCTGGCCCAATAATGGTGGTAAGTGAGTTACACACTGAGTTCTAAGTAACTCACCCTTTAATTTCTTTCCATCTCGGTAATGGAAACCGATGTGGACTTAATGAGGATGACTTCGTGGAGGCCATCTCGCTATATATGGGTTATTTAAAACTCTGAACTTTTAATAATTATTTTTACTATGTTGGGATGTTGTAATAAATGGCCTCTATAAATAACTTATGGATTTTATGTGTGTTTGGGATTTAAACTTTATTTTGGGCTTTTAAAACATGGGAATGTGATTTATGATGCTTTACTTAAATAAATTTGGGTTTTCAAAGTATATGGAATTCTTTTATAAATAATTCTTTTTATTGTTAACTCTTTAACAAATCTCCTAACGGTTTTTGATAATACAATGATTTTCAACTAATGTCTTTAAATATTTATCAAAATCTAATACTCTTCAAATTTTAAACTCGTAAACAATATTGTAGTTTTCAACTCGTTAAAGAATCAAGAATAGTTCGAATCATGTAACAAACCAAATCTAGTCTCAACGCATAGACCGGGTTTGGGGTGTTACATTTAGTGGTATCGAGCCCGTTTCAAAAACTCTACCGTGGTTTGGGTTCAAAAATAATTTCGTATGAAAATGCTCAATGATATTTTAAAGATCAAGATGGCACCACAAGCATCCCATGACAAGTCAAGTAAGTATTATTGCTTAATGATTACTATGATAAGATCATAGGAACACTCTAGAACTTCTAGTTTTAGATGTGAAAACTGTAGAGATTGAGACTATAGGACACGCTATGAAAAACAACTTTATATCTCAAATCTCATAAAATATCGTTAATAAACACCGAAACAAAAAAAATTCTGATTCATAAAACTTGTAATCAGATAAACGAACAAGCAATCATGAGTACAAGAGGACGTGGTCGTGGACGCGGTAGACGTGGCCGTGGTAGAGGCCGAGGTGCTACAACTCAAGCACCAAATCATATGCGAGTGTGGACGACTGCGCCAATAGAAAGTGAGACCGGATCACGCGATCACATGGAAGAAGATCATGCATTGACTCAAGCAATGCTACGAGTCTTGGAAAGGGTCGCTGGAACTAGAATTGGGCCAACAACTCGTGGGTCAATTTCAGAGCGACTTAAGGCAAATAATGCAGAAGTTTTCAGAGGAGTCTCTGGTGTAGCTCCGAATGTGGCCGAATACTGGCTCGAAGCTGTGGAACGGATTATGGATGATATGGAATGCACGGCTGAGCAAAACCGAGAGGAGTCAGTATCCTTATTGAGAGATGAGGCGTGTCGGTGGTGGCTCACCGCTCGAGAAGGCATCAAGCCGACCGATTAATTGGGAATTCTTTAAAGCCGCCTTCCAAGGAAAATACGTCGAACGAAGCTATGTAGATGCTCAAGGAAGGAATTTCAATCTTGTCCAAGGAAGTAAGACCGTGGCAAGATATGAAAGTGAGTTTCTACGTCTGAGCCGTTATGCCCGGACAATTGTAGCAACAGATCATGAACGTTGTGTACGTTTCGAGGATGGACTTAATGATGAGCTGAGGGTTCTGATTGCTCCGCAGCAAGTTAGAAATTTTTCGACTCTTGTGGAGAAGGCCAAAATAGCCGAAGAGGCTAAGAACTCAGAACGGCAGAACCGAGAGAGATCCCGAAACAAGAGAGAGACACAGCAATCTGGTTCTTCCAAGAGATTCCAGAAGAAACCCCGAAATGATGAATCAGTTCAAGGCAGAACCCCGGTAGCAAATAATCGAAGTCGAGATTGCACTGAGTGTGGGAAAAGGCATTTTGGGGAATGTTGGAGGAAAACGGGTGCATGCTACAAATGCGGTTCAATGGAACATCAGTACAAAAGTTGTCCTCGCCGAATGGATACGACTCAAGAAGTCCGTAATAATGATGCACAGCCGGCCAGGGGTAATCAGCAGCCACCGAGAGGTCGTGGACCAGGTCGTGGTGGTAATGGGGCTGGTCGTGGTCAAGGTGCACCGGGTCGAGGAAATGGTAATAGAGGAAATGCGATGCAAGATGTACTGGATGGTCTATGCGTTAGACGCCATGAGGATGGCAATGCACGGATGTGATAACCGACGTTCTTCATTTTGATGTACCTGTTATTGCCTTAATAGATATTGGCTCTACTCATTCATATGTATCTAGTGCCATATCCGAAATCAATTTAGAGTCCAAATTATCGAAAATGAGATGACGAAGAATCAGTCCTTTAGGACAACAAGAATCGTTAATAAAATATTTAAAGACGTGCCCTTAAAAATCCAAGAGGAAGTATTCTTAGCAAATTTGATGGAACTACCTTCTACGAGTTCGATCTCATTCTGGGCATGGACTGGTTGGTTAACCATCGGGCGCAATTGGATTGTGCTGAAAAACGAATGTCAGTAAGGACCCCGGATGATAAGGAAATCATAATGATTGGTGAACGAAAGAACTATCTGGCAAATGTGGTATCTGCATTAAAAGCGGAGAAGTTGGTGCGGAAAGGGTACGGGGCATTCCTAGCCTTTATCTGTGCTTTGGATGCCAAGGAATTATCCGTGAATGATGTGAGGACGGTGAAGGAATTTCCCGATGTATTTCCCGAAGAACTTCCTGGTATACCTCCGGATCGGAAGTAGAATTTGGCATTGAGCTTTTGCTCGACGGCTCCAAAGGTCCATTGCTCCCTATAGAATGGCAATCAAGGAGTTGGTGAGCTCAAAGCTCAAATTCAAGAATTGTCGGATCGGGGATTCATTCGACCAAGTGTGTCTCCGTGGGGAGCACCGGTCTTGTTCGTCAAGAAGAAGGATGGATCGATGCGTATGTGCATTGACTACGCAGATTGAATAAATTGACGATCAAGAATCGATATCCTCTCGCCGAGAATTGACGACTGTTTGATCAATTGAAGGGAGCTTCAGCTTTTCCAAAATTGATTTAAGGTCGGGTTATCATCACTTAAAGTGAAAGAAGCGGACATTTATAAGACAAAGATTTCGGACACGTTACGGACACTATGAGTTTGTAGTGATGCCGTTTGATTAACCAATGCACCGGTGCATTTATGGACATGATGAACCAAGTCTTTCAACCATATTTAGACCGGTTTGTGGTAGTGTTCATAGATGATATATTGGTTTATTCGAGAAGTGAGGAGGAACATGACCAAGATTTGCGGATAGTATTACTGACTACTTCGTGATAAGCAATTGTATGCCAAATTTGGTAAATGCGAATTTTGGCTAAAGGAGGTGACTTTCCTTGGTCATGTAGTATCAGCCGAAGGAATAAGGGTGGATCCTCGAAAAATTGAGGCTATTCTGGATTGGAAGCCACCAACATCAGTAGCTGAAATTCGGAGTTTCTTAGGCTTGGCTGGATACTATAGACGCTTTGTAGGGTTTTCATTGATTGTTGCACCCTAACTAAATCAAGGCGAAAGGGAGCTCCGTATATCTGGACTGAAAAGCAGCAAGAAAGTTTTGAGAAATTGAAGAAGATCCTGACTGAAGCTCCAGTTTTGATTCAACCCGAGGCTGGAAAAGAATTCACTGTTTATTGTGATGCGTCTCACACGGGTCTGGGTTGTGTGTTGATGCAAAATGGAAAGGTGGTGGCCTATGCTTCTCGTCAATTGAGACCACATGAAGTAAACTACCCTACTCATGATTTAGAGTTAGCCGTTGTCTTTGCTCTAAAGATTTGGAGGCACTATCTCTATGGTGAGAAGTCCATAATCTTCACGGATCACAAGAGTCTTAAATACCTCCTTACCCAGAAGGAGTTGAATTTAAGACAAAGAAGATGGGTAGAATTGTTAAAAGATTATGATTTCTCCATCGAGTACCATCCTCGGAAAGGCTAACGTGGTAGCCGACGCGTTAAGTCGTAAGGCGGTATCTCAATTAAGAGCTCTGCTTGCCCATTTGAGTCTGTGACGAGGATGGCGTTTGTTAGCGAACTTCGTGAAGCCGCTATGGTGGAACAAATCAAGGAAAAACAGACATCGATGAGAAGTTGGGACCTTTACTTGCAAGTTGAAAATGGTGAAAATGAGGATTTTGGATTAAACACGGAGGTGTGTTGTGCTTTCGAGGAGAGTATGCATGCCTAAGGATCTAGATTTGAGGCAACTGATTCTACGGAGGCGATAGTAGCCCTTATGCTATGCATCCCGGAGGAAATAAGATGTATCGAGATCTCCGTGAAATATTGGTGGCGTGGTTGAAGCGTGAGATTACGAGTTTGTGGGAAAATGTTTGACTTGTCGACAAGTGAAGGCGTAACACCAATTACCGTCTGATTGTTACAACCGATAAAGATTCCTCTTTGGAAATGGGAGCGGATAACTATGGATTTTGTTAGTGGGTTACCTTAACGCCTACTAAGAAAAATTCCGCTTGGGTAATTGTTGATCGGTTGACGAAGACCGCTCATTTCTTGCCAATTGCACGGATTATTCTTTGCGAAGTTGGCGAAACTTTACGATCCGAAATTGTGAGGTTACATGGGGTACCAGATTCATTATATCGGATAGGGACCCTAGGTTTACATCACGATTCGAAAAGCCGCATGAAGCCTTGGGGACAAAGTTGAATTTCAAGACGGCTTTTCATCCTCGATCGATGGTCATCGGAAAGAGTAATTCAGATATTGGAAGATATGTTAAGAGGATGTAATCGACTTGAGGGTAGTTGGGAGGATTATCTACCAACGCGTAATTTATGATAACAATGACTATCGCCTAGCATTCAGATGGCACCCACGAAGCATTGTATGGTCGTAAGTGTCGCTCTCCTATTTGTTGGACCGAGTTGGGTGAAAGACGGATGTTAGGTCCCGAGATGATATCCGAGACCGAGGATAAGGTAAAAGTTATTCGAGCACGGTTGAAAGAAGCCTCGATGAAGAAGATGTAAGTCGACGCAGATCTGAGCGGAGGGACATCGAGTATAGTGTGGGAGATCGGTTTTTTGAAGGTATCTCCTTGGAAAAAGATCTTCGATTTGGAACGAAGGGCAAGCTAAGTCCTAGATATATTGGACCTTATCGTGTCTTTCAAGCGTGTTGGTCCATGGCATATCGATTGAGTTACCTCCGGAGTTAGATCAAATTCATAATGTCTTTCATGTTTCCATGTTGAGGCGTTATAGATCGGATCCTTTGCACATTATACCGGTAGAAGAATTGAGTGAATTGATTTGTCTTTTGAAGAAGAACCGGTGGAAATCCTAGACCGAGATGTCAAGGTATTGAGGAAGAAAATCTGTGTTGGTCAAAGTCCTATGGCATAACCACGGAGTGGAAGAAGCTACGTGGGAGCCAGAGGATGCAATTCGGCAACAATACCTCACCTTTTTTCAACTGTAAATTTCGAGGACGAAATTTTCTTTAAGGAGGGTAGAGTTGTAACACCCTAAAAATCCGAGTAAATAAATTGCATGAATTGGAGTTCGAAAAATCTCTTATTTTTATTTCATTGCTTATTGAAGTCCTAGAGGGGTAAAACATAAATTGAAGAAGGAATAAAATTTATTAAGTGAGAATTTATTGAAGTGAAACAAAGGTGATTAAGACTTAAGCTAAATTATGTGCTAAAGTGTGTCATAAAATGAGCATATAGCAAGATGGAGTTGGCGCATGGGTTCAAGTAAGAGGGAAGAGGTTCGAATCCCTTGTATAGCACCTAGATAAAATTTTTGTTTTAATTTTCTGCTCATGGCTATGAAGTGTCGGCAAGGGGACATATAAGGAAGGTGTTGACCATGTATTTTTGGTTAGTGTATCAATGGATTAAGGTAACAACTAACATATGGTATGGAATCAAAAGTTTAAGGAAAGATAGGGGGGACATAAGGCACTTATCTAGGGGAAAATTTGGAAAGAAATAATGGCCAATTGACCATATGCTGGACGGCAATATTGGTAGGGGGAGGAGAGCCAAAATTTTGTTAGTTTGGCAAAAATCTCATTCTTTTCTCTTTGGTTAACCTTTGCACTTTGTGCAGAATTTTTATTCCTCTCCTTTCAATATCCCTTTTTGGCCGAATTTTGCATTTGGTTAAGCCAATATCTCTTGACCATTTGGTCACTTTTATTCATTTTGTTAACTTTCTTTTGTATTCTCCTTGTGCCGAAATCACCTATACCAAAATCAATCTCTTTCTTTTTTTTTTCTTTGCCATGGCCGAATATACCAGCACCTAAGTTCATATTTTTCTTTTCTTTTTCTTCTAATCTCCTTGAAATCAAAACATCATCACCATCATCCTTTCGTTCTTATGCTATTTCTTTTTTCAATCGAAAAATTTTCTCCATATTCACTCTCTTGGTCGAATGTTATTGTGCCTATAAGCCAAAAATTATTTTTCCATTCTTAATCATTTATAGTCAATCTTCCATCAATTAAACATCATTCTTAATCTTTCTTTTCGACGTGGAAGTAGGTAAGGGTTCCTCTCTATTTTCGATTAATTGATTAGTGATTTTATGGCGAATATCATTGGTTAATTGAGGGTCTTTTGGATTGAAATAACGCTCATTCTAATAACGTTCTTTTCGTTATTATTATTTAGTGCAATAACGGAGATCGAACTCAAGAGATCGGGAGAAACGTTGGAGACGTTTTGTTTTGGTAAGGAAATCCTACTCTTTAAATCTCTAGTATTATTGATATTATTTTAGATCTAACTAAATTCTTTTGGATCTTGAAGATCCAAGATAGGGAAGAAAAGGCGGTGTTTAGTTATCGTAAGAGGGTGGATCTGTAAATCCCCATTCAAACGAAGAGCGGTTTCGCAATCGGGATTTTCCACCGGGTTGTGGGCCATCTTCGAAAGGAGTCCATTATTTGAAGTAGTACGAACCCTGAGCCGTTATTCGTTGGTGGATTCTCTGGCTAGTGAATCGATAAGCGAGGCAAAACCGAAAATCAAGTGATTCAAAATCAAGAGGGTAAGATTTTGGATCCATTATCGATTAAGATTTATTTTTACGAGTTAGTTGACTAACGAATCAAAATATATTTTAGGTGTCAAGAGCGAGAAGGGTTAATACTCACGGTGATCGAGGTGTGTAATTTTCACACTCATTATTGTCTCGGTTGGATGTCAAATTTCGATATGTTGGTAAATCGAAAACGATTAGATCGGTAAAACGCATACAAAATGTTATTATGACAAAATACGTAAAATGATAAAATCGTAAAATTACGAAAATGCCTCGAGGTATTAATTGTTATTATGAAAATTTGATGTTTCGTGAAAATGGGCCGTAAATACTCTAGTTCGTGAAAATGGGCCGTAAATACTCTAGTTCGTGAAAATGGGCCGTAAATACTCTAGTTCGTGAAAATGGGCCGTAAATACTCTAGTTCGTGAAAATGGGCCGTAAATACTCTAGTTCGTGAAAATGGGCCGTAAATACTCTAGTTCGTGAAAATGGGCCGTAAATACTCTAGTTCGTGAAAATGGGCCGTAAATACTCTAGTTCGTGAAAATGGGCCGAAAATACTCTAGTTCGATAAATCGGGCCAAAACACTCTAGTTCGTTAAAATTTAGCCAAAGTACTCTAGTTTGTTAAATGGGTCAAAGCCCACTAAATTGCTAAATAGACAAATTGCTATAATTATGGGCCAAATGAAATATTATTGTTAAACCCACCATGTTATGTATTGTTAATAAATTTTATATTTTAAAGTACATGTATAATTGCATGGTGGGATATATGAAGAGAAGAATGGCCATTGCCACACAATATCGCTTATTGCCTCTAGTTCGGTGGTTTCGCCACAATATCGGCTTATTGCCTCTAGTTCGGTGGTTTCTGCACAATATCGGCTTATTGCCTCTAGTTCGGTGGTTTCGCCACAATATCGCTTATTGCCTCTAGTTCGGTGGTTTCTTGCCACAATATCGCTTATTGCCTCTAGTTCGGTGGCTATGCCACAATTATAAAAAGGCTCAATGCCTACGATTGGTGTGATGGCGGGGTGGGTTGACTTGATCCCCACAGTGTGATGGTTGGTACGGGGTGTTAGCGGATGGATATTAGGTTTGGGTTGGGAATTACATTTTCATGCATTATTAATTATTTTAAATTCATGATATATTGTTGAATTCGAATTGGGCTCAAGCCCAAGATAATATCTTGACAACTGGCCCAATAATGGTGGTAAGTGAGTTACACATCGAGTTCTAAGTAACTCACCCTTTAATTTCTTTCCATCTCGTAATGGAAACCGATGTGGACTTAATGAGGATGACTTCGTGGAGGCCATCTTGCTATATATGGGTTATTTAAAACTCGAACTTTTAATAATTATTTTTACTATGTTGGGATGTTGTAATAAATGGCCTCTATAAATAACTTATGGATTTTATGTGTGTTTGGGATTTAAACTTTATTTTGGGCTTTTAAAACATGGGTGTGATTTATGATGCTTTACTTAAATAAATTTGGGTTTTCAAAGTATATGGAATTCTTTTATAAATAATTCTTTTATTGTTAACTCTTTAACAAATCTCCTAACGGTTTTTGATAATACAATGATTTTCAACTAATGTC
This sequence comes from Gossypium rotundifolium, assembly GCA_025506655.1. NCBI lineage: Eukaryota > Viridiplantae > Streptophyta > Magnoliopsida > Malvales > Malvaceae > Gossypium > Gossypium rotundifolium. The sequence continues at coordinate 182,884,696 of CP106722.1, read as the reverse complement.
TTTAAATATTTATCAAAATCTAATACTCTTCAAATTTTAAACTCTGTAAACAATATTGTAGTTTTCAACTCGTTAAAGAATCAAGAATAGTTCGAATCATGTAACAAACCAAATCTAGTCTCAACGCATAGACCGGGTTTGGGGTGTTACAAAAACCTTTATTTGTCAACTCTTGCAACTGCGCTTTCAATTCTTTTAATTCAGTAGGTACCATTATATACGGAGCTATCGAGATCAGAGTCATCCCTAGCACTAACTCGATACCAAACTCTACCCCCCGAACAGGTGGCAAACCCAACAATTCTTCCAGAAATACATCTGGGTATTCACATACAACTGGTACAGATTCAATCTTCTTTTCAGTTACTTTACTATCAATTACATAAGCAAAGTAAGCTTCACAACCCTTTCTCATATGCTTTCGAGCCAACATCGAGGATATCACTGCTGGCAACCCATTTAAATAGGTAGACTCAATTCGAATTATCTCATTATTCTGGCACCGCAGATCAATAGTTTTTCGTGTACAATTCACTACAGCATCGTGCACGGTTAACCAATCCATACCGAGGATGATATCAAACTCATCAAATGGTAGCAACATCAAATCAACTGGAAAACATGAATCTCGAATCATCAAAGGGCAATTCTTATATTAAATAATTTCTTATATAATTGTAAAAGAGATAACATTAATTTTAATACATTAAAATTATGATTCTAGTTTAAATTATTTAAGAGAAAAATATTTGTTAAAAATGAAAAAAATTAAATAATTTCTCGTATAATTTTAAAAGAGATAGTATTAATGTTAAAATATTGAATTAATTCTCATGATAATTTGGGGTTTATGGTTTAATTTAGGGTATATAGTTTATGGATTAATCTTTATAGTTTAGGGTCTAAAGTTTATGTTTTAGAGTTTAAGGTTTAGGATTTAAGATTAAGGGTTAATATTAAATTAACCAACTAGTAAAGATATAATAATTCAATATAAAAATTGCTCATATGTCATTAAAAAAGTCAAGCAATATTAGCGGCGTTTATGAGAAAACGCCACAAAAAAACGCCGTAAAAATTCATTTTATTTAAGGTTTAAGGTCTATGGTTTAGAGTTTAGGGCTTAAATTTTAGGGTTTAGGCTTTGGGATTTAGGGTTCAGGGTTTAAGATTTACATTTTAAGATTTTAGGTTTTGAGTTTAATGGTTTAGGGTTTAAGAATTTTGATAAAAACCCCACAAAAAATTATTTTATTTTAAATAAAATGGGGTTGTTTTACTGCCTGTATTCTCACCCATCATCCAAGTGGCCATCATGTATTCTTTTCGGCTACTCATGCACTTTTTCATCATATTCTATTTATTATTTAATTAGTAAATTGAAAACTATAATATAATTTTCTAAAATAATGAAAGAATATATAATTACAAAAGAGAAAAAAAATTTTAAGCTTTTTTTTCATATTTTGGAATTTTTATTTTGTTTTTGTTTTGTTACATAAAAATTATATAAAATTATAATTTTATCTAATTCTTTTAAATATTACTTAAAATTATTTTTTTAAAAAAATTTATATGAAAGATACAATAATTCAATATAAAAATTTTAAAAGGTCGAGCTTTAGCGGCGTTTATAAAAAAAATGCCGCAAAAGGTAAGAAATAATGGCGTTTTTATTGTAAACGCCGTAAAAAAATTGAGCAATAGTGGCGTTTTTTGTCCAAACGCCACTAAAAGTCGAGCAATAGTGGCGTTTTTTGTTTCAAGCGCCACTAATATGTTTTGCAAAACGGTGTCGTTTTGTAATTCTATTTTTTTATCCCAAAATTTCAAATTTGGTCAAATACTTCACTGAAATTTGTTTTCGTGAAATAAAAAAGACAAGGCTAGGAAAGCAATCTCTAAGCAAACGAACTGAGAAACAGCTTTTCGTCTTCCCCACCTATCTCTCCAAATTCTATTTTCAAATCGAAGTCAACAATCAATTTTAAAGCCCTTTCCCTTCTCTTTCCTAACGAAAGCAGATGAAGCCAGCCTTCGGCGTTAAGAAAGAAAAGGAACCGCCACCTTCGATTCAAGATGTCTTCGATAGGGTTTCTCTCTTTCTCACTTTATTTTCTCTCTGACTTCTTTAACATTTTCGTTTGTCTTTTGATTTCTTAGTATTAGGGTTTATTTGGTTTATTTGGTTCATTATTTAGTTTGATTTCAAATTTTTAATGGTGTGAAGTTTTTTGGAGATGGTTATATGCATTGTGAAGGTTGGACTTGAGGGTTATAATTAATGCTAAACAGAAATTTGCATTCTACAACTCCTTTATGCTTAGTTCCATCTGCTTTTTTTATTAACAGCTTCTGCGGCTTTACGTTGCAAAATCAACAATGGAGGATGTTGGAGAGAAACACGGGAAGGAAGGACATACTCTGCTTGTATTGTGAGTGTCTTTGATCGTGTCAAATAGTCGAGTTTCAATATTTATAAAAAAGAATGATCGAACCTGTAGACTAACTATGACAATGATAGAGGCAAGTGCACCTATCGAACAGTAGTATAGTTTAGGCAAGAATATCTTATCGAACCCAAGGGAACCTAAAAGTACTACTACTCACTTTCTTTCTATTATTTAGCCTAAAATATGGAGTGATTGGTTTATGAAACTAATGAAAAACTAAACTAGATGTAAAGACAAAAGAATGAATTGGAGAAAGACTTTAGGAAAACGCAGTTGATGAAGATGATACCTCAGGAAGAATCCACCTATGACTTCACTTATTATTTATTCCCCAAACCATATGATTTTCTTTACTTAGCTTGATCCGTGAGACTCCCTAACCTATATTAAACCATCTCTCGAGGTGAATAACGTCTAACCATAGGTTAATTAGTGGAACTCTCGTTCACTTATAATAACCCCCTAAGGAAGCAATAAATCGATCAATGGATTCCCATATTAGGTTTCACCCTAATCCGGTAAAATCTCGTAACTCTATCTCTAGGCGCCCGATCAACTCCGCTCAATTATGCTAGATCTACTCTTAGGAAGGGTCTATTCCTCCACCACCTAAGCACATCAGATTAAATTAAGCAACATAATTAAGAACAAACTAAGTACTTATCATATAATTTAGAAATCAAATAACAAATTCCATCATAGGTTTCATCCCCTTCAGGTATCTGAAGGGTTTAGTTCATAACAAAATAAGAAAACATCTCAAGAGAAAAGATATAGAAAAACATAAGAAATCCCTAAAACTCCCTAAAGGAATTGAAGGAGAGATCCTCCATCTTGAGTAGAACTCCGGCTTCTTGAGATGGATCAACTGGCTATCTTCGAGTAATTCCCTAAATAAAAGCTCTGGCAAAAAACTCTGCCCCCTATTTCGGCTTCTGCTGAACTCCCTTTTTAGTTGCTACCTCGGGTGTTTATATAGGCTTTGAGATTCTTTACTTGGCTCCTAAGTATCCTAATTCAACTAAAATTCCTCCTAGGATGTTTAAGTGGACTTAGGAGTATGTTTCTTTGGCTTCAAACATCCAAATCTGAGTGAAATTGCTCATTCCCGTGGCAGGGGCACGACCATGGTACACGCTCGTGCAAATCGTCTTCAGGCCGTGTCTCGATTCTGTCTATTGGGGCACGATCGTGTAAATCGTGGCATGGCCATGTGAAGTAAGTGTCAAGGCATAGCCGTGTGGCTTGAAGTCCAGGCCGTGCTGAATTATTGGGTTGGCCCAATTTGGTCCGTTTTAAGCCCGTTTTATGTTCTTTTCGTCCTCGGGTGCTTTTCTGAGTATAAACATGAAAAGAAAGGATTAAAAGAACCTTTTTACATAAATCAAAGGCTAAATCATCTAAAAGCATGCTAAATATGGGGTTTAAAATATGTTACTTTTATGGTTTATTAAATACCCCCACACTTAAGCTTTTGCTTGTCCTCAAGCAAAATTCTCAACTTACAATTAAAACAAACTTTCCATAATTCATAATTCCTATCGATAATGTTTCATCATAATTCATAGATTATTTATACATGGATAATTCAACTCAAAGAGTCCTAAATATTCAATCACGATAAGTCATACCTTTGTAGTACGAAAACTTAGGTGTCTCCCCTTATCTGAGTAATTACTTTTAATTCAAAACCGACAAGGATTGACATCCTCACTAAAGGTTCACTCAAATCACTCAAAGTGTTTAAGGTTTAAGAATAAGCACTCATAAGTCTAACCTGAAAAGTTGATCCCATAGGCTTGCCTAAAAATCAAATCTCCACCACTGTATATGAGATGATACACAGATCAAAAGGTCTTTAATCAGGGTTGTACCGAGGCTTGGGTTAAAAGGTATGGATAAAGGCTGAATTAGAAGGTTAAAATCGAGATTGATTTGACAAGTTACCTAACTAAAAACAATGAACCTAGAAAATAAATGATTACATCAATTGAAACTTTAAACTAATAATAATACGAGCTTTTTTTTCTTTGATAATTGAAATTTAAATGCACAAGCTCACCTTCTATACTACTAATACTGAATATACTTCGATTTTTCGATTTTTTTAAGAACAAACTAAAATATTACATCATAAATGATAAATGTAACTACTGAACTAATATAATTCAGTAACTTAATCAAATCAAACCTCGATTAAAGGGTAGTCAAAAGAAAGGGTGATAACAAATACAAAGGGGTTTTGGGTTAATATTAGTGGGTGAGTCAATAAAAAAAAGTTTTTAAGATTCAACGGGGTTCACTAGGGGTTAATTTGTGAAGGAAAGCTTTTTATGGAGTAAGTGGGTTAAATCCTAGGTGCCTTTATCATCTCTATATATCAAATCAAAAGTGTGGTCTCGACATGTATAAACGAGGCAAATTCTAGAATAACAGTTCAAAGTTGACACACTCATAATCAATAAAGTGAGAACAAAAAAGAATATATGCTCTATAAGGCTCAAAATCTCACAAAAATTATGGGTGTTTTTTACCTCAATCCCTATAAATTTCAAACTTCAAAGTAATACTCAAATTCAGTTCAACGACCTATTAATTTTTAATTTTTAGAAAGTAGACTTATCATGCTCGATTCTCTAGTATCCTTCAAATTTAATCATCAATTCACAATTAACTATGACTTACTCTAAAACATATCAATACAAATCATCAAATCAACAGAAATTTCATCCTAATTAGTAATATGAGAAAAATACTTTCCAACAAGACTAAATTCAGGATTTTAAGAATAATACAAAAAGTCAGGTACTTTTACCCCCCACACTTAAGTTGTACATTGCCCTCAATATACAAAGATAGATAAACAATTATGTAATAATAAAATCAAAAGAGAAGGGGAGAAGTAATACTTCCTGAATTTTTGGATGAAGTCTATGAAAAGAAACCGGATAAGATTGGAGGTGAACGTGGGGAAGCATCTCGAACTGTTTGAAATTGAATCCTCGAAGCAGCCGGCTTGGTTTTATTGTATCCTAAGCTAAATCTAAATGCCATAAAGAATAAGAAGAAGAAAATAAAATAAAATAAAGTAAAAAAATGATGAAATAAAATAAAAACAAAAATAAATAATGGAAAATGAAAGACAACTAGAAAAATGGGGAATGAGGTTTAAATAGAGATGTAGCCCGTGTTTTGGGATTTTGAATTTTGAACGCATTCAGGGTATTCGGGCATGGCCGTGGGTATTGTGGCACACCCGTGTCTTTCTTCACACAGTCATTTAATATGGGCGTGCTCCTCCCGTGTTCGATAAGTTAGTAACCTCGCATGGGGTGTCAGCACGGGCGTGGACTATTATCGCCACCCGTGTTGGGAAAAGAATTTTTTTCTATGTCGTGCACGACTACTGGCACGGCCATGGTTCATCCCCGGGCTTCCACACAGCCACGGGCACGCCCATGTGTAGGGCCGTATGGCTTAGAAATCTGCTCTTTGGTTAGTTTATGGTTAGGTGCTAAAAAGAAAAAGAAAAGAAAAAAATAAAAAATGTAAAAATGGGGTTTGTAACACCCCAAACCCGGTCTATGCATTAAGACTAGATTTGGTTTGTTACCTGAATCGAGCTGTGTTTAAATCTTCAATAAGTTGAAAGCTACAATATTATTTATAGGATTTATAAAATTAGAAGAGTATTTGCATTTGATAAATATTAGAAAACATTAGTTGAAAATCATTGTATTATCAAAAGCTTTTAGGTAATTTACTAAAGAGTTAACAATAATAAAAATGTTTATAAAAGAATTTCATATACTTGAAAACCCAAATTTATTTTAATAAAAACATCATATAATCATAGCCCATATTTAAAAGTCCAAAGTATAGTTTAAAAACCAAACACACATAAAATCCATAAATTATTTATAGAGGCCCTTATTACAATAACCCAAAATAGTAAAAATACTTATTAAAAAGTCCAAAGTTTAAATAACCCATGTTTTGCAGTATGGCCTCCACGAAGTCATCCTCGGCCCAAGTCCACGTCAATTTCCATTACCTGAGATGGAAAAATTTAAAGGGGGTGAGTTACTTAGAACTCAGTGTGTAACTCACTTACCACCATTATTGGGCCAGATCGTCAAGATATTATGCTGGGCTTGAGCCCAATTATAGAATTCAACAATATATCATAAAATAAAATAATTTAAAATGCATGTAAAATGAATTTCCCAACCAAACCTAATATCCATCCGCTAACACCCCCGTACCAACCATCACACTTGTGGGGATCAAGTCAACCCACCCCGCCAACACACCAATCGTAGGCATTAAGCCTTTTTATAATTGTGGCAAAGCCACCGAACTAGAGGCAATAAGCCATATTTGTTTTTGTGGCAAGGCCACCGAACTAGAGGCAATAAGCCATAATTGTTTTTGTGGCAAGGCCACCGAACTAGAGGCAATAAGCCATAATTGTGGCAGAGCCACCGAACTAGATTTTGGCAACAGGCCATTCTTCTCTTCATATACCCCACCCCATGCAATTATGTTTATATAGCAAAATATAGTCATATAATAATTTTTATTTAATTCATAACATTGGTGGGTTTTTCATTAAACATTTCATTTGGCCCAAAAATAAATAACTTAGCAATTGCCTATTTAGTAGTTTAGTGGGCTTTGGCCCATTTATCAAACTAGAGTATTTTGACCCACTTTATCGAACTAGAGTATTTTGGCCCGATTTATCAAACTAGAGTATTTTGGCCCAATTTATCGAACTAGAGTATATTGGCCCAATTTATCGAACTAGAGTATTTGGCCCGATTTATCGAACTAGAGTATTTTGGCCCAATTTATCGAACTAGAGTATTTTACGGCCCATTTTCACAAAACATACAATTTTCGTAATAACAAGTAATTTCTCGAGGGCGTTTTCGTAATTTTCACGATTTAGTCGTTTTTACGTATTTTCGTCAAAATATCAATTTTTACGTTTTTACCGATCTAGTCGTTTTTACGATTTTACTTCCATACCGAAATTTACATCCAATCGAGAAATAGTGTGAAGTTACACACCTCGATACCGAGAGTACTAATCCTTCTCGCTCCTCGGCACCTAAAACACATTTCGATCCGTTAGAATACTATTTCGTAAAAATATTCTTAATCGGTAATAGATCCAAAATCTTACCCTCTTGATTTTGAATCACTTCGATTTTCGGCTTCTCCTCGTTTATTGATTCGTTCGTCGCCGAGAATCCACCAACGTATAATGGCTTGGATGTTCGTACTACTTCAAATAATTGACTCCTTCGAAGATGGTCCGCAACCCGGTGGAAAATCCTGACCGCCAAAACCGCTCTTCGTTTAAATGGGGAATTCTACGATCCGCCCTCTTAACGTGACTAACCACCGCCTTTTCTTCCATATTTTGAAAGTCTTCACGATCAAAGGAATATTAGTTAAATCTAAAATAATATCGAATAGTACTAGAGGCTTTAAAAGATGTGATTTCCTTACCACAATAATTCGATTCCAATGTTTCTACGATTCTCCCGATCACTTGAGTTCCGATCTTCCGTTATTGCACTATATAATAAAGAATGAAGCGTTATTAGAACGAACGTTTATTTTGATCCAAAAAAAGGCCTTCATAACACCATTAGTAATCGGTCATAACACTATTAATAAATTGAAACGAAAAAAAAAGAACCCCTTACCTATAATCCACGATCGAAAAGTAAGGATTGAGAAAGGTGATGGATGAAGATTTCGGCTATGTATGATCAAAGAAAAAAATAAAGATTCGGCTAAGGGCACTTCTAGCATTCGGCCATGAGAGAGTTTGATGGAGAAACTTTGAATGAGAAGAATTAAAATATGAAAGAAGAGATGATGATGATATTGTTTGATTTCAATGAGAAGAGAAGAAAAAGATGGATTTTAGGAGATAGTACATTCGGCCATGGTAAAAGAAAAGAGAAAGGATGGTTCTTTTGGTATAGTTGATTTCGGCACTTAGAAGAAATACAAAAGAAAACTCACAAGATGAATAAAAGTGACCAAATGGTCAAAAGAATTTGGCTTTACCAAATGCAAAATTCGGCCAAGATGAGAAGTTGAAAAGAGGGAAAACAAAAATTCTGCACAAGGTGCAAGGAATGACCAAAGAGAAAAAAGAATTCTAAGCCAAAACTAACACAAAAATTCGGCTCCCTCCCTATACCAAGTTGCCGTCCAAGACATGGTCAATTGGCCATGATTTGTTTCCAAAATTTCCCCTTGATATGTGCCTTATGTTCCCCCTATCTTTCCTTAAGTATTTGATTCCATGCCATAAGTTATCTATTTCCATAATCCTTTGATACACTAACCAAAAATAACATGGTCAACACTTACCATATATGTTCTTGGCCGACACTTGCTATACATGTGCAGAAAATTAAAAATAAAAATTCATCTAGATGCTAAACAAGGGATTCGAACCTCTTCCCTCATGCTATAACCCATGCGCCAACTCCACCATGCCATGTACTCAACTTATGACACTCATTAACACTTAATTTAACTTAAGTCTTAATGACCTTTGCTTCTCTTCAATAAATTCTCAATTATTAAATTTATTCCATATCCAAATTATGCTATACTCCTCTTTAGGACTTCAATAAGCACTAAATTAAAAGTAAGGAAATTTTCCTTTAAAATCTAAACAACAATTCATGTAATATATAAACACTCGGATTTTTAGGGTGTTACAGGGTTAGTGCTCGGGTTGCCTCCCGAGAAGTGCTCGTTTATAGTATTAGCTAGACTTTATCTCTAATTCGTATGGTCATGGTGGTTTGAGGAGGTGGAAATCCTTTCTCATGCGATCACTACAGTTATGGATATATAGTTTAAGTCGAGTAATGTTTACCTCAAAAGTGTCAAATTTAGGGTTGCTGACCTCGACTGTGCCGTATAGGAAGACATTTAGTACCTCAAAAGTGATTTCTTCGTTTGTCTTGAGGTCTGAATTGGTGATTCGAGGGTCTTCCTTATTCAACAATACCTGATCTCCTAATTTGAAGTGGATCGTTGTTCATATCAGCTCGTCTGGGGGCTCCTTTGGTTTCACTTCGTGTGGTTCCTGTTCCTCTTTGATTTGTGTTTCCTGCTCTTTTAGTTTGTCAAACCTAAGGCTTTGTTCCTTATGTATTTTTTCTTTGTTGGCACGAGGTCTAAGATCTAGCTCAGCTAAGTGATTTCGTGATCTTCCTGTAAAGAAGGTTGAACCAAATGATTATCAATAGAATTAACATTCGTACCTTTATTACCCGATGTCCTAGCTGAGTTAAGAGCTTGAAGAGTGATTGTTTCGTCGTCTACATGAAGTGTGAGTTCACTGAATTCTTCCTCTGTGTGGTCTTTCTTTATTGCATCAGGATATGGCACACGAGGTTGGTACTCTGTAATTGCCGATTTTGGTAAATCATGACACACCTCAACCTTATCTTTTCTTACCATAGGTTCTTCCCTTGGGTTTGGTTCCACTAGCAATTCACTGTTATGAGCTTGTACGGCTTGGGGCCCATGATTCGGCTCAAGTTTGTAGCCTTGTGCTATTTCCTGTGGTGAAAGTTGAACAATTTGATTATCAACTGAATTTACTTTCTCACCTTCATCACTTGATGTCCTGGCCGAGTCAAAAGCTTGTAGACTGATTGATTCGTCACCTACACGAAGAATGAGTTCTCCTGTACCAACATCAATTTTAGTCCTGGCAGTTGCTAGAAAGGGTTTTCCTAAAATTAAAAGAATCGATTTGTCCTCATTCATGTCTAAGACAACAAAATCTACTGGGAATATGAATTTATCAATTTTGATTAGAACATTTACTATTATACCCCTAGGAATTCTGATAGTTTTATTAGTTAATTGAATGCTCATCCTAGTTTGTCTGGGTTTCCCTAGACTTAGTTGTTTAAAAATTTTATAAGGCATAACATTGATGCTTGACCCTAAATCAGCTAAAGCATTATCAATAGATAAACTACCAATTAAACATGGAATTGTAAAACTCCCTATGTCTTTTTGCTTCTGTGGTAGTACGTTACGTAACATTCTTTGAGCATCTTGCGTTTAATTCCATGTGGTGCTCCTCGTCTAATTTGCGTTTGTTTGTTAAGAGCTGTCTTAAAGATTTTCTCGAGTCTGGTGATAAACCAAAGTAACATATTTCAACCCCATATTTAGTATGCTTTTGGATGATTTAGCCCTTGATTTATGAAAAAAGGTACTTTTAATCCTTTCTTTTCATGTTTATACTCAGGAAAGCACCCGAGGATAAAAAGAATGCAAAACGGGCTTAAAACGGAGTAATTGGGCCTTAGCAAGCAATCAACACGACTGGCCCAAAGCCCACACGATCGTGCCTCTCCAATTACCTAGAGCACGGCCTCAACTAGGAACACACGACTGTGCAGCATCCATTGATCACACGGACGTGCCTGATGATCTGTATGGCCGTGCCCAAATTGACAGACCTGAAGCACGGCCTGAATCCTGACTCACCTGGCTGTGCCCAAAATGATAGAATCAAGACACGGCCCAACCATGATTTACACAGGCGTGTGCCATGGCCATGCCCCTGCCACGGAAGAGAGCAATTTCACTTGGATTTGGATGCTTGAAGCCAAAGAAACATACTCCTAAGTCTACTCCAACACCCTAATAGTAATTCTACTTGAAGGAGATACTTAGGATCCAAGTATAGCATCCCAAAGCCTATATAAACAACCTAAGGCAGATATTAAAGGGGGGATTTTTAGCAGAGGCTTTTGCCGAAGCTTTCATTTTTTAGGGAATCACTTGAAGATAGCCAGTTGATCCATCTAAAGAAGCCAGAACTCCATTCAAGACAGATGATCTCTCCTTCAATTCCTTTAGGGGTTTTAGAGATTTCTTATGTTTTGTTTATTCTTTTACTCTTGAGATGTTTTCGTATTTAGTTATGCACTAAACCCCTCAGAGACTTGAAGGGGATGAAACCTATGATGGATTTTGTTATTTGATTTCTAAATTTATATGATAAGTACTTGGTTTGCTCTTAATTATGTTGCTTAATTTTATCTTATGTGCTTAGGTGAAGGAGGAATAGACCCTACCTAAGAGTAGATCTAGCATAATTGAGCGGAGTTGATCGGGCGCCTAGAGATAGGGTTACGAGATTTTACCTGATTAGGGTGAAAACTAATATGGGAATCCATTGATTGATTTACTACTTCCTTAGGGGGTTATTATAAGAGAATGAGAGTTCCACTAATTAACCTAAGGTTAGACGTTATTCGCCTTAAGAGAGGGTTTAATATAGGTTAGGGAGTCTCACGGATAAAGCTAAGTAAAGAAATCATATGGTTTGGGGAATAAATAATAAGAGAAGTCATAGGTGGATTCTTCCTGAGGGTATCATCTTTATCAACTGAGTTTTCCTAAAGTCTTTCTCCAATTCAATCTTTTGTCTTTGCATTTAGTCTAAGTATTTCATTAGTTTAATAATCCAATCACTCCATATTTTAGGCTAAATAATAGAAAGAAAGTGAGTAGTAGTACTTTTAGGTTCCCTTGGGTTCGATAAGATATTCTTGCCTGAGCTATACTACTGTTCGATAGGTGCACTTGCCTCTATCATTGTCGCAGTCAGTCTATAGATTCGATCACTCTTTTATAAATATTAAAAACCCGACTATTTGACACGATCATCTGGCGTCTGAAAAAGAGCTTCAAGAAGAGGTAAGTTAATATGTATTTTCTTTAAGAGTTTAAGAAACTTACCGAACTGTTCCTCTGAATCGTCTCTTTTTATTGCTTCGGGATAAGGTATGCGAGGTTGGTACTCCTTGATTACCAATTTTTGCTTTTCTTGTGTTACCTCTATCTTTCCTTCGTCTACCTTGGCTTTTTGTATTGGATTGGGTTCATCTAACCCCTTACTGGCATAAGCTGTGATAGCTTGATTTTGCTCCTTTGGATTGATATTAGTGTTACAAGGTAGACGTCCTTGCGGTCGTTCCGACATCAACTTTGTGAGTTGTTCGACTGCATTAGTGGCTGCCTTGACTGACTTAGTAAGTTCCCCGAATCAGTTCTCGTTGCTTTTACTTGTTTTTTCAGTTTCTTAGAGACGATTTTTGTGTTTTCCATGAATTTTTTCAGCATTTCTTCAAGATTCAACTCCTCTTCTTGTTGGTGAGGTGGTTGTTGAAAATCTAGAGGAAATTTCGATCTTTGGCTATTTTGATCATCCCACGAGAAATTGGGATGGTACTTCCAACCTGCATTGTAAGTGTCACTATAAAAATTATTTTGATATCTAGAATAGTTACCTATATAGCGAGCTTGCTCGTTTTCCATGCCATATCCATAGGGTGGGTACTCAGGATTCACCACGCCTCCTAGATTCAAATCATATTGTATTTCTGGATGTACCTGCGAGGGACTATACCAATCATCAATTTTTTTATTCATCATCTCTAACTGATTAGATAACCTAGTCACCATGTCGAGGTTGAAAACACTGGTTGCTTTAGTAGGAATTGCTCCCATGCCTTGCCACTGATAATTATTCAGTGCCATCTTTTCCATGGACTAAAGTTTTCTGCCAAAAGCAAAATAGAGGAAAAAATTAGCAAAGTAAAAATAAAGAATAATATAATAATAAATTGCAAATAAATTTTTTTTGGCTAAAGTAATAGAAATAGAGCTTTATTAATATTTTAGAGATCCCCAGCAACGGTGCCAAAAACTTGATCTTGTCAAACAATCGAGTTTTAATATTTATAAAAAAGAATGATCGAACCTGTAGACTAACTATGACAACGATAGAGGCAAGTGCACCTATCGAACAGTAGTATAGTTTAGGCAAGAATATCGTATCGAACCCAAGGGAACCTAAAAGTACTACTACTCACTTTCTTTCTATTATTTAGCCTAAAATATGGAGTGATTGGTTTATGAAACTAATGAAAAACTAAACTAGATGCAAAGACAAAAGAATGAATTGGAGAAAGACTTTAGGAAAACTCAGTTGATGAAGACGATACCCTCAGGAAGAATCCACCTATGACTTCACTTATTATTTTTTCTCCAAACCATATGATTTTCTTTACTTAGCTTGATCCGTGAGACTCCCTAACCTATATTAAACCCTCTCTCGAGGCGAATAATGTCTAACCTTAGGTTAATTAGTGGAACTCTTGTTCTCTTATAATAACCCCCTAAGGAAGCAGTGAATCGATCAATGGATTCCCAATTAGGTTTCACCCTAATCCGACAAAATCTCGTAACCCTATCTCTAGGCGCCCGACCAACTCTGCTCAATTATGCTAGATCTACTTTTAGGCAGGGTCTATTCCTCCTCTACCTAAGCACATCAGATTAAATTGAGCAACATAATTAAGAACAAACTAAGTACTTATCATATAATTTAGAAATCAAATAACAAAATCCATCATAGGTTTCATCCCCTTCAGGTATCTGAAGGGTTTAGTTCATAAAAAAATAAGAAAACATCTCAAGAGAAAAGATAAAACAAAACATAAGAAATACTTAAAACTCCCTGAAGGAATTGAAGGAGAGATCCTCCGTCTTGAGTAGAACTCCTGCTTTTTGAGATAGATCAACTGGCTATCTTTAAGTAATCCCCTGAATAAAAGCTTTGGTAGAAAACTCTGCCCCCTATTTCTGCTTCTGCCAAACTCTCTTTTTAGTTGCTACCTTGGGTGTTTATATAGGCTTTGAGATGCTTTACTTGGCTCCTAAGTATCCTAGTTCATGTAGAATTCCTCCTAGGATGTTTAAGTGGACTTAGGAGTATGTTTCTTTGGCTTCAAGCATCCAAATCCGAGTGAAATTACTCATTCCGTGGCAGGGGCACGACCATGGTACATGCCCGTGCAAATCATCTTCAGGCCGTGTCTCGATTCTGTCGATTGGGGAACGGTCGTGTAAATCGTGGCATGGCCGTGTGAAGTAAGTGGCAAGGCACGACCGTGTGGCTTGAAGTCCAGGCCGTGCTGAATTCTTGGGTTGGCCTAATTTGGCCCGTTTTAAGCCTATTTTACGTTCTTTTCATCCTCGGGTGCTTTTCTGAGTATAAACATGAAAAGAAAGGATTAAAAGCACCTTTTTACATAAATCAAAGGCTAAATCATCCAAAAGAATGCTAAATATGGGGTTTAAAATATGTTACTTTTACGATTTATCAGTCTCTATCTATCTTTTTATTTATCTCTCCATCATTTTCCCGGTTTCTTAGTTATTTGGTTCTGGAATGGAATGTTCAGGATGATCATTCACATGGTTGCAAGTGCCCATACAGATTCAGGCGTGATGGAGTCAAGATCTGTGAAGGTACTAGGATACTTTTACATGGTTTCTTCATTTAATATCATCAAGAGCCATTCTCAACACTTGGAATAGACAACTCATTAGATTTTTGCTTTCTCCTTTTTGTCAATGAGTTCATTTAATATTATGTGTGGTTTTATTGATCTGAGGAACACATGTGAATTATAAGAGGCTTAACTGCTATTGCTACATCAGATTGGTGTTTTAGACACCATGAAGTTTTCGAGATTTTGGGTGCAGAATTTTAGTTTCAATTAGTGCTCTCGGCATCTAAAATGATGTGATGGGAGTTTGGTAAAATCTTAAATCACTTGTAGAGATTTCTGATGTAGGAGGAACTTTCTAGTAAAAGCTAAAGTATTGGTACCTTTTATAGGCAAGGGATGAGCTTAAAGTGAGGTTTTCTAGAAGGCCTCCTTATTCCAAAGACAAAAGAGGTGCTCATTCTATGACTTTTAACAGCACGCCATTCATAAATTTTCTCCTAAAGAAGAATATGGACTCCAAATTAACATGCCCTTCTGTTATTCATTAATTATGTATTGATCTTGTTTTGAGCTGTGATATTGAAGGTTTTAGAATCTTTGTTACTTAAACGGTGCCCTCATCGTTTAGAAATCCAAAGTATTGTACTTACTGAAATAGAAAGTAAGTTGCATTGGCATTGATATTGGTGTATCTTTCCATTGATCATATCCTAACAGAATTCATTTCTATGGCTTATGTTATGCATAAAATTGCTAATGGTTGGTTGTAATTCGAAGAAGATGGGATATTTCTTACTCATACTTTTTTTAATTTGATTTCAAGTGTTATATGCTGAATTGGTCCAAAACAGGAGTTCTATCTTTGAACTAAAAATAAAAAGGTTAGAGAGCTATAGCAACAGACAAGTTACATATTCAAAACGCAAAACTAGAATCTTGAAGAAAGCTAAGGAATTATCAATATTATGTGACATTCACATTATCCTTCTAATGTTTTCTCCAACAGGAAAGCCTACCTTATTCCATGGAGAGCGCGGTATCATAAGAATGAGAATGCTATTTTATATTCTTGGAGGGTCTAATTCATACTTTCCTCAATATATTTATTCTTCATTTTCCATAGATTATACTTTTTATGATGTTTATTCCCATCATTGTTGTTTCTCTTGCACCTCTGTTACACCTTTTGAGTAATATAATATCATTTTGTTTGCAAATTCTAGCTATATTAAACCTTTTGGTATCTATTGGCTTTCGATGATCGATGGTGAAATAATTTTATGTACGTATCATGTATAACAATAGCGTAAGTAGAAGCTATAGTAATTGAAAATGATTTATACCCACCGCAGATAAAAATTTAATTTTTTCGGTGTCACCTCACATTTTTATTCTTAGCAACTTTGATAATTACTGACCTAAGCTTGGTGGACTTTGATTTTAATGATGTATTGGTTGCCATTTTGATCTATGGATTTGTGCTTTATTTGGGTTTCTTTATTTAACAATATACAAATATGTATCGAGTATATGTTACGGTGATTCTTTGTTTACTTAGTTACGCATAGTTTGTGTCTATATCAATACTTCAAAATAGTCATGGGTATAACTGTTTAAATAATGTTATATTTATGCGCTTAGGTATTTATATATCTGATTGATGCCGTTAGAGGGATAACTTGTATGAAAGGTAACAAATGGGGCTCACTTTGGTTGTTTGCTTTTATCAACAATATTGAAGAGGTTATTGTGAAGTTTGCACAATTAACGCTGCAAGAAAGGGCAAAGAGGTGTCAAATCTGAATTTTAATGTCTTTCAGTGAATAGTCTATTCATATTGAAATGACATTATAGCTAACTGATTTTCGTTAGTCTGCAACAAGAAGCTGGAGAGCCTCAAAGTAAGACTACTTGCAACTCATATTCTTCAATATGTTCATCTTCCTTCCTTACCAAGTGAAGATTTTAATTTTTAGGTCTTGTGATTGAGAATATAGGCACTGAAGAAAACCTTCATGAAATTGGATCATGATCTAAACATACATGACTTTCTAGGTGCAAAGTATGTCGCTTTATCTCAATTTCTTCGGATAAATATTTCGCTTATGAGGGATGTTGGGAAGAATCTAATTTTTATTTATTTTATTTTGGGCCCTTGCGACAATCAATCTATTGAGGTAAGAAGTTTTTGACATTACATGTATCCTTTTTATCTTGAATTTTCAAGTTATTGTTATTTCGTTATGTGCCCAGGTTATTGCTATTTTCAGAAATGACAAAAGAAGTATCAAGGTTTCGAGCTCACTTGTGAAGTACATAAGAGACCGAGGTGCACCTTTGGAGCTTTTGGTTGTTAAAAGTATTGATTTTTCTTTTGGTCTTGTTTGAAAATGTCGACATGAGATGACGGTCACATCTTACTTCTTCTTTTTTTTTTATCCCATTATAGAAAATTATATTTGTATTTCATTTCTTAAGTAGCTTCTCCCTATATTTTAATTCCCCAACCTTTGGACCTGAAATATAATGGTTAGATCCTTACAACTCATAATTTTGAACTCTAATAATAACACCAATGCAGTGCAATAATTTCAACCTCTATCCATTATAACATTGTTTAACAAAACTATAGACCCTAATTTGTAGGTTCCCATCCATTTCTTGTGAGATATTTACATGTGAGATTGATGTTATTCTGAAGACTTTAATTGAGGATGAAGAGGTATGGGTTCCCATTCATTTCCTGCGAGATATTTACATGTGAGATTGATGTTATTCTAAAGACTTTAATTGAGGATGAAGAGGTATGGGTTCCATTTTCATTCTTGATTATGCATCTTTAGTTATGGAAATTGCTATGATTTTGTTTCATATGCTTTTTTCTTTGTTGCAGTTCATGAACTTGCTTTTCTCCTTCTTGGAACCTAACCGTTCTCATAGTGCTTTGCTAGCTGGTTATTTCAGCAAGGTGTGTTGTTCATGTTTTGATTTTTTCTGTGTGTTTTTTATGTCATGTTTTCTATGACTACTACTTGCTTATTATCACCACTTGATACATTCCATTTCCTTTTGGACATTAGGTTGTTATAGGCCTCATGCTACGGAAGACTATTCCACTTATGCACTACGTCCAAGTAAGTAAAGCTTTATCACTTAGACTTCTTGCAAATATGTTGTAAGCTTCTTCTATGAATTACACCTCTGATTTGAACTTTACGTTGTTCCCAAAATTGAGCTTTGCATGGTTTATTTGACATGGACATGCATGATCCACTATAAAATTTTCATCTGTAAGCATAGTTAAACATGCTTAATTAGTGTTGTAATAAATTCGTGGACTTTATCTAAACCTTTTCTCTAGTGGGCTAGTTCTCTGGATTTGGCATGGTAAAATGTAAACCTAGTAATTTGCATGACAAAGTTGAGCTTGTTGGTAGTTTATGATCCATTAACTACAAAAGATAGAATATATTTTTAATCTATTTATAGGATTTATTGAGACAATTTGTTAATGACACATCAAGAGGTGTTGCATAACTGGTTGATTTGATAGGAATCACTTCCATCATGGAGGTAACTAAGATATTCTTTGTTATTTTATTGCAGATGGGTTTCATATGGTTTTTCATTAAATATTTTGGGTGAAATTTGATATAAGTTTGTGCCTTTTCACAGGTTTTGATTCGGTTAGTAGGTGCTGATGATCATGTGTATCCTAATTTTTTGGATGTAATGCAATGGTTAGCTGATAGCAATTTGCTAGAAATGATCGTGGATAAATTGAATCCATCAATAAGTGCAAATTTTTTGTTTCATCCTTGTAATGACATGTCATACTTTGTAACAAGTGTCTCACATGTTTTTTAAAACGTCTAGTGCCCACACGAAGTTCATGGTAATGCAGCAGAAACATTATGTGCAATAACACGGAATGCCCCATCAGCTTTAGCCAATAAGGTCTCTAGTCCAAGGTTTGTGCGATCTAGTTCCTTCTTATCTCTTCTAAACTTGCATCATCATCTCAATTCTCCATTGTGTATATGTTTGTGACTTGACCTGTAATTTTGCACATGTATGACAGTTTTGTAGCAAGGATATTTGCAGTAGATGGTTCCAGGCCGGTGACACATTCTGGATGCACACATGCCTACTTGCTAATCATTCTCAAAGATTAAATAGAAAGCAATCTTATTTGTTTATGTATGTATTATGTATTGACATGTATATTGGAAATTGACATCTAATAGCCATTTTAATTTTTGGAAATGGATTTGTGGCGTTTTAATAATATTTTAATTTTTTATTTTTTATGACCTTTAGCGGCATTCTTGTAAAAGCGCCGCTAAAGATATGACTTTTAGTGGCGTTTTTAAGGAACCGTCGCTAAAAGTCTTATTTTTTAGCGGTGCTTTTTATAAAAGTGCCGTTAAAGACCAGCGCTTTATAGTGGCATTTTTTAAAAAGCGCTGCTAAAGACAAGGACTTTTAGCGGCGTTTTTTAAAAAGCGCCGCTAAAGACCAGGACTTTTAGCGGCGTTTTTTTAAAATAAACGCCGAAAATTTTAGCGACGGTTTTTGCGGTGCTTGTAAAAGTGCCACTAAAGGCCAAAAGAACGCCGCTAAAAGTCTGTTTTGCTGTAGTGATTGCTAGGTTATTAGTCATTACCCTAAGAATATAATTGACTATGTGTCCAAGGAAAGTTAAGAGAATTAATGAACGGGAACCATCGACGGCTCCAAACCTCTCTAATTTCCTGAATCTAAATGTTGGAAGATATTTTATAAAAATCTAAGGAAAAACATTTATTCAAGAACAAGGGTTTTAACCGTTAATGATCCTATGTCAGGAGATATGACCTCTAATTAGAGATCATAGATGCGAACATTTTTGTACAATCCCAAAAGACTCTTGTGGTCCCCATAGTTCAGGAATTCTATTAATCTTGAAAAGGCCAAGAGTCTAAGAAAACTAAAGGATACACATGGGATACAATACTAGTGTAAGGGAAAGAAGTACTAATTACCCCTCGGATTATTTGTGAATTTTATAATGCTCCATTTTATGTATATATTGGTGTGACAATTGCAGACTTAGCCTCACATAAATCTCTACTAATTTGATTTAAAAAGAGAAAACTAATTAGCAATTGAACAATATTAAGTTCCAACAAGCTAGAGAAATGGCTTCACAAGTTTCTCAAATCCTTGCTTCACCCATTTCCTGCAACATGGAAAATCGTCCCAAGGCCGATTTTCATACTGGCATTTGGGGACATGTCTTCCTCATTTGCCCTGATAAGGTATACATACAATACATACATACATACATACATACATATTTTTGTATATATGAATATGAATTGTGTTTAATACGAATATATTTTCATATTGGAGTAGGTTATTGATACTACAACTCAACAACGTTATGAAGAATTAAAAGAAGTGAGGAGGATGCTTGTGGCGCCCATTGATACTTCAATTTGAAAGCTGCCCCTAATCGATGCAGTCCAAATATTGGGCTTTGAAAAAGAGATTGAAGATGCATTAGAAGCAATATACAATGACAACAATGAAGCCGATAATGATCTCCTTACTACTTCTCTTCGATTTCGATTACTTAGAGAGCACGGCTTTGATGTTTCATGTGGCAATTAAATCTTGACTCTGGATATTGTTTGAGCAAAGGTATTCTACAAATTCAAAGATGAGGAAGGGAATTTCAAGTCATCTCTGACGAATAATGTGCAAGGACTGTTGGAACTTTACGAAGCTTCCTATATGCGTGTGCATGGGGAAGATATATTGGATAAGGCTATTTCTTTCACCACCACTCACCTAACTCTTACAGCTGCAACTTTAGACTATCCTCTTTTAGAGCAGGTTACTCATGCCTTAAAGCAGTCAATCCGAAGAAGCTTGCCAAGGGTCGAGGCTAGGTGATACATTTTCATATACCAGGATATTGAATCCCACAATAAGGCATTGTTGGAGTTTGCAAAGATAGATTTCAACTTGTTACAACTTTTGCACAGGAAAGAGCTAAGTGAGATTTGCAGGTAAATGTTTGGATCTTTTTTATCTAGCAAAGGTTGTCCGAATTAATCACTAGAATTAAAAATTCAGTACTCTTTTCTACTAAATGAAATGAGTATTAGATTGTCCTAACGAGTATGAATTATGTTGTTTTCTGGTAGGTGGTTGTAACATACTGAAAAAGGCCTATGCATTTTCGGTTCAATTGTACATAATGACATGTCTTATGCGTTATGAATAAATTTTGAATAATTTTTGGAAACCTAAGAATGTATGGGAATGTTACGTTAAAAAGAGGAAAGTTGATATTTTGGAAACTTAAGTAAAATAGGAAAGTAAACATTTTGGAAACCTAAGTGAAATAGAAAAGTGAACATTTTTTAAACCTAAGCAAATAGGAAAGTGAACATTTCTGGAAACTTGCAAATGTAAGGAAATGTCATGTTTAAAGAGCCGAAATAAAATTTTTGGAAACTTAGAAATGACTTAGAAATGTCGAGTTTTAAAGTTAAAAGAGGGAATTAAGGCAAGGTGGCCTTAAAAGAAAAAGTTTGTGAAATTTGACACACAAACAGGCTTGGAAAAGTGGCCTGAAGATGTCACTTAGGGCCTATGGAAATGGCGCCATATGCAAGAGGAATGGGCCTGGGTTCGAGTCACTTGAGAAGCAAATAAAGGAGGTTTTATTTTGCTCCCGTAAGACCGAGGTGGACGGCACATGCTTCTAGAAAGGAGGTGTTTTATTTTCATAAATATTCGATTAAAAGGGTGATAAATAAAGGATTTTTAGATTGAGAGATAAATGTTGGATTAAATGTTTTTAATAAAGTGATAATTAAAGGATAATATAATCATAAAGGAAGAGTGGTGACCAAGTAGGGGACTCTAGCCGTGTAAATTCGGCTAAGGGAGGAGAAGTAAGGCCATTCTTCCATCTTTTCTAAGTGATTGCGAAAATTCCTAGCCCACTCTTTTCTGTCAAAATTTTCCTTAAGCAAAAATCCATCTTTTCTTCTTCTTTTCTCTTCTCTTGTCAAAACCGAAACCTCTTTGATCCTCGTCTAAGTCTCCATAGCCGAATCTTTGTGGCTTCAAACAAGGGTGCCGTCATTGTGGTGTTAAGGTAAGAACAATGGATTCTTGTTGTTCAATCTCTTTTAATCAAGATTTAGGAACTGACCCTTTTGGTTGTCTCTTGGCCAAATATTAAAGGAGGAATTCCGGGATTTCAGATCTAAGGAATTTCGGCTAATCAGGAAGAGAATTTCGGGATTCAAGGATTTAAGGTAAGAAACTATAAGATCCAAAGGCTTTGTTTGAAGTGTTAGAAGTGGATCTAACAGATATCATGTAAGTTTCAACATCTCCATAGCCAAGGGTACTTTTTGGGATCACAAGGTATATGTTTAAGACATTCGACCAAAGGCCTATTTTTAATGTTTGGATTTATTATCAGAAGCCGAAAACTAACCCGTGAAGTAATATAGTGTTTAGCCAATTTCACAAGGGAGGAATATAAAGTTCCAGCATTTGATTCTTAAATTCAATTCAGCAACAAGGTAACTAATACTAATCCTATTAGGATTTGGATTAGTGGCCGAATGGTCTTTTTAAATAGAAAGTGATGAATTTATGTAGGATTTGAGATCTAAATCTGTAAATCGATTTTCTTCGAGATTTCGAGGACTTTGTTAAACGAATCAGGTGTGTACCCCACATTACTTTATAATATGTTTCATGGCCTGTTTAATTGAGATATGTGATATTAAGAATATGAAAGTGGCTAAAGTACCATGATATGGTACTAAGTACTGTGCACGCTTCCTACTTCTACTAGGAATATGAAAATGTTATTTGAACATGAGAATATGATAAGAATGTGAACTTTGGCATATTATGCATATTATTATTATGGGCATATGGGTTTATTTTGAAAGGGAAGTAAATATGGTGACCTAAGACCACGAACACGGTGACCTAAGACCGTGATATCTCAAAAGTGGTGACCTAAGACCACGAGAATCTGAAAGTGGTGACCTAAGACCACGAATGCGGTGATCTAAGACCGCGTTTTTGGTGTGTAGTGGAAGGAGGGTCGACTTAGTAGTCTCCACGGTGTATTTGGCGGTGCACGGGGTGTGTAGCGGATGGATAATTAGGTGCAGGTTTGGGAATGCATCATAACTTGTATTTTATGTTTTGAATGTGTAACTATTGTATGCCCGATTCTATTATGATTTAGTGTCGTGTACACATTGAGTCTGTTTGACTCACCCGTTGTGGGAATATTTTTTCGGTGATGAGCGGTGATGGACCGGACGGCGAGAACTTGTGGTGGCCATGCACAACATGAAGTTTATACTTTCATGGAATCTTAATTTATTTTAGTATTTTGAATTATTTGGAAATTATGATTTGATGTAATAAAGCCACAAGGCCATGATGAACGATTTTATTTCTGCTTGTTGTTTAATTGTGTTTTAAAAATTTTGATTGAGTTAAAGACTAAGTATTTTATTTTAAAATATACTCTATATGTTTTATCACTTAAAATTAAAAGGGTTTCTAATATAAAAATTCAAATTGGTTTTCAACACAAGCCCAACCCAAACATTTTTCTTTAAAATCGCACAAGTTTTTCACAAAGTAACAAAAGAATTTGAACCGGTTTACTTGAGGAACATACGAGATCTGTCGGGCTCGTGGGTCGGTGTGGGTGTTTCAATTTGGTGTCGAGCCAGTTTTAAAACTCTCCTACTGTGGGCTAAGGCCCAAAACATTTTCAAAGCGAGCCCAAATGAGTTTTTGAAAATATTTTATGAAATAAGGTGTTTTCGGCATGGCACCTAAGTCTCCAACCCATGATCCACCGGTAAGTACCCTAACTATTTGGGTGATTATGTGAATTATGTTATGAATATTAGAAGGGTAGAAAAGGCATGGAACGTAGAATAGCATGATAGGAACTTGAACCCTAGGACTAGCCTACTCAAACACAAATACATAAGACTTAATGCACTCAACAAACCTATGGCTAAGTCACTGAGTTAGGGTGTGGTAACCCCTGTGCGCATGTCTAGGATTGGATCCGGAAGAGCACAGTATTTAAGCGGTCTTAGTGACTCACCTCCTCTTCGCAGAATCCTTCACAGTGCGTAGCTTCTGCTCACCCTAACCTAGAGGGCTCGGTTGGTGTGGCAACCTGCATGCATGTCAGGAATGGTTTCGGTGGGAGCTTGGTATTTAAGCGATCTGCGTGACTCACCTCCTCTCCACTCGAATCCTACAGTGCGTAGCTTTGGTTCACCCCGACCAAGAGGGCTCGGTCAGTTAAACACAATGACTAAAACCCGAAAGGAACTAGCCGTGTTTTATAAAAACAACAAAACCCTAGTTTTTAAAACTTTCTTTTAAATTCGTGAAAACCATCTTTACAAAATTTTCCAGAAAAAAATTTTTGCTTTACGAAATTACAAAAATGCCCTTAGTGGTAAAATTACCAAAATGCCCTTGGTTTATAAAAGGACCAACTACTCAACAGTTCTATCAAAATTTCATTATTTTATAAACATTCAACAACTCTAATTTGTAAAATATCAAAAAAAATACCTTGATTTTGGAAAATTACAAAATTACCCCTAACTTACAAAATTACCAAAATGACCCTGGTTTCCAAAATTTTTGCAACATCACTGTTTTGGAAAATACAATTCTCAAAAAGAACCCTCAAAGTTTTACAACTTTTGAAATATCCCTGATTTATTAAATTTTACAAATTTACCATGATTTGTGAAAAATTATCGAAATACCCCTGAGGTCCAAAATTACCAAAATACCCCTAGATTTTAACATTTTTCCAAAATACCTCAGGAATTTAAAAATATCAAAATACTTTGTGAAAAAATCACCAAGGAACTTTTTTTTTGAAAAATTACGAAAATACCCCTAGGTAGTGAAAAACAACAACAATGAAAAACTACAACATTTCTCTGAATGAACGAAAGTTCATAACTGTTTGGTGGATGGATGAATGAATGAAAAGACTGTGTGCATGTATGAATACAAAAGAACCACTCCTAAATTCTTTTTCATAAAACTCCTTCGCGGGTAAACAAGTGAAACAAAAGTACTAATTCATAAAACTTCTTAATCAGATCACGACGCTAGAAATGAGCTCTAGAGGACGTGGTCGTCGTGGACGAGGTAGAGGAAGGATGACTGTGTCAGAACCCATTAGATCGGGTCAAGGGTCTGACAATGAGATACCACCACCACCACCACCCCCAACTGTGGGTGTTGAGCAGCAAGCTCAGACGGGGAAGATCTTTGTCGCAGTTGTCTTTGCAGTATTGGAATTAGTGGTCAGTGCGAGGAAATTCGAGAAATCAAAAGTCTGTGCCTGAACGGCTCTAAGCTAATGGAACTAAAATGTTTCGTGGAGTGTCTGGAGTAGCACCCAGTATAGCTGAGTACTGGTTGGAAGCAACTAAGCGCATCATGGATGAGCTTGATCTGACCCCGAGGAAAAGTTAAAGGAATGGTGGCCTTTGTTATGCGATGAAGCGTATCAGTGGTGGATAACTGTTCGGGATGGTACCACAGTTGAGGATCTGACCTGGGAGTACGTTAAGGAAGCTTATCAGAAGAAGTATGTGGGAACCAGGTATACTGATGAGCAAAGGAATGCTTTTAGAAATTTGGTTCAAGGAACAAGTCCGTGGCGAGTATGAGGCAGAATTTTTAAGGTTGAGCTGTTATGCTCGAGGTGTAGTGGCAACTGAGCATGAGCGCTGTGTCCATTTTGAGGACGGGCTAAGGGATGATCTGAGACTGTTGATAGCACCGCATCAGGAGTGGGAGTTCTCTACTTTGGTAGAAAAGGCCAAGGTGGTCGAGGGAATCAAGGATTCTACAAAGCAGGCTATGGATAGGAATAGGCCCAAAAGAGGTTTTGGGTCATCTGGAAAGGTTCATAAGAGGCCTAGAGTTAATGGGCCGCGAGGTCAGCAAGCTGAATCAGAAGGGCGATATCGACCTTGTGATGTGTGTGAAAAGAAGCACCTAGGAGAGTGCTGGAGGAAAATCGAAAGATGTTTTAGGTATGGGTCCAAGGACCATGTGGTCAAGGATTGCCCCAAGAACACAAAGGAAAGCCGGCCAGCAGCTCAGAATGTTAGTCAGGCTAGTAGAGGAGGACCGCAGTCTCAACGAGGTCGTGGTTCGAATAACTGAGAAAATAGTACTGGTAGAGGCCGTGGAACACAGGGTAGAGGTGCTGCTAATACTAAGGCAAGGTAATCGGGTTTGGTTTATGCGGTTCACCGGAAGGAGGATGGAGACACGCCGGATGTTATAACCGGTACGCTCTTTATTTTTGACAAGCCCTATTTTGCTCTAATTGATGTGGGCTCGACCCATTCCTATGTTGCATGTAGTATAGTGGACACACTAGGCCTAGACTCTGAACTTTCTGATAGGCAGATGACTGTAGTAAGCCCATTAGGCCAAACTGTAGTGGTTGATAAGATCTTTCGGAATGTACCCTTAGAGATTCAGGGAGTAAACTTCCGGGCTGACTTAATGGAACTACCCTTTGGAGAGTTTGAGCTCATACTTGGTATGGATTGGCTAGTAGAGCACCGAGCCGTGTTAGATTGTGCGGCTAAACGAATGGAACTAAGGACCCCGGAGGATGAAGTAGTAGTAATGATCGGAGAAAGGAGGAACTACCTGTCTAACATAGTTTCAGCGCTGAAGGATGAGAAAATGGTTAGGAAAGGGTGCAAGGCATTCTTAGCCTTTGTAAGTGCGCTAGGTGGAAAGGAAGAAGGTGTTAGTGGAGTGAGAACGGTAAAGGACTTTGAAGATGTATTTTCGGAGGAATTATCAGGAATACCCCCAGATAGGGAGGTGGAATTTGGAATAGATTTGTTATCGGGAATGACTTCTGTGTCAATCGCTCCATACCGAATAGCGCCAAAGGAGTTAGTGGAGCTCAAGGCTCAAATCCAAGAGTTGTTGGATCGTGGGTTCATTCAACCCAGTGTGTTTCCATGGGGAGCACCGGTCCTGTTTGTAAAGAAGAAGGACGGAACTATGCGGATGTGCATAGACTACTGTCGATTGAATAAGTGACCATTAAGAACAAGTATCCTTTGCCAAGGATCGATGACTTGTTCGATCGGTGAAGGGGCCTGATATTTTCAAAGATCGACTTAAGGTCGAGATATCATCAGTTGAAGGTGAAGGAGGTTGATATCCATAAGACTGCTTTTAGGACAAGACACAGCCATTTTGAGTTTGCGGTGATGCCATTTGGATTGACGAACACTCCAGCCGCATTCATGGATATGATGAATCGGGTTTTCCAACCCTACTTGGATAGGTTCGTCGTTGTGTTCATCGACGATATTTTGGTATACTCAAAGTCGAAGAAGGAGCATGATGAGCATCTACGAGTTGTACTACAAATGTTAAGGAGAAGAAGTTTCATGCCAAATTGACAAGTGTGAATTTTAGCTTAAGGAGGTGGCATTCCTAGGACATGTGGTATCCATGAAGGAATAAGAGTGGATCCTAGGAAAATTGAAGCGGTGTTGGATTGGAAACCACCTAGGTGCTGTGGTGAGATCCAAGTTTCTTAGGTTTGACAGGCTATTACAGAAGGTTCGTGGAAGGGTTCTCGTCAATAACCGCGCTTTGACAAAGTTGCTAAGGAAGTACCCTTTGAATGGACGGATAAGCAACAGGAGAGCTTTAAAAATCTTAAAAAGGTGTTGACGAAAGCTCCAGTGTTAATTCAGCCGGAGGTAGGAAAAGATTTTGTGGTGTACTGTGATGCTTCGCATACGGGGTTAGGCTGTGTGCTAATGAAAGATGGAAAAGTGGTCGCTTATACGTCTCGGCAGTTAAGGCCTCATGAGGTTAACTACCCAACTCATGACTTGGAACTGGCAGCAGTGGTTTTTACCCTTAAGGTTTGGAGGCACTACCTTTATAGAGAAAGGTCAGTTATCTACACAGACCACGAAAGTCTTAAGTACTTGTTGACTCAGAAGGAGTTGAACTTGAGGCAACGAAGGTGGGTGGAATTGTTGAAGGACTACGATTGTTCGATAGAATATCATCCCGCAAGGCGAATGTGGTGGCGATGCCCTAAGTAGGAAGGTTGTGTCGGATCTAAGGGCTTTGTTTGCTCACTTAAGTCTGTATGATGATGGAAGCTTGTTGGCAGAGTTGCAAGTCAAGCCCACATGGCTGAAGGAAGTGAAAGAGGGACAATTGGCTGATAAGGACCAAAGTGCTAAGTTATAGCAAGTACAGGACCAAGAGTTAAAGGATTATGACATTAATGATGAAGGAGTATTGTGCTACAAAGGTAAAGTCTGTATACCGAGCGACAAGGAGTTAAGACAAAGGATTCTTCGGGAGGCGCATAATAGCCCTTATGCTATGCATCCCGGAGACATTAAGCTGTATAGAGATCTAAGGGAACAATTTTGGTGGTCTGATCTTAAGCGGAAGTGACCGAATTAGTGGGGAAATGCCTGACGTGTCAGCAAGTTAAGGCTGAACACCAAGTCCCATCGGGATTGCTTCAACCAATCGAAATTCCGTAATGGAAGTGGGAGAGAATTACCATGGACTTCGTTAGTGGGCTTCCCCTTACGCCTACTAAGAAGGACTCGGTATGGGTGATAGTGGATCGTTTGACCAAGTCCGCACACTTCATCCCGGTAAGAGTGGACTATTCTCTTCAAAAGTTAGCCAAGTTATATGTGGTGGAAATCGTGAGGTTACATGGAGTACCAGTATCGATCATCTCCGATAGAGACCCAAGGTTCACGTCTCGATTTTGGAAGGCACTTCATCAAGCTTTAGGCACTAAGTTGGTCTTCAATACGACTTTTCATCCACAATCGGATGGGCAGTCTGAACGGGTTATACAAGTGTTGGAGGATATGTTGATAGGCTGTGTGATGGATTTCCGAGGAAGTTGGGAAGACTATTTGCCTTTAGCTGAGTTCGCCTACAACAACAGCTATCAGGCTAGCATTCGGATGGCACCATATGAAGCGTTGTATGGTCGGAAGTGTCGAACTCCTACTTGTTGGGTGAGTTAGGAGAACGTCGAGTTTTGGGTCCGAGTTAGTGGCGGCGAGGAAAAGGTTGAGATAATCCCAAGCATGATTAAAGGAAGCCTCGATGGCGAAGTCATATCACGAGACCTTAGACGGAAGGAGATAGAGTTTGAAGTGGGAGATCAAGTGTTTTTAAAGGTCTCACCTTGGAAGAAGGTTATGAGGTTCGATCGCAAAGGGAAGTTAAGCCCAAGGTTTATAGGGCCCTATCGAGTACTGAAGCGAGTTGGACCAGTGGCATACCAATTGGAGTTGCCACCAGAGTTGCGGCAGATGCACGACGTATTCCATGTATCCATGCTACATCGTTACCGATCGGATCCGTCTCATGTGATACCTGTTGAAGAGGTGGAGCTAAGGCCAGACTTATCCTACGATGAAGAGCCGATTCGGATCTTGGAACGTGATGTGAAAGTACTACGAAGGAAGTCAGTTCCTCTAGTCAAAGTGTTATGGCGCAATCATGGATCGGAAGAAGCTTCGTGGGAGTCAGAAGAGACAATGCGACAGTAATACCCTCAACTATTTTAGTTAGGAAATTTTGAGGACGAAATTATTTTAAGGGGGTAGAAGCGTAACATCTTGAAAAGGGCCTATGCATTTTCGGTTTAATTGTACATAATGACATGTCTTATGCGTTATGAATAAATTTTGAATAATTTTGGAAACACGAGAATGTATGGGAATGTTACGTTAAAAGAGGAAAGTTGATATTTTGGAAACCTAAGTAAAATAGGAAAGTAAACATTTTGGAAACCTAAGTGAAATAGGAAAGTGAACATTTTGGAAACCTAAGCAAATAAGAAAGTGAACATTTTGGAAACTTGGAAATGTAAGGAAATGTCATGTTTAAAGAGCGAACAAAATTTTTGGAAACTTAAAATGACTTAGAAATGTCGAGTTTTAAAGTTAAAGAGGAAATTAAGGCAAGGTGGCCTTAAAAGAAAAAGTTTGTGAAATTTGACACACAAAGCAGGCTTGGAAAAGTGGCCTAAAGATGTCACTTAGGGCCTATGGAAATGGCGCCATATGCAAGAGGAATGGGCACAGGTTCGAGTCACTTGGGAAGCAAATAAATGAGGTTTTATTTTGCTCCCAGTAAGACCGAGGTGGACGGTACATGCTTCTAGAAAGGAGGTGTTTTATTTTCATAAATATTCGATTAAAAAGGGTGATAAATAAAGGATTTTTAAATTGGAGAGATAAATGTTGGATTAAATGTTTTTAATAAAGTGATAATTAAAGGATAATATAATCACAAAGGAAGAGTGGTGGCCAAGTAGGGGACTCTAGCCTGGTAAATTCGGCTAAGGGAGGAGAAGTAAGGCCATTCTTCCATCTTTTCTAAGTGATTGCCGAAAATTCCCTAGCCCACTCTTTCTCTGTCGAAATTTTCCTTAAGCAAAAATCCATCTTTTCTTCTTCTTTTCTCTTCTATTGTCAAAACCGAAACCTCTTTGATCCCTGTCTAAGTCTCCATAGTCGAATCTTTGTGGCTTCAAACAAGGGTGCCGTCGACTGTGGTGTTAAGGTAAGAACAATGGATTCTTGTTGTTCAATCTCTTTTAATCAAGATTTGGGAACCTGACCCTTTTGGTTGTCTCTTGGCGAATATTAAAGGAGGAATTCGGATTTCGGATCTAAGGAATTTTGGCTAATCAGGAAGAGAATTTCTGGATTCAAGGATTTAAGGTAAGAAACTATAAGATCCAAAGGCTTTGTTTTAAGTGTTAGAAGTGGATCTAATAGATATCATGTAGGTTTCAACATCTCCATAGCCAAGGGTACTTTTTGGGATCACAAGGTATGTGTTTAAGACATTGACCAAAGACCTATTTTAAATGTTTGGATTTATTATCGAAGCGAAAACTAACCCGTGGAGTAATATAGTGTTTATTTGATTTCACAAGGAGGAATATAAAGTTCGACATTTGATTCTTAAATTCAATTTGGCAACAAGGTAACTAATACTAATCCTATTAGGATTTGGATTAGTGGTAGAATAGTCTTTAAATAGAAAGTGATGAATTTATGTAGGAATTGAGATCTAAATCGTAAATCAATTTTCTTTGGATTTCGAGGACTTCATTAAGCGAATCGGTGTGTACCCTACACTACTTTATAATATGTTTCATGGCTGTTTAATTGAGATATGTGATATTAAGAATATGAAAGTGGCTAAAGTACCATGATATGGTACTAAGTACTCGTGAGTCGTTTCCTACTTCTACTAGGAATATGAAAATGTTATTTGAACATGAGAATATGATAAGAATGTGAACTTTGGCATATTATGCATATTATTATTATGGGCATATGGGTTTATTTTGAAAGGGAAGTAAATATGGTGACCTAAGACCACGAACACGGTGACCTAAGACCGTGATATCTGAAAAGTGGTGACCTAAGACCACGATGAATCTGAAAGTGGTGACCTAAGACCACGAATGCGGTGATCTAAGACCGCGATTTGGTGTGTAAGTGGAAGGAGGGTCGACTTAGTAGTCCCACAGTGTGTTGGCGAGTGCAGGGGTGTGTAGCGGATGGATAATTAGGTGCAGGTTTGGGAATGCATCATAACTTGTATTTTATGTTTTGAATGTGTAACTATTGTATGCACGAATCTATTATGATTTAGTGTCGTGTACACATTGAGTCATTTGACTCACCCGTTGTGGGAATATTTTTTCGGTGATGAGCAGTGATGGACCGGACGACGAGAACTAGTGGTGGCCATGCACAACATGAAGTTTATACTTTCATGGACTCTTAATTTATTTTAGTATTTTGAATTATTTGGAAATTATGATTTGATGTAATAAGGCCACAAGGCCATGATGAACGATTTTATTTCTACTTGTTGTTTAATTGTGTTTTAAAAATTTTGATTGAGTTAAAGACTAAGTATTTTATTTTAAAATATACTCTATATGTTTTATCACTTAAAATTAAAAAGGGTTTTCTAATATAAAAATTCAAATTGGTTTTCAACACAAGCCCAACCCAAACAATTTTCTTTAAAATCGCACAAGTTTTTCACAAAGTAACAAAAGAATTTGAACCGGTTTACTTGAAGAACATACCAGATCCGGTCCAGGCTCGTGGGTCGGGTGTGGGTGTTTCAGTGGTGGAAGACTTTACAAGAAAACTACCATTTGAAAGATATAGAGTAGTTGAAGGTTATTTTTGGATAATGGGAATGTACTTTGAGCCCCAGTATTCTCTTGGTAGAAAGATGATGACAAAAGTAATAGCCATGTCATCTATCACAGATGACACATATGATTCATATGCTACATATGATGAACTCATTCCCTATACGGATGCCATTGAAAGGTTAGACTTGTTCAACTATTGTAAATTAATGTTTATTTTCTGAAGTGTGCATACGCTATTGAATTAATACTAAAATTAGCTATGAAATTGTGTTTTAGATGGGATATAAAATGTATGGATCAACTCCCAGAGTTCATGGAAATTAGTTATAAGGCATTATTAGATGTTTATAAAGAAATCGATCAATTGATGACCGAGCAAGGGAGACAATATCATGTCGAATATGCAAAAAAGGTGGTACGTAGATTGGCACTTAACTTGGATCATCAAAAACTTAATGCTTAATTTTGTTTAATTTGATAAGCATGAAAAGATTAATAAGTAGTAACAATTGTTGGGTTTTTTATGGCCATACAGATGATACGACTTGCTCAAGCTTATCTTTTGGAAGACAAATGGACCCATCAAAAATACAAACCAACATTCGAGGAGTTTAGGGACAATGCATTACCGACCTCTGGCTATGCCATGCTTGCGATAATAGCTTTAGTGGGCATGGGAGATGTTATAACTCCAGGGACATTTACTTGGGCAGTCGGTGACCCTAAGATCATTAAAGCCTCCACTATAATTTGCAGGTTCGTGGATGACATTGCTGAGCACAAGTTCAAACACAGGAGAGAAGATAATTGCTCAGCCATTGAGTGTTATATGGAACAACATGGTGTGACAGCACAAGAGGCATACGATGAATTCAACAAACATATAGAGAGCTCGTGGAAAGAAATTAATAAAGAGTTCTTTAACCAACAGAAATGCCAATACCAGTTTTAAATCAAAGTCTCAATCTTGCAAGAGTTATGGATGTGCTTTATAGATAAGGGGATGGCTACACACATGTTGGCAAAGCTGCGAAAGGTGGGATCACTTCATTACTGATTGAACCTGTCCCAGTTTGAAACTATATACCTAAGGTGGGATCACTTCATTATTGACTTATTTGTTTTCTTCATTTATTTTATGTGAAAGGCTGTTAAAATCGGCTGTCTTTATACTTAGTCC
This sequence comes from Gossypium rotundifolium, assembly GCA_025506655.1. NCBI lineage: Eukaryota > Viridiplantae > Streptophyta > Magnoliopsida > Malvales > Malvaceae > Gossypium > Gossypium rotundifolium. The sequence goes on along the minus strand of CP106722.1, from coordinate 182,851,357 downwards.
TTTTACTAAGATAAAATTTATTATCTTTTTCAAAAAAAAAAAAAGTAACAAAATGAAATGAAAAGAAAGAGTTTTCCGTCTTTTTAACTTAGCTATCTTTCTACTTTTCCATTATTGTAAATAAATCTTATTTTCGTTTTCACCCAACTCTAAGCCTAATATCAAGATTGAAAGTAGCAAACATGAAAAGCCCAAGGAATGTGTATATGCAATCTTTCCTTGAAAATAAAAAAGAATTGATCAAATTAAATAAAAACTAAAAAATATCTAATTTTAAAATTGGACGTAATAAGACGAATGTGAAATTGAAGATAATATGAGCAATAAAATCTTAAATGGTTTAAAAATATAATTATTTTTGTTTACATAATACCGTTGATTACCAAAACATCTAGTAAGGTTACAAAGATAGATGCCTTAAACATCAAACATTCTATGACACCTTAAACACTACAAAAATCCCACTTACTAAATCTGCTTACAGAAAATGAATCCCTTTTAAGGAACCAAATCCTTACGCAAAATAATACCAAACCATGAATCAATACTAGAGTTGACAAAACAAATTTAAACTCGAAAGTTTGTTGGTCAATATGAGCTCATAATTATTTGAGTCCTGGATAGAGGGGCCTCGATGGAAGATATAAATCATACTCATGTTGTTCTCATTCCAAAAGTGGCAAATCTCCATAATTTGAAATATTTTCAACCCATAAGCTTATGTTTAGTGTTGTATAAAATCATTTCGAAGACAGTGGTAAATCGATTTCAGAAAGTGTTGAATGAATGCATAGATGAAGCATAGATTGTTTTCGTTCCAGGGCGTTTGATCACAGATAATGTTCTATTAGCTTGTGAAAATTTGAACACTTTCAAGCAGAAGAGAATGGGAAGAAAAAGATTTTTTCCCCTAAAACTCGACATGAGTAAGGCGTATGATAGAGTGAAATGGGATTCTTTGAGATAGATGTTGGTGTTAAGACAAAGTTTAGGAAGCTGAGCAACAAGTTGTGCAGCAAGCCTCGATGCTTGGTAAAGAAGAAAGATAGAAATTTGCTAAGAAAAAAAGAACAGCAACGAAAAGCAAGAAAAATGGAGCTTAAATTGCATGAAATATGATGATTTTCATTACAAAAACAACATTGGTTTACAACCTGTAACACCCTAAAATTCGAGTATCGATTTTAATGCATGTTTTTGGTGCTTAGATTATGAAGGAAAATTTTCTTACTTCTTTTCGTGTTTATTATAGTTTTGAAGAAGAGTTTAGAATTATTCGGGAAAGGAATAAATTTTTAAATTTGAGAATTTAATGAAGTGGATTAAGTGACATTGATACTTAAGTAAAAATAAGTGTCAAAGTGTAGCATAAGATGAGTAATGGTAAGGTGGTGTTGGCACATGAGTTGTGGCATGAGGGGAGTGGTTTGAATCCCTTGGTTAGCATCTAGGAAATTTTATTTTTTGCTTTAATCTATGCATGTGTCGGCAAGGGATAAGGATGGATGAGTTGTATTGTTTTATTTTTGGTAAGTAGTGAAGGAAAAGGTAATTTTAACTTATGGTATGGAATCAAGAAACTTTGGAAAGATATGGGGACATGAGGCAAGTATCAAGGAAAAGGTTTTGGAAACAAATTCATGGCCATTTGACCATGAATTTGGATGACAATATGGCTAAGGGGAGGTTGGCCGATTATGCTAGTAGCTTGGCTAGGGTAGGGATTTTGTTTTGGTCATTCCTGTCATCTTGTGCAAGTTTTGCATTTTCTCTCAACCTTTCTCCTTTGGCGAATTTGAGCTTTTGGTAAGCCTAAATTCTTTTGACCATTTGGTCATTTTGCTATCACTTTAGTATTCTTTTGTGTGCCTTTTCTTAGTCTTGAAATTACCAACACCAAAGATCATTCTTTTATTCCTTTCTCCATTGCGAATATACCTTGCCCCTAAACACATCTCTTACTTTCTCTTTTCTCCTCTTTGAAAACCGAATCACCATCATCATCATCTTTTCTTCTCACCCTTTTTTTTCTTTTCAATCATACCTTCTCCATTATATTCTCTCATGGCCGATTGTTAGTGTGCCTTTGCCGAACCATTTTCTCTTTTCTTTGGTTTCTCATAGCTGAATCTCTCTCTACTCATAAACTTCCTTTTCAATCGTTCTTCTCAATCGTGGACATTAGGTAAGAGTTATTTTTAGTTTATTTTAGTTGATGATGGTTTTGGCCGAATCTTGAGGATGATAAGAAGGATCTCTTAGATCAATTTATCATTCAATCTATTAATGTTTTCTTCGTTATCTTTGTAGTACAATAGAGGAAGACGGAACTCAAGTGTTAGTGTGTATCTTAGAACATTGGAATCGATTTAAGGTGTTGAGGAGCGTTTTGGTCGACTCTCTTATTGAGGAGCAAGAATCTTTGTGGTAAGGAAATCTCACCTTTAAAATCTTTAGTATTATTTCGGTATATTATTATTATTAGGATTAACGATCTTTTGATATTAAAGACATTCAAAATAGGGAAGAAAAGGGCGGTGTTTAGTCTTCATAAGAGGAGCGGATCCACTATTTCCCCTAAGTATAAACGAAGGGCGGTTTCAGGAATTTGAGATTTTCCATCGGGTTGCGAACCATCAACCGAGGGAAATCAATTATTTGAAGTAGTTCGTACTTCGAGCCTTTGTACGTTAGTGGGTTCTCGTGAATAACGAATCGATAAGCGAGGAGAAACGAAAATTGAAGTGATTCAAAATCAAGAGGGCAAGGATTTGGATCGAATATCAATAGCATATTTTTATACATGATAGTGTCCTAATAGATCGTATTATGTTTAGGTGTTGAAGAGCGGGAAGGTTTAGTACTCACGATATCAAGGTGTGTAACTTCACACTTTTCTCGGGTTTGGGCGTCATTCGTGGTATTGAGTAAAATCATAAAACGACTAGATCGGTATAAAACGTAATAAGCGGTATTTGGTGAAATTACATGAAAGCGGTTAATATGGTGAAAATTACGAAAAAGCCCTCGATGAGTTAGATGGTAAAATATAAATTTTCATGTCTTCGTAAAATGGGCCGATAAGTTTGATAATTAGTAGATGGGCGAAAAATGTTGCTTGTTAGTAAAATGGGCGAAATCACGATAAATAATAAATGGGCGAAATCTACGCTAGATCGATAATTGGGCGAAATCTACATTAGATCGAAAATTGGGCGAAATCTACGGTAGATCGTAAATGGGCCGTAATCTACATTAAATTGTTAAGCAATTTGAAATCCTCGCTAGATCGATAAATGAGCCGAACTCTTGCTAGATCGTAAATTTGGGCCTAAGATGTTAAATTGCTAAATGGGCCAAATGTTATTTTGTAATTTTGGGCCTTAATAAAAATTGGAAATATTGATTCTTGTTAATGGGCCTTTTAATAAAATCATGGTATGATTATAGACTACTTTGCATACATATTGCATGGGTTGGGAAAATGATGAAGAGAAGAAAGGCTGTTGCCAAAATCTAGTTCGGTGGCTCGCCACAAAAATATTAAATGGCTATTTGCCTCTAGTTGGTGGCTCGCAACAAAAATAATAATTGGCTCAATGCCTCTAGTTCGGTGACCTTGTCACAATCTAGTTCATGGCTCGCCACAAATATAAAATGGCTTAATGCCTACGATTGGTGTGATGGCGGGGTGGGTTGACTTGATCCCCACAGTGTGATGGTTGGTGCGGGGTGTGTAGCGGATGGAAATTAGGTTTGGGAGGAAAATTCATTTTGCATGCATATCATTATTTATGTTGTTAATTACGCTAATGGGCTTAAGCCCAAATCCATAACTTGATAATCGGCCCGATGGATAAAGTAAGTGAGTTATACTTTGAGTTCTAAGTAACTCACTCCTCAAATTTTCATCTCGGTAATGGAAATTGGCGTGGACTTGGGTCGAGGATGACTTCGTGGAGGCCATCTTGTAAAACATGGGTTTATTAAACTTGAACTTTTTAATAAGTATTTTTTATAAATTACTATTTTGGGTTGATGTAATAAGGGCCCTATTAATATTTCATGGATTTTTATGTGTGGTTGGTTTAAACTATATTTTGGACATTTTAATATGGGTGATGATTATATGATGTTTTTCTTAAAATAATTTGGTTTTTTAAATATATGAAATTCCTTTATAATTTTTTTAAGTATTTTGAACTTTTATAAAAATTTACTTAAGGATTTTGATAATACAATATTAAGGATGTTTTCAACTAATATTTTCTAATATACATCAAATTTAAAATACTCTTTTGATTTTTATTAAACCTTGTAATAAAAACTATTTTGAAGATTTCGACTCTTTGTAATTATTAAGATAGTTAGATCCATGTAACAAACCAAATCTAGTCTTAACGCATAGACCGGGTTTGGGGCGTTACATTTAATGGTATCAGAGCCAGTTTCAAAAACTCAACTGTGGTTGGGTTCAACAGATAATTTCCGTAGGAAAAATATTTCGATTTGTTTAAAGATCAGTATGGCACCACAAGCATCCGGCAACAAGTCAAGTAAGTATTTGTTACTTAATGATTATTATGATGATGATGATATGATCATAGGGACACTCTAGAACTTCTAGTTTTAGATGTGAAAAATCGTAGAGATTGAGACCATAGGATATGTTGCGAAAAACAACTTTATCTCTCAGATCTCATAAAACATCGTTAATAAACACTGAAACAATTTTCTGATTCATAAAACTTGTAATAAGATAAAAACGAATAAGCCATCATGAGCACTAGAGGACGTGGTCGTGGGCGGTGAGAGCGTGGCGTGGTAGAGGCCGAGGTGCTACGATTGAAGCACCAAATCATATGCGAAATGGATGCATCTACGTCATTTGAGAGTGAGAGCGGGATCACGCGATCACATGGAAGAAGATAATGCTTTGACACAAGCAATGTTGCGAGTCCTAGAAAGGGTCGCGGAACTAGAATTGGGCCAACAACTCGTGGGTTAATTTGAGCGACTCAAGTCAAATAATGTAGAAGTTTTAGAGGAGTTTCGGTGTAGCTCAATGTGGTGAATATTGGCTCGAAGTCGTGGAGCGGATTATGGATGATATGGAATGCCTTTGTTGAGCAAAAACTAAAGGAGCTGTGTCCTTGTTAAGAGATGAGGCATATCGGTGGTGGCTCCTTTCGAGAAGGCACCAAGCATGACCGATTACTTGGGAATTCTTTAAAGGCGCCTTCCAAGGAAAATATGTTGGAACGAGTTATGTAGACGCCCGAAGGAAGGAATTTCTGAATCTTGTACAAGGGAGTAAAATAGTAGCAGCATATGAAGCTGAGTTTTTACTTTTGAGCCGCTATGCTCGGACAATAGTATCAACAGATCATGAACGTTGTGTGCGTTTTGAGGATGGGCTTAATGATGAGCTGAGGGTTCTGATTGCCCCACAGCAAGTTAGAATTTTTTCCACGCTTGTAGAGAAGGCCAAGATAGCCGAGGAGGCTAAGAACTCAGAACGTCAGAACCAAAAAAGATTTAGAAACAAGAGAGAGACACAGCTGTCTGGTTCTTCAAAGAGATTTCAGAAGAGACCTCGAAATGATGAACCAGTTCAAGGTAGAACACCGGTAACTAATAATCAAAGTCGAGATTGTGTTGAATGTGGAAAAAGACATTTTAGAGAGTGTTGGAGGAAAACGGGCGCTTGTTACAAATGCGGTTCAATGGATCATTAGTAAAGAAATTGTCCTCGATGTATGGATACGACTCAAGAAGTTCATAATAATGATGCACAGCCAGCCAGAGGTACTCAGCAGCCATCGAGAGGTCGTGGACCAGGTCGTGGTGGTAATGGGGCTGGTCGTGGTCAAGGTCCACCGGGTCGAGGCAATGGTCCTAGAGGGAACACGGATGCAAGATGACTGGGTGGTCTATGCGATTAGGCGCCGCGAGGATGGCAATGCACCAAATGTGATAACTGGTATGTTCTTCATCTTGATGTACTGTTATTGCTTTAATAGATATTGGTTCTACCCACTCATATGTTGCTAGCGCCATATCTGGAAACACGAATCTAGAATCAAATTACCGATAGTGGGATGGATGATAATTAGTCCTTTAGGACGATCGATAATTGTTAATAAAATGTTTAGGCGTGCCTTAGAAATTCAAGAGGAGGTGTTCTTGGCGAATCTAATGGAATTGCCTTTCAGTGAGTTCGATATCATTTTGGGCATGGATTGGTTAGTTAAGCACTGGGCGCAATTGGATTGTGCCAAAAAACGGATGTTAATAAGGACCTCGGATGATAAGGAAGTCATCATGATTGGTGAACGAAGGAACTACTTGGCAAATGTGGTATCCGCGTTGAAGGCAGAGAAGTTGGTTCGGAAAGGATATGGAGCATTCTTAGCCTTTATCTGTGCTTTGGATGCCAAAGAGTTATTAGTGAATGATGTGAGAACGGTGAAGGAATTTCGGACATTTTCGAAGAACTTCCGGTATACCTCGGATCGGAAGTAGAATTTGGCATTGAGCTTTTGCACGAGCGACTCCGGTGTCCATTGCTCCTTATAGAATGGCACGAAGGAGTTGGCGGCTTAAAGCTCAAATTCAAGAATTCTTTGGATCGGGATTTATTCGACCAAGTGTGTCTCCGTGGGGAGCACCAGTTTTGTTTGTCAAGAAGAAGGATGGATCGATGCGTATGTGCATTGATTATAGACAATTGAATAAATTAACGATCAAGAATCGGAATCCTCTGCCGAGAATTGATGACCTGTTTGATCAATTAAAAGGAGCTTTAGTTTTTTCCAAAATTGATTTGAGATCGGGTTATCACCAGCTCAAGGTGAAAGAAGCGAACATTTATAAGATGGCATTTCGGACTCGTTACGGACATTATGAGTTTGTAGTGATGCCGTTTGGATTAACCAATGTACTAGCCACATTTATGGACATGATGAACCGAGTCTTTCAACCATATTTAGACTGGTTTGTGGTAGTGTTCATAGATGACATATTGGTTTATTCAAGAAATGATGAGGAGCATGACACGCATTTGCGTATAGTATTGCAGTTACTTCGTGATAAGCAACTTTACGCCAAATTCAGTAAATGCAAATTTTGGCTAAAGGAAGTGACTTTCTTAGGTCATGTGGTATTAGCTGAAGGAATAAGGGTGGATCCTCGGAAAATTGAGGCTATTCTGGATTGGAAACCACCAATGTCGGTAGCTGAAATTCAGAGTTTCTTGGGTTTGGCTGGTTACTATAGACGTTTTGTAGAGGGGTTTTCGTTGATTCTTTGCACCTAACTAAAGCTGCTGCGGAAAGGAGTTCCGTATAAGTGGACTAAAAACAACAAGAGAGTTTGAGAAATTGAAGAAGATTACACGGAAGCTCCAGGTTTGATCTGTTGGAGGCTAGAAAAGAATTCACATTTATTGTGATCGTCTCACAGGTGCAGGTTGTGTGTTGATGCAAAATGGAAAGGTGGTGGCCTATGTTTCTCGTCAATTAAGACCGCATCAAGTAAACTACCCTACTCATGATTTGGAGTTAGGCTGCAGTGGTCTTTGCTTTAAAGATTTGGAGGCACTATCTCTACGGTGAGAAATCTATCATCTACACGGATCACAAGAGTCTTAAATACCTCCTTACCCAAAAGGAGTTGAATTTGAGACAAAGAAGATGGGTAGAATTATTAAAGGATTATGATTTCTCAATAGAATATCATCCTGGAAAGGCTAACGTGGTAGCTGACGCGTTAAGTCGTAAGGCAGTATCTGATTTGAGAGCATTGTTTACTCATTTGAGTTTGTATGAGGATGGGAGTTTGTTAGCAGAACTTCAGGTGAAGCCGCTGTGGTTGGAACAAATCAAGGAAAAACAAACATCAGATGAAAAGTTGGGACCTTTACTTCAGCAAGTTAAAAATGCTGGAATCAAGGGTTTTAGAATAAACACGGAAGGTGTGTTGTGCTTTCGAGGAAAAGTTTGTATGCATAAGGACTTAGATCTGAGGCAAATGATTCTTCAGGAGGTGCATAGTAGCCCTTATGCTATGTACCCCGGAGGAAATAAGATGTATCGAGATCTCCGTGAACAGTATTGGTGGCCAGGGTTGAAGCGTGAGATTTTAGAATTTGTGGGAAAATGTTTGACTTGTCAGCAAGTGAAGGCAGAACATCAATTACCATCTGGATTGTTAAAACCGGTAAAGATTCCTCTTTGGAAATGGGAGCGGATAACCATGGATTTTGTTAGTGGGTTACCTTTAACACCTACTAAGAAAAATTCTATTTGGGTAATTGTTGATCGTTTGTGAAGACCGCTCATTTTCTCCGGTTAAACGGATTATTCATTGCGAAGTTGGCGGTAGTCGTATCTAAAATTGTGAGGTTGCATGGGGTACCGTATCTATTATATCGAACGGGGATCGATTTACATTACGATTCGAAAGCTCTGCATGAAGCCTTGGGGACAAAGTTGAATTTCGATCGGCTTTTCATCTTGATCGATGGTCGATCGAGAGAGTAATTCAGATATTGGAAGATATGTTAAGGGATGTGTAATCGACTTGAGGGTAGTTGGGAGGATTTTCTACCATGGCGAAATTTGCGATATAACAACAGATTATCGATCTAGCATTCAGATGGCACCTTATGAAGCATTGTATGGTCGTAGGTGTCATTCTCCTATTGTTGGGTGAGTTGGGCAAACAGCGCTTGTTGGGTCTGAGATGATATCTGAAGCAGAGGAGAAGGTAAAAGTTATTCAAACACGGTTGAGGAAGCCTCGGATGAGGCGAAGTCGTCGATGGACACGAAGCACAAGGACATCGAGTATGCTGTAGGGGATCAAGTTTTCTTGAAGGTCTCACCTTGGAAAAAGATTTTTAGGTTTGGAAAGAAGGGCAAGTTAAGTCCTAGGTTCATTGGACCATATCGTGTGCTGAAGTGTGTTGGTCCAGTGGCTTATCAGATTGAGTTACCTCCGGAGTTGGGTCAAATTCATAATGTTTTTCATGTTTCCATGTTGAGGCGCTATAGATCGGACCCTTCGCACATAGTACCGGTAGAAGAATTGGAGTTGAATTCAGACTTGTCTTTTGAAGAAGAACCAGTGGAAATCTTAGACCGAGATATTAGGGTGCTAAGAAAGAAAACCGTGCCGTTGGTCAAAGTTTTATGGCGTAATCATGAAGCGGAGGAAGCTACGTGGGAGCCTGAGGAAACTATTCGGCAACAATATCCTCACCTCTTTTAATCAGGTAAATTTTGAGGACGAAATTTTCTTTAAGGAGGGTAGAGTTGTAACACCCTAAAACTCGAGTATCGATTTTAATGCATGTTTTTGGTGCTTAGATTATGAAGGAAAATTTTCTTACTTCTTTTCGTGTTTATTATAGTTTTGAAGAAGAGTTTAGAATTATTCGGGAAAGGAATAAATTTTTAAATTTGAGAATTTAATGAAGTGGATTAAGTGACATTGATAGTGTAGCATAAGATGAGTAATGGTAAGGTGGTGTTGGCGCATGAGTTGTGGCATGAGGGGAGTGGTTCGAATCCCTTGGTTAGCATCTAGGAAATTTTATTTTTGCTTTAATCTATGCATGTGTTGGCAAGGGATAAGGATGGATGAGTTGTATTGTTTTATTTTGGTAAGTAGACTAAAGGAAAAAGGTAATTTTAACTTATGGTATGGAATCAAGAAAGTTTGGAAAGATATGGGGACATGAGGCAAGTATCAAGGAAAAGGTTTTGGAAACAAATTCATGGCCATTTGACCATGAATTTGGACAACAATATGGCTAAGGGGAGGTTGGCCGATTATGCTAGTAGCGTGGCTAGGGTAGGGATTTTGTTTTGGTCATTCCTATCATCTTGTGCAAGTTTTGCATTTTCTCTCAACCTTTCTCCTTTGGCGAATTTGAGCTTTTGGTAAGCCTAAATTCTTTTGACCATTTGGACATTTTGCTATCACTTTAGTATTCTTTTGTGTGCCTTTTCTTAGTGCGAAATTACCAACACCAAAGATCATTCTTTTCTTCCTTTCTCCATTGCGAATGTACCTTGCCCCTAAACACATCTCTTACTTTCTCTTTTCTCCTCTTTGAAAACCGAATCACCATCATCATCATCTTTTCCTCTCACCCTTTATTTTCTTTTCAATCATACCTTCTCCATTATATTCTCTCATGGCTGATTGTTAATGTGCCTTTGCCGAACCATTTTCTCTTTTCTTTGGTTTCTCATAGCCGAATCTCTCTCTACTCATAAACATCCTTCTCAATCGTTCTTCTCAACCGTGGACATTAGGTAAGAGTTATTTTTAGTTTATTTTAGTTGATGATGGTTTTGGCTGAATCTTGAGGATGATAAGAAGGATCTCTTAGATTGAATTTATTGTTCAATCTATTAATGTTTTCTTTCGTTATAATGTAGTACAATAGAGGAAGACCAGAACTCAAGTGTTCGTGTGTATCTTAGAACATTGGAATAGATTTAAGGTGTTGAGGGAACGTTTTTGGTCGACTCTCTTATTGAGGAGCAAGAATCTTTGTGGTAAGGAAATCTCGCCTTTAAAATCTTTAGTATTATTTCGATATGTTATTATTAGGATTAACGATCTTTTGATATTAAAGACATTCAAAATAGGAAGAAAAGGCGGTGTTTAGTCTTCGTAAGAGGCGGATCCACTATTTCCCTAAGTATAAATGAAGGCGGTTTTGGGAATTCAAGATTTTCCATAGGTTGCGGACCATCAACCAAGGAAATCAATTATTTGAAGTAGTTCGTACTTTTGAGCCTTTATGCGTTAGTGGGTTCTCGTGAATAACGAATCGATAAACGAGGAGAAACCGAAAATTGAAGTAATTCAAAATCAAGAGGGTAAGGATTTGGATCGAATATCAATAGCATATTTTTATACATGATAGTGTCCTAATAGATCGTATTATGTTTAGGTGTTGAAGAGCGAGAAGGTTTAGTACTCACGATATCAAGGTGTGTAACTTCACACTTTTCTCGGGTTTGGACGTCATTCGTGGTATTGAGTAAAATCGTAAAAACGACTAGATCAGTATAAAATGTAATAAGCGGTATTTGGTGAAATTACATGAAAGCAGTTAATATGGTGAAAATTACGAAAAAGCCCTCGATGAGTTAGATGGTAAAATATAAATTTTCATGTCTTCGTAAAATGGGCCGATAAGTTTGATAATTAGTAGATGGGCTGAAAAATATTGCTTGTTAGTAAAATGGGCCGAAATCCCTGATAAATAATAAATGGGCCGAAATCTCTACTAGATCGATAATTGGGCTGAAATCTCTGTTAGATCGAAAATTGGGCCAAAATCTCTGATAGATCGTAAATGGGCCTAATATCTATTAAATTGTTAAACGGGTTGAAATCCCTGCTAGATCGATAAATGAGCCGAACTCTTGCTAGATCATAAATTTGGGCCTAAGATGTTAAATTGCTAAATGGGCCAAATGTTATTTTGTAATTTTTGGGCCTTAATAAAAATTGGAAATATTGATTCTTGTTAATGGGCCTTTTTAATAAAATCATGGTATGATTATAGACTACTTTGCATACATATTGCATGGGTTGGGAAAATGATGAAGAGAAGAAAGGCACTTGCCAAAATCTAGTTGGTGGCTTTGCCACAAAAATATTAAATGGCTATTTGCCTCTAGTTGATGGATCGCCACAAAAATATTAAATGGCTATTTGCCTCTAGTTCGGTGGCTCTGCCACAAAAATAATAATTGGCTCAATGCCTCTAGTTCGGTGACCTTGTCACAATCTAGTTCGGTGGCTCTGCCACAAATATAAAATTGTAATATCCCGGGTTAAGGGCTATTTTATTTTGGCATTGTTTGCATGTTAATGGCTTGCTATGTTGCTATTTTGTTGTTGTTGGGACTTAGTTGTAGGCTAGGAGTGAGCCTGAGTAGGTGGGAAAATTTTAGTTTTTGGGCTTTATGTGATAGGAGCTGAAGGAGCTGGGTCTTATGTATATTAATTGGTGTTCTTGAGCACAAGTGAAGAGCTAGCAAAGTGGCAAAGCATGCGCCACTTAGAGCTTGTGTGTGGCGTCAAGTGCAAGGGGGGAGAGGTCTTGAGTTCAAGCTGCAGAGTGCTCCCTTTTTGTTTCATTTTGACGGCATGGAGGGAGGAGTTGTAGGTAGTTCAAACTCTACCATGGACTATGTCAACTCATTCAAATGATGGGTGGAGAGTGAATGTAGGAGGAGACTAGTTCAACAAGTTTGAATTAGTGGCTTGGGAGTGATTGGGGGAGTTTGGCGGATTTGGAGAGAGTTTGGGGAGGAAATGAGTGGTAGGTTGGTATTGTAGGGGTGTGCGAATTTGCCTTTAGCAAGTGGGCATTTTCGGTCAAAATTCTTTTTGGTAAGCTGATTTTCTTTGTGTCAAAAGCTTTCTTCTCTTTTCTCCTTCAACCGAAAGTCCAAGTACCATTTTGCCAAAATTGCTTTGCATCTTTTACTTAGTGTGTGAGGCGAATATTGTTCCTTTTCCACTTGCATCTTGTGTAAACCAAACCTCAAGCACCTACACTTGCCAAACTACAACACCTTCTTCTCCACATTTTTCTCTCTCTTTTCTTGTTTGAAAACCTTGGTAGCGAATGTTCATCTCCTCTCCTTTCTTTTCCAATTTGTTGAAGCCAAGCTAGTTTCTTTTCTTTCCCTTCTTAACCAAACACCATCCTCCAAAACCTACATCCTCCATCTTCTTTTCTTTTAACCGAAAGCACCCCACCATTCATCATTTTATTTTCTTTCTTTTCCAAAACCTTTTAGCGAACCTTACTACAACCCTTGCCGATTTCTTCTTTGTTTTTAAACTTTTCTCATCTTGATTAAGGGTGTTAGCCTAACCTATTCCTCTTGTTAGATTCTTGTTTCAATCGGCCTAGTAAGAGGTAGGTGTTTGGCGAATAGCCATTTCTTCCCTTTCTTGTGCTTTGTCAATCTTTGGTGTTTGAGAGCCGATGTTGGTATCTGCTAAAAGGAGTAACGTTCGGTTTTGGTCATCATTTCATATAGGGCCTTTGGATTTCGAAGGAGCCGATTGGAGAAGTCAAGTGGTAAGTAGTGGTAAGAGGTTATCCTGTTAGTCTACTCTTTTAGAATTCTATAAGCCAAAGTTTCAATGGATTAACTGTTTTTTGATAGGGTGTGCCAATTGTTAAAAGAGGAACCATTGTCGATTCGGGTTTGATAGGAAACCAAACGTTTGCAAGGTAAGGGTTAATCGATATACCCTTTGGGTTAAATGGTTTTTGGCCGAATGGTTTAAGTGTTAATCCCTTGTTGGCCGATTGTAGGCTCAGGGTTGTCGAGGTGATCAAGGGACGTAGACCGATTCTTAGGATTAACGTCTTCGCTATTTCAGGTGTGTAAACTAACACACTGATTACCTAGTAATATGTTAATAATAATATGTTTGTGTATTAAGTGGAACAGTATGATGATTGCTATGGTACCCTATGGGGTATGTGTTCGGATCCGGGTAAGTTCGTTCCACTGCGAGTTCTCTTTTGGGTATATGCTAGCATGATTGCTGATGTATGTAATATGTGGGGTGATACTATAATAGCATGTTTGCACTATGGCATGATTTGCATTAGTATGACATGTATGGGTAATATGAGAGGAGGGGGAGTATGATATCCGTGTCTTTGGGACACTGTGACTTTGGGTCACCAGAGGTTTGGCACCTCCAGTGGTTTGGTACCACAAACGATATTTTGTGACTTTGGGTCACCAGAGGTTTGGCACCTCAGCGTCTCATCCCAGTGGCTTAGCACCACGGTGGGTTGGCCCCATAGTTGATTATCTGGGATTGACTTGGTGATTTGGTATCACACGATGGGTTGGCCCCATCATCGGATTTGTTTGCGGTCACGGTGATTTAGTATCACACTTGTGTCTTTGGGACACGGAGGTTTGGCACCTCATTGCGACTCGTCCACGTGGTTTGACACCACCGTGGGTTGGCCCCACTTATGAGATCTGGGATTGTCGCTAGTGATTTGGTATCACACGATGGGTTGGCCCCATCATTGGATTATTCGTGACTTGGTCACCGGTGGTTTGGCACCACATTATGGATATCGTGACTTTGGGTCACCAGTGGTTTGGCACCACCAGTGGTTTGGTACCACACGAGGTAGAAAAGGTGTAATGGATGGTTAGGAAGGGGTGCATTAATTGTATTGCTTTGCTATGATGTGTGTTAGCATGTTGTATTATCGGGAGGGGGATTTACACACTGAGTCTTGCGACTCACTCTCTCCTTTGACATTTCAGGTGACACTTAGACGCGGAGATGGAGCTGGGATGGACTCGAGTTGCCCATGCCTTGCTTAAATAAGGAGTTGCTCAGACTTTTTTATAAAATTTGGTATATTAGCTTATTTATTTCTATTTGGGTTTATTTGGGTTTGTAAATGGCCTTTTAAAATGATGTTTTGCTATGTTTATGTTTAAAGTAGATTTATAATATGCGTTAACAAATTAATTGGGTTAAAATGTGCTAAAACTTGGAAAGACAACGATTTCAAAACTACAAAAGCGATATTTTCAACTATACCATCAGGTACCACACTATGATTTGGGATAAAGAGAACTCAAATGTTTTTCTAACTTAAACTCGATTTTCTACTAAGTCAAAATATTTTTGTAATAATAAGGAACAACTTAAACTTCTAAATGAGATAAACTCGTTTTACCTACACACCTGATTAAGTTTTCAAAATTTCTGGGTTTTCAAATACATCATCAGATTTAATCAAGCCTACTCGAGTTTTTCTTCAAATACACAATTTCGCGAAGTGGTTTCATCAAACATCTAAACTTAAACCTATTTTCTAAAAATCCTTTTTCCTGTAACATACCAGATTTGGTCGTGGTGAGTTGACCGGGTTTGAGATGTTACAATTGTGGTATCAGAGCCAAGTTCAAAGGCTCGGCTGTGGGCCTGAGGCCCAAAATGTTTTCAAAAGTCATTTTAAGTATTATGTTTTAAAAAGTATGGTGTGAAAGGCATGGCATGAGTCTCCGGCACCAATCCGCCTGTAAGTACCCCTTACTATTGTTTGTGATAATGATATTGATGAGATGTGATTGGATGGCTAGTGATAGTAAGACCACTTTAGAAACTGAAACTGATAGGACTGAGTGGACTCGCGAAAACAAAGCTTCTTTAATATTCATAAGACTCTACTTTAAAACAGTGGAATAATTACTGATACATAAAATTCTTTAAATCAGACGAGATTTAGTCATAAGTACTCGAGGTGGACGTGGTCGTGGACGAGGCCGCGGTAGGATGATAGTTTTTGAACCAGTGGGTTACAGTCGAGAAGTCGAAGCGAGATCTCGATTCCACCACCGGTGAAGGTGGTGAGTTTGAGAACATTTGGGACGACCAGCGATATCACGAGCGATCTTTGTGGGTTTTAAAAAGGGTAGCTGGAGTAGGTGGAGGCGCAGGAGTTAGGAAATCTGTGCCTGAGCGACTTTGGGCAAACGGGGCTCAATTTTTTTGAGGTGTCTCGGGTGTTGCTCCTAGCACTGCTGAATATTGGCTGGAAGCGACAGAGCGGATAATGGACGATCTAGACCTGACTGCTGAAGAAAAGTTAAAGGGGATAGTATCACTTCTCTGAGATGAGTCATACCAGTGGTGGCTCACGGTTCGAGAGCGATCTTTGATTGGAAGATCGACTTGGGACTATTTCGAGTCGCCTATCGGAAAAAGTACATCGGAGCTAACTACATCAATAAGCAGCGGAAAGCATTTCGAGGTTAGTTCGAGAGATAAATGCGTGTCGAGTACGAGGCGAGTTTACGAGGTGAGTCGGTATGCGGTATGGTGGCTCACGAACATGAGAGGTGCGTTCGTTTTAAGGATGGCTGCGAGGCAATTAAGATTGTTGATTGCGCCTCGGCAGGAGTGTGAATTCTTGTTACGGTTGAAAAGCGAAAGTAGCGAGGTATTAAAGAGTGCGTGAAGCAAGGCATGGATAGGAACAGACACAAAAGGAGTTTTGGATCTTACGGGTCATCGGGTAATCCATAAAAAAGGCTAGACCAAAGTGGGCCGTCGGTCTGGTAGGTTTGTTCTTTTTGCTAGGCGGGGACCTTGTGATGTAAGATTATGGGAAAGCTCATTGGGAGGTTGTTGGACCGGGTGGAAAAGGCTATTTTGAGTGTGGCTCCTTTGGACCATCGTGTGAGGGTATCCACATAAGTTGGCTAGGATTCGGTCCAGAGTCGAGGCCGTACAGTCTGAAATAATGGACCACCACCGAGAGGGCCAAGGTAATGTGAGAGAGGAGGTAATGGTTTACGGTGGGGTAGTGGAGCACTTTGGGGAGGTGCGAGTAGTTCTAAGGCAGAGACGGTAGGGGCTAGTGTATCTGGCGAGGCGAGGAGGAGGCGGCCTTGCCGAACATCATAACAGTGCGTTTTTAATCTTTGGTTCTCCATTCTTGCTTTAATTGATGTGGGTTCAACACATTCATATGTTGCAAGTAGCATAGTGAAGACCATGGATTTAGACTCGAGATATCTTCTAGGCGGATGACCGTAATAAGCCCTTTAGGTCACTCTGTAGTTGTAGATAAGATGTATAGAGGCGATACCTCTAGAACTCAAGGGGTAGTGTTTGTGGGTGATCGATGGAGCCGCCGTTTGGGGAGTTCGATCGATTCTCGGGATGGACTAGTTGGTTAAGTACCGAGCGAAGTTGGATTCTTGTGACTAAGCGCATGGTTCTAACAATGAATGGATGATGAGGTAGTTTTGATTGGTAATAGGAGAAATTATCATCCAATGTGGTATCTCTCTCAAAGCCAGAAGATGGTCGAGAAAGAAATGTGAAGCTTATGTGGTACATGTGTATGCCTTGGAGGCTAAAGAGTCTGCTTGTGGAGCGATTGGACGATTAGGAATTTGTTGATGTGTTTCTAAGGAACTTTCGGGTTTGCCACGGATCGTGAGGTAGAGTTTGGGATAGATCTGTTACCCAAAGCTGCGCGTGTATCTATAGCTCCGTCTGAGGATGGCCTAAAGAGTTAGTGGAGCTTAAGGCCCAGATCCGAGAATTGTTGGACCGAGGCTTTATTAGGCCAAGTGTTTACCTTGGGAAGCCGGTACTCTTTGTCAAGAAGAAAGACGGTACTATGTGGATGTGTATAGACTACCGCATGTTGAATAAGTGACGATCAAAAACAAGTATCCATGCCTCGAATAGATGACTTGTTTGATTAGCTGAAGGGTGCATCAGTTTTCTCGAAGATCGATTTAAGGTCTGGGTATCACCAGTTAAAGGTGAAGAAGTGGATATTTGCAAAGACGACATTTTGTACTCGGTATGGGCACTTTGAGTCTTGGTTATGCCGTTTGGGTTGACTAACGCTACCGTGACCTTCATGGATATGATGAATAGGGTGTTCAACGATATCTAGATCGATTCGTAGTGGTTTTTATCGGCGACATTTTGGTATATTCAAGGGCGAGGAGGAACATGATGCGCATTCTTGGGTGGTATTATGGATTCGAGGAGAAAGCTTACTCTATCTGAGGATTCGATAAATCGAGTTTTGGCTTAGGAGGTGGCGTTCTTGGGTCATGTAGTATCGGTGAGGGGATTAGAGTGGATCCTCGAAAGATTGAGGCGATTTTGGATTGGAAGCCACCTAGGTCGATGGTGAGATTAGGAGTTTTGGGTTTGGCGGGATACTACTAGAAGGTTTGTAGAGGATTTTCATTGATTGCGACAGATGACCAAATTATTAAGAAAAGGGTTTCGTTTATTTGGGTGAGAAGCAACGGAGAAACTTCGACAAGTTGAAGAAGATTTTGACCGAAGCTCGGTTCTAATTCAACTTTGAGGTCGGTAAGGAATTAGCGATGTCTTGCGATGCATCTATCTGAGTTTGGGTTGTGTCTTGATCTGAGGAAGGAAGGTTGTGGCTTACGCATCTCGGCGGTGAGGCCACATGAGGTGAATTATCAACGCATACGATCTGGAGTTAACGGCGTGGTCTTTGCCTTGAAGATATGGAGGCATTACTTATGCGGAGAGAGATCGATAGTCTACCACGGATCATAAGAGTCTCAAGTACCTTGACTCGGAAAGACTTGAATCGAGCAGTAGCAGATGGATTAAGGCTTTGAAAGACTACGATTGCTCAATTGAGTATCATCCGGGTAAGGCTAACGTTGTGGCGAGCAGCGTTGAGCCGTAAGATTGTTTCGGTTAAGGCGATGTTTGCCCACTTGAGTTTGTATGGACGACGGGAGTATTCTGGCGAGTGCGCAGTTAAGCCTACTTTGGTTGAGCGGATCGAGAAAAGCGGTTGATGGATGAGGTTTTGAGTCGCGAGAGGACACAAGTGCAAAATGATGGTTTGGAGGGTTCTGATTTGTCTAGTGATGGGGTCTTGTGTTTTCAAGGAAGGCTTGTATCTTTGAGACACCGAGTTAAGGCAAAAGATTCTTGAGATGCACATAGCGACCCCTACGCTATGCATCCTAGAGGTAGTAAGGCGTATAGGGATCTCGAGAGAAGCGATTATGGTGGCAAGATGCGGAAAAGGAAGTGATAGAGTTTGTAGGGAAGTGTCGACATGTCGGCAGGTCAAGTGAGCATCGATTCTCCGTCGAGGTTGCTTGACCGATGAAGATTCCTCGATGGAAGTGGGAAAGGATAACTATGTATTTCGTCGATGGATTACCGCACACCAAGCAAGAAGGATTGATTTGGGTAATTGTGGATCGGTGACTAAATCATTACTTTATTCCGGTGAGGTGGATTACTCACTTGAGAGGTTGGCGTAGTATGTGTCGAGATAGTGAGACTACGGGGTGCCGATGTCGATCATCTCGGATAGGGATCCCATTTACGTCAAGGTTTTGGAGAGCGTTACATCGGGCTCTGGTGCGCGGTTGGATTTCAAACCACGGCATTTCATCCATGAGTGACGAGGCGATCGGAAAGGGTTATCTGAGATCTTGGAGGACATATTACGAGGTTGTGTATTGGACTTGAGGGTAGTTGGGAGGAGTATCTACCGTTAGCTAAATTCGCCTACAACAATAGTTACCAAGCAAGCATCAAGATGGCACCATATGAGGCGTTATCGGTAGGAAGTGTCGCTCACCTACTTGTTGGGCGAGTTAAGTGAGCGTCGGTTGTTGGGGCGAGTTGGTTCTTTGAGACCAGAAGACAAGGTTAAGTTGATTCAGGCTCGATTGAAGGAAGCTTGGACGGCGAAGTCTATCTGCGATCTTAAGCGGAGAGATATTGAATTTCTTGTGGGGATCAAGTTTTTACGAAAGTCTCGCCATGGAAGAAAGTGTTAAGGTTAGAGAGGAAAGGCAAGCTAAGTCCAGGGTTTATTGGGCCATATAAGGTCTTGAGGCGAGTGGGACGATAGCATATCATTTCGAATTGCCAAGTGAGCTAAGTCGATTCACGACGTGTTCCACGTTTTGATGCTTAGGGATATCGCTCGGATCCATCGCACGTGGTGGCGATGGAAGAGATCGAGGTAAACCAGTTTGACCATGGAGGAAGAGCCTTACGATTTTGGATCGGGATGTGAAGGTTCTGCGTAAGAAGTCTATGCCTTTGGTTAAGGTTCTTTGGCGAAATCACAGTGTGGAAGAAGCTACGTGGGAACCCGAGGATATGATGAGACAGCAATACCCGCAACTCTTTTGACCAGGTAATTTCGAGGCCGAAATTATTTTTAAGGGGGGTAGAACTGTAATATCCCAGGTTAAGGGCTATTTTATTTTGGCATTATTTGCATGTTAATGGCTTGCTATGTTGTTATTTTATTGTTGTTGGGACTTAGTTGTAGGCTAGGAGTGAGCCTGAGTAGGTGGGAAAATTTTAGTTTTTGGGCTTTATGTGATAGGAGCTGAAGGAGCTGGGTCTTATGTATATTAATTGGTGTTCTTGAGCACAAGTGAAGAGCTAGCAAAGTGGCAAAGCATGCGCCACTTAGAGCTTGTGTGTGGCGTCAAGTGCAAGGGGGGAGAGGTCTTGAGTTCAAGCTGCAGAGTGCTCCCTTTTTGTTTCCTTTTGACGGCATGGAGGGGAGGAGTTGTTGGTAGTTCAAACTCTACCATGGACTATGTCAATTCATTCAAATGATGGGTGGAGAGTGAATGTAGGAGGGAGACTAGTTCAACAAGTTTGAATTAGTGGCTTGGGAGTGATTGGGGGGAGTTTGGCCGGATTTGGAGAGAGTTTGGGGGAGGGAAATGAGTGGCCGGTTGGTATTGTAGGGGGTGTGCCGAATTTGCCTTTAGCAAGTGGGCATTTTCGGTCAAAATTCTTTTTGGTAAGCTGATTTTTCTTTGTGTCAAAAGCTTTCTTCTCTTTTTCTCCTTCAACCGAAAGTCCAAGTACCATTTTGCCAAAATTACTTTGCATCTTTTTACTTAGTGTGTGAGGCCGAATATTGTTCCCTTTTCCACTTGCATCTTGTGTAAACCGAAACCTCAAGCACCTACACTTGCCGAAACTACAACACCTTCTTCTCCACATTTTTTCTTTCTCTTTTCTCGTTTGAAAACCTTGGTAGCCGAATGTTCATCTCCCTCTCCCTTTCTTTTCCAATTTGTTGAAGCCGAAGCTAGTTTCTTTTCTTTCCCTTCTTAACCGAAACACCATCCTCCAAAAACCTACATCCTCCATCTTCTTTTTCTTTTAACCGAAAGCACCCCACCATTCATCATTTTATTTTCTTTCTTTTCCAAAACCTTTTAGCCGAACCTTACTACAACCCTTGCCGATTTCTTCTTTGTTTTTTTAAACTTTTCTCATCTTGATTAAGGGTGTTAGCCGAACCTATTCCTCTTGTTAGATTCTTGCTTCAATCGGCCTAGTAAGAGGTAGGTGTTTGGCCGAATGGCCATTTCTTCCCTTTCTTGTGCTTTGTCAATCTTTGGTGTTTGAGAGCCGATGTTGGTATCTGCTAAAAAGGAGTAACGTTCGGTTTTGGTAATCGTTTCATATAGGGCCTTTGGATTTCGAAGCAGCCGATTGGAGAAGTCAAGTGGTAAGTAGTGGTAAGAGGTTATCCTGTTAGTCTACTCTTTTAGAATTCTATAAGCCAAAGTTTCAATGGATTAACTGTTTTTTTGATAGGGTGTGCCAATTGTTAAAAGAGGAACCATTGTCGATTCGGGTTTGGTAGGAAACCAAACGTTTGCAAGGTAAGGGTTAATCGATATACCCTTTGGGTTAAATGGTTTTGGTAGAATGGTTTAAGTGTTAATCCCTTGTTGGCGATTGTAGGCTCAGGGTTGTCGAGGTGATCAAGGGACGTAGACCGATTCTTAGGATTAACGTCTTCGCTATTTCAGGTATGTAAACTAACACACTGATTACCTAGTAATATGTTAATAATAATATGTTTGTGTATTAAGTGGAACAGTATGATGATTGCTATGGTACCCTATGGGGTATGTGTTCGGATCTGGTAAGTTCGTTCCACTGCGAGTTCTCTTTGGGTATATGCTAGCATGATTGCTGATGTATGTAATATGTGGGGTGATACTATAATAGCATGTTTGCACTATGGCATGATTTGCATTAGTATGACATGTATGGGTAATATGAGAGGAGGGGAGTATGATATCCGTGTCTTTGGGACATTGTGACTTTGGGTCACGGAGGTTTGGCACCTCCGGTGGTTTGGTACCACAAGCGATATTTTGTGACTTTGGGTCACGGAGGTTTGGCACCTCGGCGTCTCATCCCGGTGGCTTAGCACCACGGTGGGTTGGCCCCATAGTTGATTATCTGGGATGGCGCCGATGATTTGGTATCACACGATGGGTTGGCCCCATCATCGGATTTGTATTGCGGTCACCGGTGATTTGGTATCACTGCTGTGTCTTTAGGACACGGAGGTTTGGCACCTCATTGCGACTCGTCCCTGTGGTTTGACACCACCGTGGGTTGGCCCCACTTATGAGATCTGGGATTGTCGCTAGTGATTTGGTATCACACGATGGGTTGGCCCCATCATTGGATTATTCGTGACTTGGTCACCGGTGGTTTGGCACCACATTATGGATATCTTGACTTTGGGTCACCGGTGGTTTGGCACCACCGGTGGTTTGGTACCCACGAGGTAGAAAAGGTGTAATGGATGGTTAGGAAGGGTGCATTAATTGTATTGCTTTGCTATGATGTGTGTTAGCATGTTGTATTATCGGAGGGATTTACACACTTGAGTCTTGCGACTCACTCTCTCCTTTGACATTTCGGTGACACTTAGGCGGAGATGGAGTGGGATGGACTCGAGTTGCCCATGCCTTGCTTAAATAAGGAGCTGCTCAGACTTTTTTATAAAATTTGGTACATTAGCTTATTTATTTCTATTTGGGTTTATTTGGGTTTGTAAATGGCCTTTTAAAATGATGTTTTGCTATGTTTATGTTTAAAGTAGATTTATAATATGCGTTAACAAATTAATTGGGTTAAAATGTGCTAAAACTTGGAAAGACAACGATTTCAAAACTACAAAAGCGATATTTTCAACTATACCATCGGGTATCACACTATGATTTGGGATAAAGAGAACTCAAATGTTTTTCTAACTTAAACTCGATTTTCTACTAAGTCAAAATGTTTTTGTAATAATAAGGAACAACTTAAACTTCTAAATGAGATAAACTCGTTTTACCTACACACCTGATTAAGTTTTCAAAATTTCTGGGTTTTCAAATACATCATCAGATTTAATCAAGCCTACTCGAGTTTTTCTTCAAATACACAATTTTGAAGTGGTTTCATCAAACATCTAAACTTAAACCTATTTTCTCAAAATCCTTTTTCCTGTAACATACCAGATTTGGTCGTGGTGAGTTGACCGGGTTTGGGATGTTACAAAAATGGCTTAATGCCTACGATTGGTGTGATGGCGGGGTGGGTTGACTTGATCCCCACAGGTCTGATGGTTGGTACGGGGGTGTGTAGCGGATGGAAATTCGGTTTGGGAGGGAAAATTCATTTTGCATGCATATCATTATTTATGTTGTTAATTCTACTAATGGGCTTAAGCCCAAATTCATAACTTGATAATCTGGCCCAGTGGATAAAGTAAGTGAGTTATACACTGAGT
Source organism: Gossypium rotundifolium (assembly GCA_025506655.1). Lineage (NCBI taxonomy): Eukaryota > Viridiplantae > Streptophyta > Magnoliopsida > Malvales > Malvaceae > Gossypium > Gossypium rotundifolium. Next base: position 182,828,161 of record CP106722.1, on the reverse strand, counting down.
TCTAAGTAACTCACTCCCTCAAATTTTCATCTCAGGTAATGGAAATTGACGTGGACTTGGGCCGAGGATGACTTCGTGGAGGCCATACTACAAAACATGGGTTTATTAAACTTCGAACTTTTTAATAAGTATTTTTTTTTATAAATTACTATTTTGGGTTGATGTAATAAGGGCCTCTATTAATGTTTCATGGATTTTTATGTGTGGTTGGTTTAAACTATATTTTGGACATTTTAATATGGGCTGATGATTATATGATGTTTTTCTTAAAATAATTTGGTTTTTTTAATATATGAAATTCCTTTATAAAATTTTTTTTAACTATTTTGAATTCTTATAAAATTTACTTAAGGATTTTGATAATACAATATTAAGGATGTTTTCAACTAATATTTTCTAATATACATCAAATTTAAAATACTCTTTTGATTTTTATTAAACCTTGTAATAAAAAATTATTTTAAAGATTTCGACTCACTGTAATTATTAAGATAGTTCGATCCATGTAACAAACCAAATCTAGTCTTAACGCATAGACCGGGTTTGGGGTGTTACACAACCATTACATATATCACACTACACCAAAACAGACTTTTAGTGGCGTTTTTAGTGGCGTTTTAATAAAAAAAACATCGCAAATATTATACATTAGTGGCGATTTAAAGAAAACGCCGCCAAAAGTTCAGCAATAGCAGCGTTTTTGGCAAAAACGCCGCTAAAAAAGGAGCAATAGCGGCATTTTTTTCTCAAACGCTGCTATAGATCCGAGCATAGCGGCGCTTTTGTAAAAACGCAGCTAAAGATCTGAGCATTAGCGGCGCTTTTGTAAAAACACCACTAAAGATCTGAGCACTAGTGGTGTTTTCAAAAAGCGCCGCTAAAGATCTGACCAGTAGCGGCGCTTTTGGGAAAACGCCGCTAATGCTCAGATCTTTAGCGAACTTCCTTAAAAACGCCGCTATATGTCTGAGCAATAGCGGCGTTTTTGTACAAACGCCGCTAAAAGTTGAGCTGCCATTTTTTTTGAAGGAACTTGTTTCGATTTGATCCGATTAAAATTTTATAATTTTTTCTTATTCTTGGTTTGAATTATATTTTATTTTGATACATTCACTTATAAGTAATGAGAAAGTTTCATTTTATTTACTTAATTATGAAAAGTTATAAATTGCTAACTAAACTATTTAGAAGTTTTCATTTAAGTTATAAAGCTATTAAAATTGATTTAGGGTTTAATATTTAGTAAGTTAATTTTATGGTTTAAGGTTTGTTATTTTGGGTTATGGGTTTAGTGTTTTAAAGTTTGTTATTTGGTGTTTTTTATTTAGGGTTTAAGATCTTAGTGTTTAACGGTATTAAGGTTTAAGTGTTAGTCGTTGGGGGTTCAGGTTAATGGTTGGGGACTACGGGGTTAAGGGTTTAGGATTTATAGTTTATGTTTTGTGGCTTAAGGTTTAGGGGATAGGGATTCAGGTTTAGGGAATAGGGATTCGGGTTTAGGGGATTATGGTTTAAGGTTTAGGGTTTGGGGTTTAGGGTTTATAATTTGAAACTTATTGTTTTTGTTTTCTTACATAAAAAATTATATAAAAATTATGTCATCTATCTAATTCTTTTAAATATTGCTCAAAGTTTCAAAAATTATTTATTTAAAATTGATATGAATTATATAATATAATAATTAAATATAAAATTGTAATAAAAGTGAAGCACTCTTTCATCTAGCCCTTCTATTTATTATTTAACTAGTTTAATTATATTAATTAAAAGCGTAATTTTTTAATTTAATATTTAAAATCTTTACAAAAATTAATAACACATAGAAAAAATTGAAACAAATAACATAGAAAAATATATGTTAAAAATGAAAAAAATGAAAATACAATTATTTAAAATAATAATAAAGATTTATGGGTATATGATTGATTTATTTTAAATTTATATATTAAATAATTTATTATACAAATGCAAAAAGATAATATTATTATTATATTAAATTATCATTATAGTTTTGGTTATTTAAGCGTAAAAGAGATCATATATTAAACTAGATTGCTTAAAACTCAATTTCAAAAAAAAGAAAAATTCTATTGGCCAAGTTAAAAATAATTTTATTATCAATTACTATTTTTTACAAATTAGGTATATTGTTTGAAACAAAGCAAAATTAGTTTAAAAGCAATTTAAGAAAAAATTAAACTATTAAAATTTATCACTATGAAAGACAAAAACGTACGACTTTAGCCAAAACGGAGTCGTTTCAGTTGTGTTTGTTGTGGCATTAGCGGCGTTTTTACTGAAACCGCCACTAAAGATCGAGAATTAGCGCGTTTTTAAAAGCGCATAAAATGTAAAGTTTAAACGATGTCGTTTTTGTTTCATCCATTCCAGAAACCCCTTATAAGCTGGACGACGTCGTTTTGTTAAAATGCAAAAAAGTTTAGTGGCGTTACTGGATAAACGCCGCTAAATGTCAGTCGTTAATGGCACTAGTGTAAAAACGCCGCAACATGTATTTTATTTTGAGAAAAACGGCGCCGTTTTGTATGCTCGGTTTTATCCCCATTCAAACCCTGAAATCTCTTATCGTGTTCACCTAATTGTATACCCTAAATCCATAAATCCCTAACCTTACTGTTTTCCCCTAAAAAATTACCCAAAATCCCTAACTCCCAGAATCCACTCTGGTGAAGTCATATTAGATCTCTCTTGTAATATCCCGAATTATGGCCTATGCATTAATCGCTTAATTAAATGAAATAGCATGCTTATGTGTGTTGTGAATGTACATTATGAATTTTTGTGAACCTCAGTGCGTAGACAAACGCCTTAGAAATTTATTTAATTCTAAATCTAAAAGAGGAAGCTAAGCAAAAAGGCCTTAAAAGAAATATTAGAGGAAATGTGACACAAACGGGCTTGGAAAAGTGGCCCGGAGGCGCCACTTAGGGCTCTGGAAATGACGCCATATGCTAGGGTAAATGGGCCAAGGTTCGAGTCGCGTAGGAAGCTAATGGAGCTTTAATTTTTGCGGCAACTAGAGGAAGTGTTGGATGGCAAGGCGAGTCTATGAGAGGAGTTGGAGATGAAGTCTAACTCTTTTCGAAATTTTGGCAAGGGTAGGAGAACAAGTGTTCGCCGAATAAGGGTCTCTAGGTAGACTAATTTCGGTAGAAAAGGGAAAAGGGTGACTAATCTTCATACTTTCTTTTGCCGAATTCTCTAAGCAAGTCTTCTTTTTTTTCTTTTTTTCCTTCTTTTGTTTGACAAAACCGAAACTCTCTAGTAAAACTTCCCCTCTTCTCTTTTATTTTGTTAAGCCAAAATACTCCCTGTGCTAGCCGAATTTACATTCCACCATTGCCGAAACCCTCAAGCTTTTCTTTCTCATCTTTGTTGAACCAAAACTCTCTAAGTGTTCATCTAAAAATCGAAAACTCCTTCACCCTCACCATTGTCGAATAGTTCATCACCATTTGAACCCCTAGCCGATTACTCCATTAAATCCCAAAAGTCGAAATCTTTTGATCACTATTTAGTCTACAAAGCCGAATCTCCTTGAGGTGACAAGCAAAGGTGTTGTCGACTTCAAGAAAAGATATTTCGGGATTTTTTTTTAAGATTCAAGGTAAGGTGATATTCGGCCATAGGCCATTCTTAATGTGTTTAAATGTTAGAATTGATATAACATGTAACCATGGGGATTTCGACAGACACCTAAGGCAAGGGATACTTTTCGGGATTTGAAAATCGTAAGGTAAGTGCATAAGTACAATCGGCCAAGGCCATATTTGATGTTTTAAGTCTATTCCTTATTTGTTTAGAAAGCCGAAACTAATCCTTTAGGTGATCTAATGTTGGCCGAATACAAGGTAGAAGGATTTCAAAGTTTCAGGATTTGATTTTTAATCCAATCGGCACCAAGGTAAGAATTTGATTAAACAATCCTACTAGGATTTGGATTTATAGCCGAATGGCCTTTTACTAACATGTTAGGGTTGGCCAAATATAAGAATTAAAGATATAAGCCAATAGATTGAATTTTCGGGATTTGGAGTGAATTTGCTAAGTATATCAGGTGTGTACCCCACACTAAAACTTGATAGATTTACGGCTTTAATTTATTATATGTGCTAATATAAAAGTGTAAGATTATGGTTAAGGTACCATGTAATGGTACAAAGTACTCAGGTACGTTTTCCTACTCCTACTATGAGTATGATAAGTTTTGCTATGGCATATACATGAAATTATAAGAATGTGAATAAGGAATATGATATGGTTAATGCATAATTGTATGTCATGGGGCATATGGGTGATATGTAAAGGGGAAGTGAATTGGTGGTTTTATACCCCAATATAAGAATGCGGTGACTTATGTCACAATATAAGAATGTGGTGACTCATGTCACAATATAAGAATGTGGTGACTTATGTCACAATTTTATATATAAGGTGGCTATGCCACAAATTTTATAAGGGCGATGAGCACGTCGACTGCAGCGACTGCCTTCGGTGGTGTGTAGCGGATGGAGGGTTGACTTAGTAGTCCCCACGATGTGATGGTTGGTACGGGTGACGTGTAGCGGATGGATAACTAGGCTTGGGTCCGGGATTGCATCATTTTATTTAATGCTATATGAATATGTATGATTTGACATGCCTAAATCTGATTAAGACTTAGTGTCGATTGTACACATTGAGTCTGTTTGACTCACCCCTTGTGGGACTATTTTTCAGGTGATGATCAGTGATGGACCGGGTCGGGAGAAGCTCAGGGGTGGCCATGCTCAATTCGACGATCGTTATATTTTGTTTTATAGTTTTAAAATTTCCAAGTTTTGAATTATTCTGGGTTTTCATTTGATGTAATAAGGCCATCATTACTAAAATGTTTATGAATGCTGTTAAAGTTCTTAGTATGATATAATTATTGTCATATTAAAGTTATAAGTAAAAATTTTTCTTAAGTATAAATTTCAAATTGTTTTTAACACCTTATCGACACGGGTTCTTAATTTGAGCCCAACCCAAATCGAGTGTTTACAAAAATACACATGTTTTTAGCAAAGTTACAAACAAGATTTGAATGGATTTTCTTTAGAAGCATACCAGATCCGGTCAGCGCTTGTGGGCCGGGTTTGGGGTGTTTTAGTTTGGTATCAGAGCCCGATTCAAAACTTGGCCTTAAGGGCTTTTAGGGGCCAAAACGTTTTCTGTCTTTTGAAAATGGACTTTTCTAAGAAATAAACAGGCTTTCTGGCATGGCATCTGAGTCTCCGACCTGAAGTCCACCAGGAAAGTACCCCTATCTCTTGTGTGATTTATGATATGAATTATAGAAGGGTAGAAATGAAACGTATATTAGTGTGATAAGTACTTAAACCCTAGGACTAGTTACCCCAACAAATACATAAAACACTAATGCACAATTAAACAAACACATGTCCAAGTCACGAGCTAGGGTGTGGCAACCGTTGTGCGCATGTCTAGGATTGGTTTCGATGGGAGCTTGGTATTTAAGCAGATCCTAGTGACTCACCTCCTACCCACTTGAATCCTACAGTGCGTAGTGATGGTTCACCCTAACCAAGAGGACTTAGCTACTGAAGCTAAACCCAATAACTAAAACCCAGAAAGGACTAGCCATATTTTTATGGAAACCCTAGTTTTAAAAGTCAACATACTACCCTTTTGAAATTTTGAAAATTAATATTTTGGAAAAACTTTCTAAGAATTTTTGATTTAAAAAATTACCTAAATACCCTTAGTGGTAAAATTACTAAAATGCCCTTGATTTTTCCAAATTACCATACTACCCCCGATTTCAATAATAACTTCTGATTTTGCAAAAATGTCCAAAAAATTTACAAAATGTCAAAGACACCATGATTTGGAAATTTTACGAAATTACCCCTGATTTGTAAAATGACCAAATTACCCCTAACATGTACAAATGACCAAAATACCCTCAGTAAGGAAAATCAACAAAGTGCGCTCAAATTAGGAATCTTTAAAAATGCCCTTGTTTTGAAAGTCACCAGTAACCATATTTTGCGAAAAATTATCGAAATGACCTTGGCTTGTAAAATTACAAAAATACCCCTAGTGTATAAATTATCATTTCACCCTTGAAATTTTTCCAGCAAGTATTTTAATTTTGTAAAACATCATCAATCTCTATTTTGAAACATTTTCAAATACCCTAATTTGAAAAATTACCAAAATACCCCTATAGGGCAAAATTATGGAAATACCCCTGGGTAGTGGAAAACAACAAACAACGACAATTACAACATTTCTCTGTAATGAACGCAAGTTCATGTGTGTGACTAAATGAATGATGTCAGACTATATGTGTATGAATCGAAAGAACTACTTCCTAGAACTATTAAACATAAAACTATTCGTGGTTAATCAAGTGGAACAAAACTAATTCATAAAACTCTTTAATCAAATTAACGCAAGTGGAAGTATGAATTCAAGGGGACGTGGTCGTAACGTGCGTGGTCGTGGAAGAGGTCGAATGATCGTGTCTAAACCTGTTAGATCGGGTCAAGGATCTGAAAATGAAATGCTACCACCACCCCCAGCCGCTGATGTGGAATATTAGGACCAGACGGGGGATGACGCAGTGTCACAAGCGATGCTGCGGGTCTTGGAAAGGGTGGCAGGAGTAGGTGGAGGCATGGGAGCTCGGAAGTCAGTACCTGAGCGACTCTGAGCCAACAGAGCTGAAGTGTTCCGTGGTGTATCGGGTGTAGCACCCAATACCGCCGAGTATTGGTTGGAGGCGACTGAGCGGATTATGGATGAGCTCGACTTAACTGATAAGGAAAAGCTGAAAGGATTGGTGTCGCTTCTCGCGATGAGTCATATTAATGGTGGCTCACGATGCGAGATGGTGCTACAGCTGAGGAACTCACATGGGAGTATGCTAAGGCCGCATACCAGAAGAAGTATGTGGGCACTCATTATATTGATGCCCAAAGAAAGGCTTTTCTAGGACTAGTTCAAGGGAACAAGTCCGTAGCTGAGTATAAAGCTAAATTCTTAAGGCTGAACCGCTATGCTTGGGGCATAGTGTCTACTGAGCATGACCGGTGTGTCCGATTTGAAGACGGACTAAGAGATGATCCGAGGTTATTGATAGCCCCGCAACAGGATCGGGAGTTTACTATGTTGGTGGAAAAGGCCAAAGTGGCCGAGGGTATCAAGGAGTCCATGAGGCAGAACTCCGATCGAAATAGGCAGAAGAGAGGATTTGGATCGACAAGGCCATCTAGGAATGAGCAAAAGAGGCCTAGAGTTGAAGGGCCGCAAGGTCAGCAAGCTGCTACTAGAAGGCAGTACCCTACTTGTGAATAATGTGGGAAGAAGCACTTAGGTGAATGTTGGAAAAAGACGGGAGGATGTTTCAAGTGTGGGTCAAAGGACCATATGATTAAGGACTGTCTGATGAGACCAGAGGGGAATCAACTAGTAGCTCAGAATGATAATTAGGCTGGTAGAGGTGGACAGCAGCCTCAGCGGGGTCGTGGTCTGAATAACAGAGGAAATGGTACCGGAAGAGGACGTGGAACACTGGGCCGAGGTGGTGGTAATACAGAGGCAAGGCAGCCGGGCTTGGTGTATGTGGTTCACCGTAGGGAGAATGGTGACACACCGGACGTCATAACCGGTACGTTCCTTATTTTGGCAAAGCTTATGTTGCTTTGATTGATGTGGGCTCGACCCATTCTTATGTTGCATGTAGAGTAGTTGAAACTCTAGGCATAGCCTCTGAACTTTCTAGTAGGGAAATGACTGTAGTAAGCCCCCTAGGTCAAACTGTAGTAGTGAATAAGATGTTTTAGAGAGTACCTTTGGAACTTCAAGGAGCGGTATTTCTTGCCGACTTGATGGAATTACCCTTCGGGGAATTTGATCTTATACTTGGAATGGATTGGCTAGTGGAGCATCGGGCTGTATTAGATTGTGCAGCCAAACGAATGGAGTTAAGGACTCTAGAGGATGAGGTGATAGTTATGATAGGAGAAAGACGAAACTACTTGTCTAACGTAGTTTCTACTTTAAAGGCTGATAAGATGGTTCGGAAGGGGTGTAAGGCATTTATGGCCTTCATTAGTGCTTTGGATACGAAAAAAGGGGGAGTTAGTGAAGTAAAAACTGTAAGGGAATATGAGGATGTCTTTTCAAAAGAATTACCTAGAATACCCCGGGACAGGGAGGTGGAATTTGGAATTGAGTTATTGACGGGAACAGCTCCTGTGTCAATAGCCCGTCAGAATGGCACCAAAGGAGTTGGTTGAGCTCAAGGCTCAGATTCAAGAATTGCTCGACCGTGGGTTTATTCGACCCAGTGTGTCTCCATGGGGAGCATCGGTCTTATTTGTGAAGAAGAAGGACGAAACTATGCGTATGTGCATAGATTATCGTCAGTTGAATATGTTGACCATCAAGAACAAGTATCTGTCGCCAAGGATAGACGACTTATTCGATCAGCTTAAAGGGGCCGCAGTATTCTCAAAGATCGATCTAAGGTCTGGATATCATCAGCTTAAGGTGAAGGAGGTTGATATCCATAAGACGGCTTTTCGAACAAGGTACGGGCATTATGAGTTCTTAGTAATGCCGTTCGGTTTGACAAATGCCCCAGCCGCGTTTATGGACATGATGAACCGGGTTTTCCAACCCTATTTGGATAGGTTCGTCGTTGTGTTCATCGATGACATTCTTGTGTACTCTAAGCCGGAAGAAGAGCACGATGAGCACCTCCGTATTGTGTTACAAATATTAAGGGAGAAGAAGCTTTACGCCAAATTCAGCAAGTGTGAATTTTGGCTTAAGGAGGTTACATTTTTAAGACACATAGTATCCGCTGAAGGAATAAGGGTGGATCCTCGGAAGATTGAGGCAGTTTTGGATTGGAAACCTCCTAAGTCGGTGACGGAAGTTCGAAGTTTCTTAGGATTGGCCGGCTATTATAAACAGTTTGTGAAAGGGTTCTCGTCGATAGCCGCGCCTCTGACAAAGTTGTTAAGGAAAGAAGTGCCTTTCATATGGACGGATAAGCAACATGAGAGCTTTGAAAAGCTTAAGAAGGTCTTGACTGAAACTCCGATTTTGATTCAGCCGGAGGCGGGGAAGGATTTTGTAGTGTATTGTGATGCTTCCCATACAGGATTGGGAGGTGTCTTTATGCAAGATGGAAAAACAGTCGCTTATGCGTCTCGACAACTAAGGCCACATGAGGTTAACTACCCGACGCACAACTTGGAATTAGCGGCAGTGGTCTTTGCCCTTAAGGTATGGAGGAATTATCTTTATGGAGAAAAGTCGGTGATCTACACAGACCACAAAAGCCTTAAGTACCTGCTGACTCAGAAGGAGTTGAATCTGAAACAGCGTGAAGGTGGGTGGAACTATTGAAGGATTGTGATTGTTCCATAGAGTACCACATGGGCAAGGCAAATGTAGTGGCGGATGCCTTAAGTCGGAAGGTAGTGACGGATCTGAAGGTGATGTTCGCACATTTAAGTCTCTATGACGATGGAAGTTTGCTAGCAGAGTTACAAGTCAAGCCGACGTGGTTGAATGAAGTAAAAGAAGGACAGTTGGTGGATGAGGATCTAAGTGTTAAGTTGTGACAAACGCGAAATGGAGAGTTGGAGGATTATGGTATTAATGATGAGGGAATATTGTGCTTCAAGGGTAAGGTCTGTATGCCGAAGGATGTGGAACTTAAGCAAAGAATTCTTTGGGAATCGCATAGTAGCCCCTATACTATGCATCCCGGAGGTAGTAAACTGTACAGAGATTTAAGGGAACAATTTTGGTGGCCTAACCTTAAGCGAGAAGTGACCAAATTTGTAGGGAAGTGCTTGACGTGTCAGCAAGTTAAGGCTAAACACCAAGTTCCGTCAAGATTGCTTCAGCCAATACAGATTCCCCAATGGAAGTGGGAAAGAATTACCATGGACTTCATTAGTGGGCTTCCCCTTACGCCTACTAAGAAGGACTCGGTATGGGTGATAGTGGATCGGCTGACAAAGTCCGCACATTTTATTCCAGTACGGGTTGACTACTCCCTACAAAAGTTAGAAAGGTTGTATGTAGCGGAGATTGTAAGGTTGCATGGAGTGCCAATGTCAATTATCTCGGATAGGGATCCAAGGTTCACATCTAGGTTTTGGAAAGCACTACATCAGGCTTTAGGCATACAACTGAATTTTAGCACGGCTTTCCATCGACAGTCAGACGGTCAGTCTGAACGAGTGATCCAAGTGCTAGAGGATATGCTAAAAGGCTGTGTGATAGACTTCAGAGGAAGTTGGGAAGAATATCTACCTCTAGCGGAATTCGCATACAACAGCTATCAGGCCAGTATTAAAATGGCACCGTACGAGGCGTTGTATGGTCGAAAGTGTCGGACTCCTACGTGTTGGACGGAGTTGGGAGAACGTCAAATTTTAGGTCCGGAGTTAGTAATGGAATCAGAGGAGAAGGTTAGTATAATTCGAGCACGATTGAAGGAAGCATCCGATAGACAAAATTCGTACGCAAATCTCAAACAGAAGGAGATTGAATTTAATGTAGGAGATCAAGTGTTCTTTAAAGTATCGCCTTGGAAGAAGGTGATGAGATTTGGTCGAAAAGGGAAGCTAAGTCCAAGGTTCATAGGACCCTATCAGGTATTGAAGCGAATAGGATCAGTGGCATACCAGTTGGAGTTGCCACCAGAATTGAAGCAAATGCACGACGTATTCCATGTTTCCATGCTACGTCGATATCGATCGGATCCATCTCACGTAGTTCCAGTTGAAGAGGTGGAGCTAAGGCCAGACCTATCCTATGAAGAGGAGCCGATTCAGATTCTGGAACGAGATGTGAAAGTGTTACGGAGGAAGTCAGTACCTTTAGTCAAAGTGTTATGGCAAAATCATGGATCGGAGGAAGCTTCGTGGGAGCCGGAAGAAGCGATGAGACAACAATACCCCCACCTATTCTAGCCAGGTAATTTCGAAGACGAAATTATTTTAAGGGGGTAGAACTGTAATATCCCGAATTATGGCCTATGCATTAATCGCTTAATTAAATGAAATAGCATGCTTATGTGTGTTGTGAATGTACATTATGAATTTTTGTGAACCTCAGTGCGTAGACAAACGCCTTAGAAATTTATTTAATTCTAAATCTAAAAGAGGAAGCTAAGCAAAAAGGCCTTAAAAGAAATATTAGAGGAAATGTGACACAAACGGGCTTGGAAAAGTGGCCCGGAGGTGCCACTTAGGGCTCTGGAAATGACGCCATATGCTAGGGTAAATAGGCCACGGTTCGAGTCGCGTAGGAAGCTAATGGAGCTTTAATTTTTGCGGCAACTAGAGGAAGTGTTAGACGGCAAGGGGAGTCTATGAGAGGAGTTGGAGATGAAGTCTAACTCTTTTAGAAATTTCGGCAAGGGTAGGAGAACAAGTGTTGGCGAATAAGGGTCTCTAGGTAGATTAATTTTGGTAGAAAAGGGAAAAGGGTGACTAATCTTCATACTTTCTTTTGCCGAATTCTCTAAGCAAGTCTTCTTTTTTTTTTCTTTTCTTCCTTCTTTTGTTTGACAAAACCGAAACTCTTTAGTAAAACTTCCCCTCTTCTCTTTTATTTTGTTAAGCCGAAATACTCCTTGTGCTAGCCGAATTTACATTCCACCATTGCCGAAACCCTCAAGCTTTTCTTTCTCATCTTTGTTGAACTGAAACTCTCTAAGTGTTCATCTAAAAATTGAAAACTCCTTCACCCTCACCATTGCTGAATAGTTCATCACCATTTGAACCCCTAGCCGATTACTCCATTAAATCCGAAAAGCCGAAATCTTTTGAACACTATTTAGTCTACAAAGCTGAATCTCTTTGAGGTGACAAGCAAAGGTGTTATCGACTTCAAGAAAAGATCTTTCGGGATTTTTTTTAAGATTCAAAGTAAGATGATATTCGGCCATAGGCCATTCTTAATGTGTGTAAATGTTAGAATTGATCTAACATGTAACCATGGGGATTTCGACAGACACCTAAGGCAAGGGATACTTTTCGGGATTTGAAAATCGTAAGGTAAGTGCATAAGTACAATCAGCCAAGGCCATATTTGATGTTTTAAGTCTATTCCTTATTTGTTTAGAAAGTCGAAACTAATCCTTTAGGTGATCTAAATTGGCCGAATACACGGTAGAAGGATTTCAAAGTTTTGGGATTTGATTTTTAATCCAATCGGCACCAAGGTAAGAATTTGATTACAACAATCCTACTAGGATTTGGATTTATAGCCGAATGGCTTTTACTAACATGTTAGGGTTGGCCGAATATAGGAATTAAAGATCTAAACTAGTAGATTGAATTTCTGGGATTTGGAGTGAATTTGCTAAGTATATCAGGTGTGTACCCTACACTAAAACTTGATAGATTTACGGCTTTAATTTATTATATGTGCTAATAGAAAAGTGTAAAATTATGGTTAAGGTACCATGTAATGGTACAAAGTACTCAGGTACGTTTTCCTACTCCTACTATGAGTATGATAAGTTTTTGTAACATCCTAGATTAGGGGTTATGCGTTCGTGCATAATTCATGAGATAGTGGGATCAGTGGGTGTGTTGGATGTGTTCTGAAGATCTTCAAGAACCCTAAGATGAAAGAAAATGAAAGGAAATGTAAGGAAATGTAAGGAAAAGAAAGGAAATATAAGGAAAAGTAAGGAAATGTAAGGAAATGTAAGGAAATGTAAGGAAATGTAAGGAAATGTAGGAAATGTAAGGAAATATAAGGAAAATGTAAGGAAATGAAATGAAAGGAAATGAAAGGAAATGAAAGGATATGAAAGGAAATGTGAAAATGGAAATGTATGGAAATGTATAGAAATATATGGAAATGTAAGGAAATGTATGGAAATGTATGGAAATGTGTGGAAATGTAAGGAGATGTATGGAAATGTAAGAAATGCTTTAGAAATGTTAAGTTTTGGAAACTAAACTAAAATAGGAAAGTGACCATTTTGGAAACCAAGCCAAAGAGGAAACTAAACATTTTGGAAACCAAACCAAAATAGAAAACTAAACATTTTGGAAACCAAACCAAAATAGGAAACTAAACATTTTGAAACCAAGCCAAAATAGGAAACTAAACATTTTGGAAACTTGGAAAATCTGAGCATGTGAAAATTTTGGAAACTTAAAATGACCCCGAAATGTCGAATTTTAGAGCCCAAAGGGAACTTAGGGCCAAGTGACCCTAAAATATAAAGTACATGAAATTTGACCCAATAACGGACTTGGAAAAGTGGCCTGAAGATGCCACCTAAGGCCTTAGAAAATGGCCCACATGCAAAAGGTTTTGGGCTTGAGTTCGAGTCACATAAGAAGCAAATAAAATAAGTTTTATTTTGCTTCTAGAAGCCCAAGAGGTGGACGGCCCAAGGCTTGCAAAAGAGGAGTTTCACTCTCTTTAAAACTCGGCTAATTAGAAGATCATAAGGATTTTAATTCTCTTTAAAATTCGACTAAATAGGTGGATAAATGAAGAATTATTCTTTAATTAGGAAAATAAGGAAGAGTGGTGGCCAAGTTAAGGATTCTTGGCCTAGTAATTTCAGCTATAAAAGGATGAGACTAGGGCCATTCATTATTCATTCTCCCTCTCTCTTTTCCTCTGCCAAATATTCTTCTTGAGCATCCATTCTTTTTCTTCTTTTCTTTTAGCCTCCTAGCCGATTTCCTTCTAAGCCTATTATTCCTCTCTTCTTTCATCTTTGAAACCAAATACATAAGGGAATCATAGCCGATTGTTCATCAAGTCTCTAAGCTGAATCTCTTAAGGTTGAAGTGAAGGTGCAATCGATTCCTTCAAATAAGGGTAAGATCCAAGTTTAGTTTTCCATTCTTTTATATTCTAGACTTATTGAAATTTAGAGACTAATTTCTATTATTAATCTTGGCCAAATCATGGAAGAAGAAATTTTTTTCCCGAAGGTACACCATAGGCCACGTGTTCCCTAGTTATTCGGTGAATTTGGATTTAAGATCCACAAGGTAAGTACCTAAAAGTATTGACCAAAGCTTGTATGATTATCTAGATCAGTTCTTTAATTATTAAAAAGCGAAAACTAACCCATATTGAGATTCAAGGTTGGCGAATATCAAGTGAAGGAAAACCAAGTTTAAGGATTTGAATAAACACCAAATTGGCATCAAAGGTAAGTCTTTTTACAAATCCTACTAGGATTTGGATATCATAACCAAATAGAATTTATGCTAAGTAATAAAGGATGAATCAAATGTAGGGACTAAGGATCTAAACTTTAGATCTAGCTTTTCGGAATCTCAAGGAATCGCTAAACAAATCAGGTGTGTACCCTACACTAAATCTTAATAGATTCTGACTTTAATTTTATTATATGTGCTAATATAAAAGTGTAAGAATATGGGTAAGGTATCGTGTGTACCCTTACTAACCTTCGATATTTCATATGGCTATTATTTTAATATATGAATATGTATAAGAATGTGAATGTGGCTAAGTACCACAAATGTGGCAAAAGTACCAGTCGTTTCCTACTCGATAGGATTATGAAATATGTCATTTTATAACATGTGAATATTTGAATGTTAAGCATGATATATTATATATTTGGGGCATTCGGGATTTATGTGAAAGGGAAGAAGGTGTTGACTTGGTCTCACCAAGCGTTATATTTGAAGGTGTTGACTTGGTCTCACCAACGTTATATTTGAAGGTGTTGACTTGGTCTCACCAGCGTTATATTTGAAGGTGTTGACTTGGTCTCACCAACGTAATATTTAAAGGTGTTGACGGTCTCACCAGCGTTATATTTGAAGGTGTTGACTTGGTCTCACCAACGTTATATTTGAAGGTGTTGACTTGGTCTCACCAGCGTTATATTTGAAGGTGTTGACTTGGTCTCACTAACGTTATATGGTGACTACGGTCACAAATATTTGAATATGGTGTGTAGCGGATGGAGGGTTGACTTAGTAGTCCCCACGGTGTGAATGGCGTGTACGGGTGGTGTGTAGCGGATGGACCATTAGGATTGGGTTTGGGTTGCATCATAATTTCATTTTATATGGATCCGATGATTTGAACATGAATGCGATTTGTTGAATGTTAGTATTGTATGCACATTGAGTCATTGACTCACCCGTTGTGGGAACTATTTTGGTGATGAGCGGTGTGACCGGGCGGTGAGCGTTGAGGTGGCCATGCTACATTCGAGATTTTATTTAGTTTGGACTTTTACTTTTATTTTATTTTGGGTTTTACTTGATGTAATAAGGCCATAAGGCCTAGTGGATTTCTCTTTATTTTTGCTATTAAGTTTTATGCTAAGAACTATTTTGGATGTATTTAATTAAATGGGTTTACAAGTATAAATAAATGGGTTTACAACCTAAGCCCAATCCACAACAACATTTTCTAAAAATTTTACGACTTTTCTCTAAGTAACGAAAATGTTTGAAACCGGTTTACTTTAGGAACATACCAGATCCGGTCCATTCTCGTGGGCGGGTTTGGGAATGTTCAATTTGATATCGAGCCAGTTCAAACTCTCACTGTGGCCTAAGGCCCAAAACGTTTTCTTTTAACAAGGCCAAATGAGTTTTATGAAAGTATTTTTACAAATGGGCGGTATAAAGACATGGCCCCTAAGTCTCAAACCATGATCCACCGGTAAGTACCCCTAACTATCGTGTGATTATGTGAATTATAGAAGGGTAGAAAAGGAATGGAGCGTAGAATAGCATGATAGGAACTTGAACCCTAGGGTTAGACTACTCAAACACAAAACCACATAAGACTTAAATGCCTAATAAACAAACACGTGATTAAGTCACCGAGTTAGGGTGTGGCAACCATTGTACGCATGTCTAGGATTGGTATTCGTGGGAGCTTGGTATTTAAGCAGTCAGCGTGACTCACCTCCTCTCCACTCGAATCCTACAGTGCGTAGCTTCGGTTCACCCTAACCAAGAGGACTTATTCATGAGCTAAACCCTAACTAAAACCCGAAAGGAACTAGCAGTATTTTCATAAAAACCCTAGTTTTAAAACTCTTAAAATTTCTTTTTAATTTGTGAGAACTATTGTTTTACAACATTTTTGAAAAATTTCGATTTGTAGAATTACTAAAATACCCACAGTGGTAAAATTACAAAATGCCCTTGGTTTGTAAAATGTTCAACTACCAACAGCTTTTTCCAAAATTTCCTTATTTTGTAAAAGTGTTTAAAACCCTAATTTGCAAACTATCAAAAAAAATACTTTGATTTTGGAAAATTACAAAATTGCCCTAACTTCTAAAATTACCAAAATGACCACGATTTCTAAAATTTTTGCAACTTCATCGTTTTGGAAAATAAATTTCTCAAAAAAAAACCCTCAAAGTTCTACAACTTCGAAATAACCCTAATTTGTTAAATTTACAAAAGTTACCACGATTTGTGAAAAATTACCAAAATACCCACGAGGTGAAAATCAAAAATACCCGGATTTCAAAATTTTTTAAATTACTCGAGACTTTGAAATTTTCAAGATAATTGTTGATAAAATCACCAAGGAACTTTATTTTGACAAATTACGAAAATACCCCTGTAGGATAAATTACGAAAATACCCCCGGGTAGTGGGAAAACAACAACAAATGAAAACTACAACGTTTCTCTGAATGAACTAAGGTTCATACTTGATTGATGGATGGTGAGTGAATGTGAAGGCGTAATGCGTGTATGAATCTGAAAGAACCACTTCTAAAATTCTTGTCATAAAACTTCTTGCGGGTAATCAAGTAAAACAAGGACTAATTCATAAAACTTTTAATTAAATCGTGACGTTAGAAATGAGTTCTAAGGGCGTGAACTTAGAGAATGTGCCTAGAAAGTATGATAGTTCTTTAAGATCGAGTCTTGTGACAATAGCGTAGTGTGATGAGTTAGGTATGCGGATGAGCGATAGTAAGTAATTTCGAGGACGAAATTATTTTTAAGGGGTAGAAGCTGTAACATCCTAGATTAGGGGTTATGCGTTAGTGCATAATTCATGAGATAGTGGGATCGATTGGGTGTGTTGGATGTGTTCGAAGAGTTTCAAGAACCCTAAGATGAAAGAAAATGAAAGGAAATGTAAGGAAATGTAAGGAAAAGAAAGGAAATATAAGGAAATGTAAGGAAATGTAAGGAAATGTAAGGAAATGTAAGGAAATGTAGGGAAATGTAAGGAAATATAAGGAAAATGTAAGGAAATGAAAGGAAATGAAAGGAAATGAAAGGAAATGTAAGGAAATGAAAGGAAATGTAAGGAAATGTATGGAAATGTATGGAAATGTATGGAAATATATGGAAATGTAAGGAAATGTATGGAAATGTATGGAAATGTGTGGAAATGTAAGGAGATGTATGGAAATGTAAGGAAATGCTTTAGAAATGTTAAGTTTTGGAAACTAAACTAAAATAGGAAAGTGACCATTTTGGAAACCAAGCCAAAAGAGGAAACTAAACATTTTGGAAACCAAACCAAAATAGAAAACTAAACATTTTGGAAACCAAACCAAAATAGGAAACTAAACATTTTGGAAACCAAGCCAAAATAGGAAACTAAACATTTTGGAAACTTGAAAATCTGAGTGCATGAAAATTTTGGAAACTTAAAATGACCGGAATGTCAAATTTTAGAGCCCAAAGGGAACTTAGGGCCAAGTGACCCTAAAATATAAAGTACATGAAATTTGACCCAATAATGGACTTGGAAAAGTGGCCTGAAGATGCCACCTAAGGCCTTAGAAAATGGCCCACATGCAAAAGGTTTTGGGCTTGAGTTCGAGTCACATAAGAAGCAAATAAAATAAGTTTTATTTTGCTTCTAGAAGCCCAAGAGGTGGATGCCCAAGGCTTGCAAAAGAGGAGTTTCACTCTCTTTAAAACTCGGCTAATTAGAAGATCATAAGGACTCTTAAGGGAAGAGTTTAATTCTCTTTAAAATTCGGCTAAATAGGTGGATAAATGAAGAATTATTCTTTAATTAGGAAAATAAGGAAGAGTGGTGGCCAAGTTAAGGATTCTTGGCCTAGTAATTTCGGCTATAAAAGGATGAGACTAGGGCCATTCATTATTCATTCTCCCTCTCTCTTTTCTTCTACCAAATATTCTTCTTGAGCATCCATTCTTTTTCTTCTTTTCTTTTAGCCTCCTAGCCGATTTCCTTCTAAGCCTATTATTCCTCTCTTCTTTCATCTTTGAAACCAAATAAATAAGGGAATCATAGCCGATTGTTCATCAAGTCTCTAAGCGAATCTCGAAGGTTGAAGTGAAGGTGCAATCGATTCCTTCAAATAAGGGTAAGATCCAAGTTTAGTTTTCCATTCTTTTATATTCTAGACTTATTGAAATTTAGAGACTAATTTCGATTATTAATCTTGGCGAATCATGGAAGAAGAAATTCTTTTCGAAGGTACACCATAGGCCACGTGTTCCCTAGTTATTCGGTGAATTTGGGATTTAAGATCCACAAGGTAAGTACCTAAAAGTATTCGGCCAAAGCTTGTATGATTATCTAGATCAGTTCTTTAATTATTAAAAAGTCGAAAACTAACCCATATTGAGATTCAAGGTTGGCCGAATATCAAGTGAAGGAAAACCAAGTTTTCGGGATTTGAATAAACACCAAATCGGCATCAAAGGTAAGTCTTTTTACAAATCCTACTAGGATTTGGATATCATAGCCAAATAGAATTTATGCTAAGTAGTAAAGGATGAATCAAATGTAGGGACTAAGGATCTAAACTTTAGATCTAGCTTTTTGGAATCTCAAGGAATCGCTAAACAAATCAGGTGTATACCCTACACTAAATCTTAATAGATTTACGGCTTTAATTTTATTATATGTGCTAATATAAAAGTGTAAGAATATGGATAAGGTATCGTGTGTACCCTTACTAACCTTCGATATTTCATATGGCTATTATTTTAATATATGAATATGTATAAGAATGTGAATGTGGCTAAGTACCACAAATGTGGCAAAAAGTACCCAGGTACGTTTCCTACTTCTGATAGGATTATGAAATATGTCATTTTATAACATGTGAATATTTGAATGTTAAGCATGATATATATATTTGGGGCATTCGGGATTTATGTGAAAGGGGAAGAAGGTGTTGACTTCGGTCTCACCAGCGTTATATTTGAAGGTGTTGACTTGGTCTCACTAACGTTATATTTGAAGGTGTTGACTTGGTCTCACCAACGTTATATTTGAAGGTGTTGACTTGGTCTCACCAGCGTTATATTTGAAGGTGTTGACTTGGTCTCACCAACGTTATATTTGAAGGTGTTGACTTGGTCTCACCAATGTTATATTTGAAGGTGTTGACTTGGTCTCACCAACGTTATATGGTGACTACGGTCACAAATATTTGAATATGGTGTGTAGCGGATGGAGGGTTGACTTAGTAGTCCCACGGTGTGAATGGCGTGTCGGGTGGTGTGTAGCGGATGGACCATTAGGATTGGGTTTGGGTTGCATCATAATTTCATTTTATATGGATCGATGATTTGAACATGAATGCTGATTTGTTGAATGTTAGTATTGTGTGCACATTGAGTCATTGACTCACCCGTTATGGGAACTATTTTCGGTGATGAACGGTGATGGACCGGGCAGGTGAGCGTTGAGGTGGCCATGCTACATTCAGAGATTTTATTTAGTTTGGACTTTTTACTTTTATTTTATTTTGGGTTTTACTTGATGTAATAAGGCCATAAGGCCCAGTGGATTTCTCTTTATTTTTGCTATTAAGTTTTATGCTAAGAACTATTTTGGATGTATTTAATTAAATGGGTTTACAAGTATAAATAAATGGGTTTACAACCTAAGCCCAATCCATAACAACATTTTCTAAAAATTTTACGACTTTTCTCTAAGTAACGAAAATGTTTGAAACCGGTTTACTTTAGGAACATACCAGATCCGGTCCATTCTCGTGGGCCAGGTGTGGGGTGTTTCAGTTTTGCTATGGTATATACATGAAATTATAAGAATATGAATAAGGAATATGATATGGTTAATGCATAATTGTATGTCATGGGGCATATGGGTGATATGTAAAGGGGAAGTGAATTGGTGGTTTTATACCCCAATATAAGAATGTGGTGACTTATGTCACAATATAAGAATGTGGTGACTCATGTCACAATATAAGAATGTGGTGACTTATGTCACAATTTTATATATAAGGTGGCTATGCCATGAATTTTATAAGGGCGATGAGCACGTCGACTGCAGCGACTGCCTTCGATGGTGTGTAGCGGATGGAAGGTTGACTTAGTAGTCCCCACGGTGTGATGGTTG
Organism: Gossypium rotundifolium; assembly: GCA_025506655.1. Taxonomy (NCBI): domain Eukaryota; kingdom Viridiplantae; phylum Streptophyta; class Magnoliopsida; order Malvales; family Malvaceae; genus Gossypium; species Gossypium rotundifolium. The sequence goes on along the minus strand of CP106722.1, from coordinate 182,807,759 downwards.
GTACGGGTGACGTGTAGCGGATGGATAACTAGTCTTGGGTCCGGATTGCATCATTTTATTTAATGCTATATGAATATGTATGATTTGACATGCCTAAATCTGATTGAGACTTAGTGTCCATTGTCCACATTGAGTCTGTTTGACTTACCCCTTGTGGGACTATTTTTCAGGTGATGATCAGTAATGGACCGAGTCGGGAGAAGCTCAGGGGTGGCCATGCTTAATTCGACGATCGTTATATTTTGTTTTTATAGTTTTAAAATTTCCAAGTTTTGAATTATTCCGGGTTTTCATTTGATGTAATAAGGCCATCATTACTAAAATGTTTATGCATGCTATTAAAGTTCTTAGTATGATATAATTATTGTCATATTAAAGTTATAAGTAAAAATTTTTCTTAAGTATAAATTTCAAATTGTTTTTAACACCTTATCGACACGGGTTCTTAATTCGAGCCCAACCCAAATTGAGTGTTTACAAAAATACACAAGTTTTTAGCAAAGTTACAAACAAGATTTGAATGGATTTTCTTTAGAAGCATACCAGATCCGGTCAGGGCTTGTGGGCCGGGTTTGGGGTGTTTCATCTCCTCCGCCGTTAAGGAACTCGTTGAGAACAGCCTCTTGCGCCACCAGTTTTCTTCTTTAATCTACCTAGGTATTTATTTCGTGTTTTTTTTTCGGTTTTGCCTTACAACCTCACAACACGTCTTGTAAAAATTTTCATCGACTTCTATTTTAGCTAATGTTGTCTATGTCTATAGGAACAACTTCTCCTTTTGGGGTAGAGGCTTCAATTTCTTCTCAATCATCACGTAGAAGAAGATATTTGTACCCTTCTTCTTTCTAACTTTCTGCAGCTACTGTAGGAACAACTTCTCGTTTTGGGGTAGGGGCTCTAATTTCTTCCCAATCATCACGCAGAAGAAGATATTTGTACCCTTCTTCTTTCTAAGTTTCTGCTATTGCAGTTTGTAACCCTTCGCTGCTGCTTTATTCACCCTCTTCTTGTTGCCTTTTTTTTTTGAAATAAATAGAGAATTACATGCATATGAGGGGTTAATAAGCTTATGTTTATTGAATTATCCATTTCTGTTGTCTGTTTTCTTTGTTGTTGCTATATTTGATAGTCCCCCTACATTGCTTTCTTTCTTTGCTTATCTCAGAGCCAATATAAGCCCAAATTCTTCATCGTACTTATTTCATTTCAATTTTTTATTTTAATTTTATATATCCATGAAGGAAGTTGAAGATAAGGATTTAAAGCCCCACCTTTTGTTCTTCTTCATATGATGAATAGCCTCTATCACCAAACAACACCTTCGGTTTTTCTCTGATAGTAAGCTTTATCTCTCAAATAGGTATAGTTTTTACTTGGTCATTGTTTTTAAAGTTAACTTTTTATTTTTTTTGCCACTTACTGATATTGGGTTGTCGTTAATTTTTCCCAGTTTTGGTTCTCTTTAGCCAGAGATGTGACGTATGGATTTTTATGGTGTTTTGGTAATGAATCTGCTTTGCTTGTTTAGTTAATTGGGAGGGAAATGTCGGCTTTTATTTTGTGAGTGAAAAATTTTATTACTTATAACGGTGGCAATAATGTGTATTAGACAATCCATTTATTTAAAACATAATAAAGAACAAAAATAGTGAAGAAATGAAATTTTAATACGGAACTCATCTATTATATTAAGCTAGAATTATGGTTAGTTTTCATCCAAGTGTTTTATCGGTTCATAATGAGCTTTATAAGAATTGCTCATTGATAGGTGCTGCTACTTCATAGAATCTTATTGAAATGCACAATGTTATAGTTTGGGTATTGTTTCTTTCCCCTTTAGAAGGAAAAGGAGGAAAATTTGTTCAATCTATTTCTGTTTGTAGTTAATGTTTTTATCTGAAGGTAGAGATTTTTCCAGTTCCTAGAACTTTTATTTGAATGAGTTATCGTGTGTTCTTGTTTGTGAATTTTAATATAGGCCAAATAGGCACAAAACATGCATATTTGAGAATTTGAAATATGAACTCACCAAGTCCTAATGCTTTCACTTTAATTTTTAATAAAAACTTTTTTAATTCTTAAATAAAAGAGTAAAATTTAATTGACAATTTTAATTAGAGTTAAGTTGCAAATTAAATTATTATATAATATGCCATTATCCTTTCTAAAAATTTTAGATATCAAATTAAATCTTAAAATCAAACTCAAACATTTGTTTAATATTTTATTCTTTCATTTAGAAATGGTAATAATTTGTCAAATATTGGAACCATTTAGCAAATTTTTAATAAAGGTAATAATTTGACGCATGGGTCATGGAAGCTATTGTAAAAGGGATGCTTGCATGTTTCTTTTATACAATTGAAGGAAGATATAATTATTTTATCATTGTGTTCCTTTTATCTCTTATTTTAGTACCTTTTTTTTTCCTCTAGCTCTACACTACGTTATTTCCTCAATTTTAGTACCTTTTTTTAATGAGAAGGTTTTGCTTGCAAAAATTTATCCGTGAAGTCGAGCCTGATATTCTAATTGGATATAACATTTGCAAGTTTGATTTTCCATATCTTATTGAGGTAAATGAAAAATTAACCATTTTATTCTCCATGAATGTTCTTTGCAGGAAAGGTTTCTTTTGGTTCATTATGTAGGATTTCCTTTATTTGTATGGGAGTTGTGTGATTGAACCATCTGACATTTAATCTTCTGGTTAATAGAGAGCACAAACACTTGGAATAGCAGAGTTTCTGATACTTGGCCGCATCAGGAATTGTAGGGTTCGTGTAAAAGATACAATATTTTATTCAACATTGCCTTATTTTCTGCTAGTTTTGGCTGTCTTCCATTGCTTAGATGCCAATCAATAATTTGGCTTTCATTTCGAGATTCTTTTCACCAGTTTTAAATGTGATAAGTAACTGATAAATAATAGTAGTATGTGTTGTCTATTATATTTCCAAATAAAAAAAATAATGAATTATGTTTAATTTTAGTAAAAATAAACCATTAAATAATGACTAAAGAATCGTCTAGACATTGACTGACCAGACTTTTAATTAAGATAATATTAAGTGAAAAAAAAAAAGAATGGAAAGTAGGAGTTGTAACACCTCAAACCCGGTCTATGCGTTAAGACTGGATTTGGTTTGTTACATGAATCGAGTTATCTTAAAAATTTCCTTGAGTCGAAATCTACAATATTATTTTTTTTAAGTACAAGGTTTAGTAAAAATCAAAAGAGTATTTTATTTTGATGTATATTAGAAATTACTAGTAGAAAACATCGTTAATATTGTATTATTAAAATCCTTAAATAAATTTTATAAAATTCAAAATACTAAACATATTTATCAGAATTTCATGTATTTGAAAACCCAAATTATTTTAATAAAACATCATATAATTATCACCCAAAAAAATATGTCCAAAATATAGTTTAAACCAACCACACATAAAAATCCATGAAATATTAATAGAGGCCCTTATTACATCAACCCAAAATAGTAATTTATAAAAAGTACTTATTAAAAAGTTCAGAGTTTAATAAACCCATGATTTGCAGTATGGCCTCCACGAAGTCATCCTCGGCCCAAGTCCACGTCAACTTCCATTACCTGAGATGAAGAAAAATTTGAGGGAGTGAGTTACTTAGAACTCAGTGTATAACTTACTTACTTGTTCACTGGGCCAGATTATCAAGTTATGGATTTGGGCTTGAGCCCATTAGCAGAATTAACAACATGAATAATAATGTGCATGCAAAATGAATTTTCCCTCCCAAACCTAATTTCCATCCGCTACACACCCCCGTACCAACCATCACACCTGTGGGGATCAAGTCAACCCACCCCGCCATCACACCAATCGTAGGCATTAAGCCTTTTATATTTGTGGCAGAGCCACCGAACTAGATTGTGACAAAGTCACCGAACTAGAGGCATTGAGCCAATTATTATTTGTGGCAGAACCACCGAACTAGAGGCAAATAGCCATTTAATAATTTTGTGGCAGAGCCACCGAACTAGAGGCAAATAGCCATAATTTTACGGCAGAACCACCGAACTAGAGGCAAATAGCCATTTAATAATTTTGTGGCAGAGCCACTGAACTAGAGGCAAATAGCCATAATTTTGTGGCAGAACCACCGAACTAGATTTTGGCAATAGGCCTTCTTCTCTTCATAAATTTCCCAACCCATGCCATATGTATGCAAGGTAGATTATGATCATACAATGATTTTATTAAAAAGGCCCATTAACAAGAGTTAATATTTCAAATTTTTATTAAAACCCAAAAATAACATTTGGCCCAATTAACTATATAACATCTTAGGCCCAAATTTACGATCTAGCAAGAGTTCGGCCCATTTATCGATCTAGCAGGGATTTCAGCCCTGTAACATCCCGAAATTGGGCCTAGTAGGATTGGGCCTTGGGCTTTAGGAAAATTTGAATATCATCTTGTTACTTGTGATAGCTCGGGTAAAATTTTGTGTGTTTAGCATAGTCTTGTGAAGGCTTGATTTTAATTAGGAAATTAGAATAGTTTTTAGCATGGTTTATTTATTGAAGTGGATTAAGTGAACTTAGCACTTAAGTTAATTTAAGTGTTAAATTAAAGCACAAGGGGAATTAGTGGCAAGGTGGTTAAGGAGCTTGAAAAGTTGCTTGAGGGAAGTGGTTCGAGTAACAAGGAAGGCATTTTGAGAATTTTATATTTTGTGCATCCTAGCATTTATGGGAGGTCAAATTCAAATTTATGATAGGTTGGACTTTCATCTTTTGGCAAGTTGAATGTATGTTTAAGGTAAGTTAGATGTTTGGGAAGGAAATCAAGTGATTAAAGGTTGATGGGAGAGCATAAGGCATGACATAAGGAGTTGGTTTTGGAAAGTGTTGGGTGGATAGATTTGACTTGGGAGACCATGTATGTGGATGTCATGTAAGGCTAGGGGGTGGCCGAATTGTTGATAGGTAGTTTGGGGAAATTGGTTGGTCATTTTAGCATTTTATGCTTTTGTTCATCTTTGGCATTTTCTTTTCCTCCCAAAAGCTCTCCTCTTTAGTAGAATATGTTCTTGGCATTTAGGTTCAATTTTGTTTTAGTTTTAGCCTTTTTCTTTGTTTTGTGTCTTAACCAAAAACCTATTCTTAAAGAACTTTATCAACTTTTCTCTAATGCACCAAAGTGAGCCATAACCGAATGTCCATTGGTGTTGTTGATATTTCTTCTTAGGCTTTTGGCGAATCTTCTTTGGTACCTCCCTCTCATCTCTTATTTCTTTGTAGTAGAAAATAACCTCTCTTGTTCTCATCTCTCTTTCATTCTTTTCATATTGTCCAAAAGTCCACATTTCTATTTTATTTTCATTTGGCCAAATCTTCCTTCTCTCATTTCTCTTTTCTTTTCTTCCATTATTTGCTCTAGCCGAATCCTATTGGTGTCTCACTCAATCTCATTGCCGAAATTGTATTACCTTGAGAGGACTTTCTTTTTGACCGAAATTATTATCTCTTCTCTTTCAAACAAACTCTTTTGTTTTGGTAGTGGTATAGTGGAGTGTTGATCATCTATTTGTTGATAGTCGACCATATTCATACTAAGATCGTGTGGAAAGGATTTCATCATTCAAGGATTTTGGCCAACTCCTTAGGCAAGTGACAATTTTCGGATTTGAATCAAAGTGTTAAGGTAAGGATCTTTATACTTGTTATATCGTTTCAGATGGGCATTTGTTGCAAGGTTCTAACCATTCTAGGAACCGATTTCTTATAGACTCCTCGTGACTTTGGAAGCAATCATTCTAAGCCTCAAATCTTTGACAATCTTTTTGGGGTAAGTCAATAGGTAAGACTTGGTATTTCATTCGATAACCCTTCAGGATTTCTTGGTGTGGCCGAAATGGCCTTGCTTATAATTTTGTGGTTTGGCCGAATGTTCTTAGTGCCATAAAACGTGTCCTCTTTTGTGTAGCTAAAGGAAGGGAACTCAGAGTGTGATTCAGGATTTGGTAGGAGACGAAATCGGCTTTTAAGGAGAAGGAAGAACCCTGTTTCGAGATCGTGTTAGATTCGATAGTTCGGGATTTCACTAATAGGCAGGTGTGTAGTTAGCCTACCATTTTCTGAGTATTTGTGTTATATCTATATGTGTTAAATATGTGCTAACTTGTGCAATGGAAATAGTGATTTGGATACCATCAAGGGGTATGTCGATAATCCGGTAAGTACCAAATCAGATCAAATGTGATTACTATTATGATTATATGATAATATGCTTGATGAACATGCTCATGCATCATTATATTATGTCATTATGGAATGTTGCATGTGCATGGGTTAGGATATGATATGAAAGAAGGTACGGGTGTACTTCGAGTACGTGGTTTGATGTTAGCCTTGAGCTACATCGTGGATTGACATTGACTGAGGTCACGTTGTGGATTAAATGCGATTTAGTTCGCGTGGCTTGATGAGTGGCTGTGTGCCTCATCGTGGTTGATATTGGCTATGTGCCATATCGTGGTTGATGAGTGACTATGTGTCCCATCGTGGTTTTGGTGTTAGCTACGGCTACATCGTGGATTGGTATTGACCGAGGTCGCGTTGTGGATTATTGTGCTTAATTGCACGTGGACGGCATTGATTACCTTTTGGAGTGAAAAGGAGAGGGTGATTTAATAATCCCCTGGTGTGTGGTAGGCTAGATACGGGGGTGTGTAGAGGATGGACCCTAGGTTGGGGTTGGGTGCACTTTGCATAATTTTATTTGATATGAGTAATTGATGTGAAAATGGGCCAAGCCCAATATGTGTATGTGGATTAATTAGAAATGGGCCAAGCCCAGTATATGAATGTGGATCAGTGTAGAAATGGGTTAAGCCCGATATGTGGATTTATGCGGTTAATTACCCTGTTACCTGAAAGTGATATGAATATGGGCCAAGCCCAGAATGTGTTATTAAGTGAATATGATATCTTGTTATCGATATGGGTTAAAATGTGGTTAACATGTGGGTAGAATTTAGTGGATTAATTACACATCGAGTGCGTGTGACTCACCCAATTTTTTTCTCAAACCTTACGGTGATGCTCGGACCGGGTTGGAGTGGATACGAGGTGGCCCATGCAGAAGATATTTTATTTGTTTTACACATTTTATTTCTGAAAGGTTATTTATTGTAATAAGAGCCACTTAAAGTATTTAAGGATTTTATTATGTTTTAAGTTGGATTGTCGATTATATTATTATTATTTAAAAATGTTTTATTTTAAACAACTCAATTTTATTTGGAACTTTAATTACACAATGATTTTGTAAAGACAACAAATTTTATGTTTTTAACTTTAAGTCAAAAGTTTTTCAAGCGTTTTTCCGCAGTGGCATTTCAAATTCGGTCATAACAAATGAGCCGGGTTTGGGGTGTTACAAATTTGTATCAGAGCCCGGTTCAAAACTCATCTTTGAGGGTTTTGGGCCCAAAAATATTTTTTAAGGTGGGCATTTCAAAGATTGGGCTTTCATAAATTTTTCAGTTTTATTCTAGCATGGCACCTGTATCTCCGACCCGAAGTCCATCAGGTAAGTACCTCTGACTACTGAAGTGAATTGAAGATGTGGATTTGATGGGCTTTTATGGGAACGTAGATTAGTAGATTAGGGCTATTGAACCCTAGGGCTAGTACACTCAAACACATGCATAAGACTTAAGAACAACTAAACAAAACTCGTGACTAAGTCATGAGTTAGGGTGTGGCAACCATTGTACGCATGTCTAGGAGTGGATTGAGAAGAGCTTGGTATTTAAGCGGCCCTAGCGACTCACCTCCTCTTTACTCGAATCCTACAGTGCGTAGCTATGGTTCACCCTAACCAAGAGGACCTTTTCACGGCTAAACCCAATAACTAAAACCCGAAAGGACTAGCCATCTTGCTTTATAAAGATCTTAGTTTTAAATTTACCAAATTACCCTCCGATTTATAAAATCCTTTTAGACTTGAAAATTTTCCAAAATACACTCGATTTACAAAATTACTAAAATACCCGAAATTTGTAAAATTACGAAAATGCCCTTGGTTTATAAAATTACCATGTTACCCTTGATTTTTATGAAAATATTCTTACTTTACAAAAATACCAAAACCCCTATTTTGCAAAATGTTAAGATACCCTGAATTGGGAAATTTACTAAAATGCCCCTGACTTTTAAAATTACTGGAATAACCCCGATTTCTAAAATTTCTGCAATACCCTTGATTCGAAGAATATTGTCCAAAATACCCTCAAGACTTTGAGATTTCAAAATGCTTTGATTTGTAAAGATTATTTTTAAAGTTGACCCCGATTAATTACGAAAATACCCCTGTAGGGAAAATGACGAAATTACCCCTAGGTCGGGAATGATCAGAAATGCCCATAATGATGTGTTGAATGTGTGTGTTGTGGATGAATGTGAATGTGAATGTGATTCTTTGAATTAGAATAGAAGCTTGAGCTGAAACTTTGATTGATCGAAAGAATTACCTCTAAATACTTCTTTCATAAAATTTGCTCGTGGATAAGCAAGTGAAACAAAATTTACGATACATAAAACTTTTAATTAGATTAAATTCGAAGTAGACATGAGTTCTAGAGGACGTGGTCGTCGCGGATGTAGTAGAGGTAGAATGGCGATGCTCGAACCAGGTAGGTCTCGCCATGGGTCGAAAATGAAGTTCGCCGCTTGACGGTGGGCGCGGAGGATCAAGATCGATAGGAGGCGATGACGCGAGATCGCATGCCATGTTGCAGTGCTCGGCGAGTGGCGAGAGCTAGTGTAGAAGCGGAGCTCGAAAGTCGATTCAAACGACTTAGGTTGAAAATTTGAAGTTTTAGAGGAATATCTAGAGTAGCTCGAATGTTGCGGAGTATTGGTTAGAAGCGATCAAAAGAATAATGGATGATTTGGATTTGTCTGGTGAGGAAAAGCTAAAAGGTCTTTGTTTCGTTGCTCGGATGAAGCTTATCGATGGTGGCTCCTTTGTCGGACAAGGTGTCCCAACAGATCGATTGGATTGGGATTATTTTAAGGTTAAATTTAAAGGAAAGTGCGTTGGAGCTAGTTACTTGGACTCGCAAAGAAAGGCATTTCTCAACTTAGTGCAAGGAAGTATGTCGTAGCAGTCTGGCGAAATTTATGCTGTTAAGTCGATGCGCCAAAGGGATCGTGACCACTTGATTATGAAAGGTGTGTACGGTTCAAAGATGGGTTCTGAGATGAGTTCTGAATGTTGATTGCTCCATGAAGAGAAAGGGACTTTCTTTGTTCTAGTGGAGAAAGCTCGGATCGTGAAGAAGTTAAGAAGACCGTAAGGAGGCGAGAAAAGGATAGGAATTGGAACAAGAGGAGTTTTGGACCACAAAATTAGGAAGACTTTCGAGAAAAAGACCAGGGTCGAGAATTTCATCGTGCACCTATACGATTCTTTGAGAATTAGAATCGTTTATGTGCTCGGTGTGGGAGAACTCACAGGAGAGTGTTAGGGTAATAGTAAGGAATGTTTTCGGTGTGGATCTAAGGCTTATTTGGTTAAGAATTGTCCTCAGACAATGATGGTTTGTGGTCCAAACCATGGAGGAAATGGTTCTGGCCGAGGTCGTGGAACACCCGATTGAGGTCCTGAAGGTTCAGATGTGGGACAACCAAGGATGTGATAGCGGGTAAGTTCTTTGTTTTGCTTTAGAGATAGCTCATTCTTAGGGTGCTAGTGAAGTGCTTGAAACCTTGGATATGAACTTAGGAGCTGTGCCTAGAAGGTAAGATAGTTTTATCGAGTCTGTGACATAAGCGTAGTGTGATGAGTAGGATTACACGATTGTTAGTTAGTTGGAAATTTCGAGGACGAAATTTCTTTAAGGAAGGTAGAAGCTGTAACATCCGAAATTGGACCTAGTAGGATTGGGCCTTGGGCTTTAGGAAAATTTGAATATCATCTTGTTACTTATGATAGCTCGGGTAAAATTTTGTGTGTTTAGCATAGTCTTGTGAAGGCTTGATTTTAATTAGGAAATTAGAATAGTTTTTAGCATGGTTTATTTATTGAAGTGGATTAAGTGAACTTAGCACTTAAGTTAATTTAAGTGTTAAATTAAAGCACAAGGGAATTAGTGGCAAGGTGGTTAAGGAGCTTGAAAAGTTGCTTGAGGAAGTGGTTCGAGTAACAAGGAAGGCATTTTGAGAATTTTATATTTTGTGCATCCTAGCATTTATGGGCGGTCAAATTCAAATTTATGATAGGTTGGACTTTCATCTTTTGGCAAGTTGAATGTATGTTTAAGGTAAGTTAGATGTTTGGGAAGGAAATCAAGTGATTAAAGGTTGATGGGAGAGCATAAGGCATGACATAAGGAGTTGGTTTTGGAAAGTGTTGGGTGGATAGATTTGACTTGGGAGACCATGTATGTGGACGTCATGTAAGGCTAGGGGGTGGCCGAATTGTTGATAGGTAGTTTGGGGGGAAATTGGTTGGTCATTTTAGCATTTTTATGCTTTTTGTTCATCTTTGGCATTTTCTTTTTCCTCCCCAAAAGCTCTCCTCTTTAGCCGAATATGTTCTTGGCATTTAGGTTCAATTTTGTTTTAGTTTTAGCCTTTTTCTTTGTTTTGTGTCTTAACCAAAAACCTATTCCTAAAGAACTTTATCAACTTTTTCTAATGCACCAAAGTGAGCCATAACGAATGTCCATTGGTGTTGTTGATATTTCTTCTTAGGCTTTTGGTAGAATCTTCTTTGGTACCTCCTCTCATCTCTTATTTCTTTGTAGGCGAAAACAACCTCTCTTGTTCTCATCTCTCTTTTCATTCTTTTTCACAATTTTAGTCGTTTTCGTGTATTTTCGTCAAAATACCAGTTATTCCGTTTTATACCGATCTAGTCGTTTTTACGATTTTACTCAATATCGCAATTGATATCCAACCCGAGAAAAGTGTGAAGTTACACACCTCGATATCGTGAGTACTAATCCTTCTCGCTCCTCGACACCTAAATCATATTACGATCCATTAGAACACTATTATGTATAAAAATACACTATCGATAATCGATCCAAATCCTTACCCTCTTGATTTTGAATCACTTCAATTTTCAGTTTCTCCTCGTTTATCGATTCGTTATTCGCTGAGAATCCATTAACGTACAAAGGCTCGGGAGTTCTAACTACTTCGAATAATTGATTTCCTTCGGTAGATGGTCTACAACCCGGTGGAAAATCTCGGATTCCAGAAACAGCCCTTCTTTTATATGGGGGAATAGTGGATCCGCCCCTCTTACGTAAACTAAACACCGCCCTTTTCTTCCCTATTTTGAAAATCTTCAATATCAAAAGATCGTTAATCCTAAGAATAATATATCAAAAAATACTAAAAAATCTTAAAGGTGAGATTTCCTTACCACAAAGATTCTTTCTTCTCAAAAAGAGAGTCGACCAAAAACGTTCCAAGATGCACACGAACACTCGATTTCTGGTCTTCCATTATCGTACTAAAGTAAAATAAAGAGAAACATTAATAGAATGAACGGGTATTTCGATTCAAGAAATCCTCCTTACCACCATCCATATTCGGCCAAAACCACCATTAACTAATCATGAACTAAAAGAATTCTTACCTATTCTCCACGGTTGAAAAGAGATGATTGAGAAAATGCTTATGAAAAGAGAGATATTCGGCTATGAAAATCAAAGAGAAAAGAAATTGATAATATCGTTCGGCAAGGCACACTAACATTCGGCCATGAGATGTTTATGGAGATATGATGATTGAAAAGAAAATTAAAAGATAAGAGTAAGAGATGATGATGATGATGATGAGGATTTGGTTCTCAAAAGAAGAAAAGAGGAAGTAGAGATGTGTTTAGAACATGGTACATTCGGCAATGGAAGAAGGAAGAAAAAGAATGTCTTTTGGTGTTGTATTTTCGGCACAATGAAAAGGCATACAAAGAAATGTGATAGCAAAATAAAATAACCAAATGGTCAAAAGAGTTTTGGCAAACCAAAAGCACAAAGTCGGCCAAAGAGAAGGTTGAGAGAGAAAAAAATGAAAATCAAAGTTGCACAAGATACTAAGAATGACCAAAACAAATTCCTACCCTAGCAAAGCTACTAGCAAAAATCGGCCAACCTCCCCTAGCCATATTGCCGTCCAAGTTCATTGGTCAAATGACCATGAATTTGTTTCCAAAACACCTTCCTTGATACTAGCCTCATGTCCCCATATCTTTCCAAATTCCTTTGATTCCATACCATAAGTTAAAAATTACCTTTTTCCTTTAGTCTTACTTACCAAAAATAAAACAATACAACTCATCCATCCTTATCCCCTTGCCGACACATGCATGGACTAAAGCCAAAAATAAAATTTCTAGATGCTAACCAAGGGATTCGAACCCCCCTCATGTCACAACTCATGCGCCAACACCACCTTACCAATTTCTCATCTTATGCTACACTTTGACACTTATTTTTACTTAAGTATCAATGTCACTTAATCCACTTCATTTATTTCTCAAAATTAAAAATTTATTTCTTTCCCGAATAATTCTAAACTCTTTTTCAGAACTATAATAACTATGAAAATTTTTCCTTCATAGTCTAGGCACCAAAATCATGCAATAAAATTAATACTAAATTTTTAGGGTGTTACAGGAGTCCTTTAATGATGATAATTTAGAAAGCAGTGGGATTTTGAAGTTGAAGCAAGCGTTGGTAGCATGCAGCAACAATGAATTGTCTAATTAGATATGAAACTGAGTTAAAACCTGTATTATTTAACTTTGCATTGCTTTGAATGTGGTGGTTGATTACATGCAAAGTTAAGTCATCTATGGTAATAATAACCAATTGAATGTGAAATGATACTATCAATTTTTCAAACACTTAAAATCCTTTTTAAGCATAGAATAACAAAGCATCTATGGTGGGACAGTTTTACAAATCTTTGTTGTCAATCTATAAAATTTTATTTTTTACCTTTAATGTTGTTTGATATTATTTTTATTTTCTATTTTTTTAAGTATTATTTGGTTAATGTTATTTGTATTTCTTACTGCAGCCTTTGTTTCTTGGTGAGAGTGGAGTAGACCAGCTTCTTGAAATTATTAAGGTACATTTTAGTTCAAAATTCTGATCAGTAAGAGTTATATCATGATGAATTTCTCCAAATTACGGTCCATTATCTTGCTTGGTTGGTATATATGTTGTTTATTATATATCTGTCTCCGCCAAAAAAAAATTCAAAGTATATAGGCTGGAAACCTAACGGGTTGCCTTATATCTCATTGTAAGATATAACAGATCCTCCCCAGGTGTAACAATGTCACGTATGATGAATCTTAAAAAATTTCTGTCCAAATTACTGTCCAAATTGTTGTTTATGATCCTACTTAGTTGGTATATATGTTGTTTATTATATTGCTGTCCAAAAAAAAAAAGAATTCAAAGTATATAGGCTGGAAACCTAACAGTTGCCTTATATCTCATTGTAAGATATAACGGATCCTCCCCAGGTATAACAATGCCATGTATGATGAATCTCAAAAAAATTTCTGTCCAAATTGCTGTTTCTTATATTGTTTGAACTGTTATATATTCTGTTTAATATGTTGCTGTTTATTATATTGTTACAACTATTTATTATCCCTAGTACTAGTACACAATTTCAATGGGTTAAATCGGGCGTGGACGAAGATATTCTGAATTATGATGTAGTAAGATTTTACGATTTTTATATATATGTAATATTATAATTTTAATCTTGGTCATTTTATATAATTTAAGCTGTTTTATATGTATCATTATTGTTGTTATTTGTTACTAAAATTTCAACTATTTTATGTGTATTGCGGGAAAAATGAGTAGAAGAAGATTACGAGATTTAAATATTGTACAGAATACTCCAAATTTGAAAGAGGGCAATAGTGAGCAGCAAACAATTGTTGGATCCTCGAATGTGCCTGACATGGATGATGAGCCTGCAGAATTACAAAGTAATGTTAAGTTTATTTTACATGCATGTTGACTTTTATTATTGATTCATTTTTCAATTTTAATATAACAATAATATATCATTGTTCAGCTGAGAGTGGTGGGACGTGCAGAGTTCGCGGGCATATGCTGCTTAGAGATTTATACGAATTAAATCCTGTCGAGCGTGTAAAGTAAGGAGAAACAGTCATGGCCAGCCTATTGGCCCTGAAGCTCGACTTCTAGCAGGCTATTTGGGTATTATTTCATGAAATGCAAATATGGTGCCCATCAATTACGAGTCATGGCATCACATGCCTGATGGAAACAAAAATCAAGCTCTCGATAACATTAAGGTAACAAAACGTGAATGTAATTTATAACACTTTGGTTGAAGTTTCATTTATATTTACTTTCTAAACGTATGTTTTTTTAGGAGGGATTTTCTTTGGAGCTCTCTGATGACTATATAAAGAAGACATTGGGAAAAAATAGAGAGACCATAAAAGCATATTGGAAAAAGAATATTTTAAGAAAGACATAAGCCTCGAGAATAAATTGCGAAATGTCCCGCCAGGAATGTTGAGGTATCAATAGGAAGATGTGATTAGATTTTGGAACTCAAAGAAAGGTGAGGTATTACCTAGTTCTAAACTCTTATAAATTTTTTGGTTTATAGTATTTACTATATACGTAATAATAATTTCATTATGTAAGACCGTGGCGTGTTGGAGCAAGCGTGACGAAACAAAAATTCACGCATTACGGTAGGGTCGAGAAGTTTTATACGTAGTGAGGCCGAGGTATTATAATTTATTTATTCTGTCAAATATTGATGACTTCATACTAATAAATTATATTTTTACTACTACACTGTCAGAAGCCTCATCTGGTCAAAAAGTTGGACGCGTTCAGCTTTTTGACATTACGCATAGGAAGAAGAATGGGTCTCCGATGACATCCGAAGCTGGAGAGATTATGGTATATTTACTTAATAAAATTTGATTTGTTATAAATATTTATAATGTTTAATTATAATAGTTTAATTATTCGTTAGTAGTTATAAATTAATAATGTTAAGTTATGTTCCATTCTTTCTTATTGTATATTTCGTTTCTAACTGTTTAATTGATTTATTAGGAGAAACTAAAAGAGAAGAAAGCGAGTATGGCGGTACCGCTTGATGATAGTTCTGTTAATCTTGACAATATTGATAACAGAATTATTACTGATGTTTTGGGTCCTGAAAGGTATGGTCGAAATCTTTATGCTACATTTGCTGTTTTTGATTACTGATGTTTTGGGTCCTGAAAGATATGGTCGGGTTCGCTTTCAAGGATCTGGTGTTACCCCGACCCAATATTTTGGATCCGGCTCCCAGCAATACATGCCTTCTAAGAGTCAATCTCGAGCTGAAGCTCAGAGGCTAAAAGACCAAATAGCTCAGATGCAAGAGAGCACGGTTGACCAGAGGCAGCAAATTGCTAATGTTCAAAAAAATATGAAGAACTCCAGCAACAGCTTAGAGCGGATGCGGAAGAGGCAACAGCAAGGGAGGCAGCAGCAGCATCGAAGGAGGTAGCGATCACTGCGAGGAAGGCAGAGGCAGCAGCGATGCTAGTAGAGCAGAACAAAAAGTACGATGAGCTCCAACTACAGCTTCAGCATATGATGCAGATGTTTCAGCATTCGCAGAAGTCGCCATCTTAGACATTTAGTTTCTCGTTGTAAGAATATTTTTAACATTATTACATTTAATATTATTATAAGAATATTTTTAGTTATAATTCATTTATTAATTTATATCACATATCTATTATTGAATTTGAAGTATCATTTAGAATTGATGCATTTGGTGTGATTTTTATGCTATATTGGCTGTTTTGGGTTTGAATTATATGCTACATTTGCTGTTATTGGTTGGTTTTAGTGCAGAAGGGGTATGATATTGGACAAATTCTACATTGCAAATCTGTACAAATTACCAGCGTTTGTGTGAAAAGCGCTACTAAAAGTCAGGACCTTTAGCGGCATTTGTAGGAAAAGTACTGCTAAAAGTCACGACCTATAGCGGCGTTTTTTGGTATAAGCGCTGCTAAAAGTCAAGACCTTTAGCGGCATTTTTGGTATAAGCGCCGCTAAAAGTCAAGACCTGTAGCTGCGTTTGTGGGGTAAGCGCCGCTAAAGGTCATGACTTTTAGCGGCGTTTGTAGGGTAAACGCCGCTAAAGGTCTTGACTTTTAGCGGCGTTTGTGTGGAAAGCGCCGCTAAAGGTCATGACTTTTAGCGGCGTTTGTGTGGAAAGCACCGCTAAAGGTCATGACTTTTAGCGGCATTTGTGGGGAAAGCGCCGCTAAAAGTCATGACCTTTAGCGGCGTTTTCCTTCATAAACGCCGCTAAAGTTTGTGGCGTTTGCTTTAGTGGCCTTTTTTGCGGCGCTTTTTATGGTACTTCTAAAAGCACCACAAATACTATTAGTGGCACTTATAAACACCGCTAAAGGCCTAAAAAACACTGCTAAAAGTCTGTTTTGCTGTAGTGTCAGTAAATGACAACGCAAATCCTAGCTAGCCAGCACCTAATGTTTACCTAATACCACTAGATTACATAGAAACTTGAAACATTAACTTGTACACTTTGTGTTGCTGATATAATCAGCTCAATCAACATCAAGTCAACATAAAATATCAAGCTAATATAGTTATAAATCAACTAAACTACATTACATTGACTGAACATTACAAAATAATCAAAATGATTGAAGTTTACACATGCAATAATAGCCCATGCATGCCACGATTGCATGGTTACCTTTGTTGCTGCATGGACTACTCCCTTGATGCTGCATTGGCTGCATGGAGGGCCAACTTCTAACACTCCTCCTTGGTCTCCATGCTGCTGAATCCTAGCTGCTTCCTCAGTTTAATGAACCTTGCTGCATTAAGGGACTTTGTGAAAATATCAACAATCTGTTCTTCAAAATTGCAATGAATCAGCTCCACCTCTCGAGCTTGTTCCATCTCCCTTATCACATGTAGCTTGATGTTAAAGTGCTTGGTTCTACCATGGAAGACAGGATTCTTTGCAATTGCAACAGCAGATTTTTGTCACAAAAGATCTCTATTTCCCTCTCTTGATGTAGGTGTAAATCAGCTAGAATTTTTCTTAGCCATATGGCTTGATTCACTACAGCAGTAGCAGCAACATATTCAGCTTCTGCTGTTGATTATGCCACCAAATTTTGCTTCCTTGAGCTCCAACAAAACATGCCTGGACAAAGAGTGAATGCATATCCAGAAGTGCTTTTCATACCATCACTCGAACCAGCCCAGTCACTGTCAATGTAGCCTTTCAACCTCAAATTTTCAACTTTGTTGTATAACATTCCATAGCTGAGAATGCCTTTAATATATCTTAGCACCCTTTTTGCTGCTTGTAGGTGCTGCTCATTGCAGCAATGCATGAATCTTGATAACATACTAACAGCAACATAATATCAGGCCTAGTGGCTGTTAAGTATAACAGACAACCAACTAAACTTCTATAGAAAGACTCATCAACTTGTTGATCGTGTCAAACAGTCGAGTTTTAATATTTATAAAGAATGATCAAACCTGCAGACTAACTATGACAACGATTGAGGCAAGTGCACCTATCGAACAATAGTATAGTTTAGGCAAGATTATTTTATCGAACCCAAAGGAACCTAAAAGTACTACTACTCACTTTCTTTCTATTATTTAGCCTAAAATATGGCGTGATTGGTTTATTAATCTAAAACTAATGAAAAAAAAAACTAACCTAGATGCAAAGACAAAAGAATGAAACTTTGGGGAAAGACTGTGGAAAAACTCAGTTGATTACGACGATACCCTCAGGAAGAATCCACCTATGACTTCTCTTGTTATCTAACTTTTAATTCATATGACTTCTTTACTTAGCTTGATCCGTGTGACTCCCTAACCTATATTAAACCCTCTCTCGAGGCGAATAATGTCTAACCTTAGGTTAATTAGTGGAACTCTCGTTCTCTTATAATAACCCCCTAAAGAAGCAGTAAATCGATTAATGGACTCCCATATTAGGTTTCACCCTAATCCGACAAAATCTAGTCACCCTATCTCTAGGCGTGCAATCAACTCCGCTTAATTATACTAGATTTACTCTTAAGTAGGGTCTATTCCTCCTCCACCTAAGCACATCAGATTAAATTAAGCAACATAATTAAGAACAAACTAAGTACTTATCATATAATTTAGAAATCAAATAACGAAATCCATCATAGGTTTCATCCCCTTCAAGTATCTGAAGGGTTTAGTTCATAACAAAATAAGAAAACATCTCAAGAGAAAAGATAAAACAAAACATAAGAAATCCCTAAAACCCCCTAAAAGAATTGAAGAGGAGATCCTCTATCTTGAATAGAACTCCGGCTTCTTGAGATGGATCAACTGGCTATCTTCGAGTAATTCTCTGAATAAAAGCTCTGACAGAAAACTCTGCCCAAAACTTCATTCTCTAGAACGGCTGCCTTGGATTATTTATATAGGCTCTTTAGATCCTTTACTTGGCTCCTAAGTACCTCCTTCAAGTAGAATTACTATTAAGGTGTTTAAGTAGACTTAGGAGTATGTTTCTTTGGCATCAAGCATCCAAATCCGAGTGAAATTGCTCATTCCCGTGGTAGGGGCACGCCTATGGCACACGCCCATGTAAGTCGTGGCTAAACCGTGTTGGATTTTTGTCGACGAGGCACAGCCATGTAAATTAGGGTAAGGCCGTGTTCTAAATAAATGGCAAGGCACGGCCGTGTGGCTTGAGGTCAAGGCCGTTTCGATTTCTTGGGTTGGCCCAATTTGGTCCATTTTAAGCCTGTTTTACGTTCTTTTTATCCTTAGATGCTTTCCTGAGTATAAGACATTAAAAGAAAGGATTAAGAGCACCTTTTTCATAAATCAGGGATAAATCATCCAAAAGCATACTAAATGTGGGATTAAAATATGTTACTTTTACGGTTTATCACTTACTCATAAGTCCCTTGGCTCGATAGCTTCATTCCAACAGCCATAGGTGTGCTTGTTGGCTTGCAATTCTCCATAGAGAATTTGCTTAAGATCTTCATAGCAAAAGTTTGTTGGCTTAAGAAGATTCCTCTCACTACATCAAAATAGACTTTTAGCGGCATTTTTTTTTGCTTTTAGCTGCGTTTATAAGTGCCACTAATAGTATTTACGGCACTTTAAAAAGCGCCGCAAAAAACACCGCAAAAAATGCCGCTAAAGTCAAGCGCCGCAAATTTTAGCGGAGTTTATTGGAAAAAAATGCCGCTAAAAGTCAAGACTTTTAGCGGTGCTTTTCACACAAACGTCGCTAAAATGCGGGACTTTTAGCAGCGCTTTTCATACAAACGTCGCTAAAAGCCTAGACTTTTAGCGGTGCTTTTCTCACAAACGCCACTAAAAGCTCAGACTTTTAGCGGCACTTTTCTTACAAACGCTGCTAATTTACCCATATTTGCAATGCTCATTTTCTCCAATATCCTACCCTTCCTGCATTAAAACCAACCAAAAACAGTAGTAATTGCATATAATTTCAACCCAAAACAGCAAATATAACATTTAAATCTCACCAGAAGCATTAAATCTAAACGATACTTCAAATTTAATAAAAGATATATGTTATAAATTAATAAATGAAGTATAATTGAAACAATTCTTACAATAATGTCAAATGTAGCAATGTTAAAAATAATATTACAAAGAGAAACTAAGAGATTGAGATGGAGGCTTCTGCGACTGCTGAAACATCTGCATCATCTACTGAAGCTGTAGTTAGAGCTCATCGTATTTTCTACTCTGCTCTGCCTCCCTCGCTGTCGCTATTGCCTCCCTCGCTACTACATCCGCTCGAAGTCATTCATATTTTCTTTCAACCTCAGCAATTTGTTGAACCGTTCTCGCTTGCATCTGAGATATTTGGTCTTTTAACCTCTGAACTTCAGCTTACGATTGAGTACTGGAAGGCATATACTGTTGGGAGTCGGATCCAAAATATTGGGTTGGGGTAACACCAGATCCTTGAAATCAGACCTGACCATACCTTTTAGGACCCAAAACATAAGTAATAAAAAACAACAAATATATCATATAAGTGAAGCAAAAAAATAGCAAATTTAGCATAAAAATTTTGACCATACCTTTCAGGACCCAAAACATCGGTAATAATTCTGTTATCGATATCCTCAAGATTAACAGAACTATCACTCAAAGCAGCCGCCTCATACTATGCCTTCTTCTCCTTTAGTTTCTCCTAATAAATCAATGAAAAAGTTAGAAACGAAACATACAATAAGAATGAATGCAACATAACTTAACATTATTAATTTAAAACTAGTAACGAATAATTAAACTATTATAAGTAAACATTATAAATATTTATAATAAATCAAATTTTATTAAGTAAATATACCATAATCTCTCTAGCTTCGAATGTCATCGGAGACCCATCCTTCTTCCTATGCGTAATGTCAAAAAGCTGAACGCGTCCAACTTTTTGTGGGTGGAGACTTCCTACAGTGTAGTAGTAAAATATAATTTAATAGTATAAAGTTACTAATATTTGATGTAATTAATAAATTATCATACCTCGGCATCATTCATGTAGCAAAACTTTTGGACCCTGCCGTGTGTGTGAATTTTTGTTTATGCCTGCTTCTCGTTCTAACACACTCACGGTCCTACATAATGAAATTATTATTACATATATAGTAAATACTATAAACCGAAAAATTTATAAGAGTTTACAACTAGCTAATACCTCTCATGTCTTTGACTTCCAAAATCTAACAGCATCTTCCCATTGATACCTCAACATTCCTGGCGGGACATTTCGCAATTTATCCTCGAGGCTGATTTCTTTCTTAAAATATTCTTTTTTCAGTGTGCTTTTATGGTTTTTCCATTTTTTTCCTAGTGCCTTCTTTATATAGTCATCAGAGACCTCCAAAGCAATTCTCTCCTAAAAAAACATAAGTTTAGAAAGTAAATATAAATGAAACTTCAACCAAAGTATTATAAATTACATACACGTTTTGTTACCTTAATGTTATTGAGAGCTTGTTTTTTGTTTGCATCAGGCATGTGATGCCATGACTCGTAATTGATGGGCAACATATTTGCATTCCGTGCAATAATGCCCAGATAGCCTGCTAGAAGTCGAGCTTCAGGGCCAACAGGCTGGCCATGAGTTTTTCTCCTTACTTTCACACGCTCGACGTGATTTAATTCATATAAGTCTTTAAGCAGGGTACGTCCGTGACCTCTACGCATCCCAGCAGTCTCAGCTGAACAATGACATATTATTGTTATATTAAAATTGAAAAATGAATCAATAATTAAAGTCAACATGCATGTAAAATAAACTTAACATTCTGCAGGCTGATCATCTATGTCAGCCACACTCGAGGATCCAACTAATGTTTGCTGTTCGCTATTACCCTCTTCCGAATTTACAATATTTAAATCTCGCAATCTTCTTCTACTCATTTTTCCTGCAATACACATAAAATAGTTAAAATTTTAGTAACAAATGACAACAATAATGGTACATATAAAATAGCTAAATTATATAAAATGACCAAGATTAAAATTATAATATTACATATAAATAAAAAAATCATAAAATCTTACTACATCATAATTCGTAAATATCTTCGTCCATATCCTGATGAACCCATTGAAATTGTGTACTAGTTTTTGTTCTAGAAAAGGCAGAGTTTCTGATCTTTCGACGAATTCATATCTACTACTTTCATTGCCCATATCGAACAAGTCCCTAGGGGTGTTTCGAAGTACAACGTACCAACCCTCATTAGTTGGATCTTTCGAGTAAAAAACTTGTTTCACTTGAGAAGAAAACATGTACGGCTCGTCTATCAGTTGTTCTCCAGTGTGAATCAATCGAGAGAAATTCACCATTATAAAACCATATTGATCGTTTTTAATTTCGCGAGTGATAAACCATAAAAGTAACATATTTTGACCCTATATTTAGTATGCTTTTGGATGATTTAGCCCTTGATTTATGTAAAAAGGTGCTTTTAATCCTTTCTTTTCATGTTTATACTTAGGAAAGCACCCGAGGATGAAAAGAACGAGAAACGGGCTTAAAACGGGCCAATTTGAGCCAAAGAGGAAATCGACACGGCCTGGACTTCAAACCACACGGCCGTGCCTCGTCAAATTACTTCACACGGCCATGCAACGATTTACACGGTCGTGCCCCAGGCGATAGAATCGAGACACGGCCTAAAGACGATTTACACGGGCGTGTCCATAGTCGTGCCCCTGCCACGGGAAAGAGCAACTTCTCTCGGATTTGGATGCTTGGAGGCAAAGAAACACATTCCTAAGTCTACTTAAACATCCTAGGAGGAATTCTACTTGAATTAGGATACTTAGGAGCCAAGTAAAGCATCTCAAAGCCTATATAAACACCCAAGGTAGCAACTAAAAGGGGGAGGTCGGCAGAAGTCAAAGCAGAGGCGAGTTTTACGCGAGCTTTTATTCAGGAAATTACTCGAAGATAGCCAGTTGATCCATCTCAAGAAGCCGGAGCTCCATTCAAGGCGGAGGATCTCTCCTTCAATTCCTTGAGGAGTTTGAGGATTTCTTATGTTTTGTTTTATCTTTTCTCTTGAGATATTTTCTTATTTAGTTATGAACTAAACCCTCGATACTGAAGGGATGAAACCTATAATGATTTTGTTATTTGATTTCTAAATTATATGAGAAGTACTTAGTTTGTTCTTAATTATGTTGCTTAATTTAATCTAATGTGCTTAGGTGGAGGAGGAATAGACCCTACCTAAGAGTAGATCTAGCATAATTGAGCAGAGTTGATCGGGCGCCAAGAGATAAGGTTACGAGATTTTGCCGGATTAGGGTGTAACCTAATATGGGAATCCATTGATCGATTTACTGCTTCCTTAGGGTGTTATTATAAGAGAACGAGAGTTCCACTAATTAACCTAAGGTTAGACGTTATTCACCTCGAGAGAGGGTTTAATATAGGTTAGGGAGTCTCACGGATCAAGCTAAGCAAAGAAATCATATGAATTAAAAGTTAGATAACAAGAGAAGTCATAGGCGGATTCTTCCTCAAGGTATCGTCGTAATCAACTGAGTTTTTCCACAGTCTTTTCCCAAAGTTTCTTTCTTTTTTCTTTGCATTTAGTTTAAGTATTTCATTAGTCTTTAGACTAAATAAACCAATCACTCCATATTCCAGGCTAAATAATAGAAAGAAAGTGAGTATCAGTACTTTTAGGTTCCCTTGGATTCGATAAGATACTCTTGCCTAAACTATACTACTGTTCGATAGGTGCACTTGCCTCTATCGTTGTCATAGTCAGTCTACAGGTTCGATCATTCTTTTTATAAATATTAAAACTCGACTTTTTGACACGATCAAGTTTTTGGCGCCGTTGTCGGGGAACACTAAAATATTATAAAAACTCTATTTTTATTACTTTAGCCAATTTTTTTATAATTTATTATTATTTATTTTTATTTTTATTTTTTACTTTGCTAATTTTTTCCTCTATTTTGCTTTTGGCAGAAAATTTAAGTCTATGGAAAAGATGGCACTGAATAATTATCAATGGCAAGTCATGAGGACAATTCCTACTAAAACAGCCAATGTCTTCAACCTCAATGTGGTCACCAGGTTATCTAATCAGTTAGAGATAATGAATAAAAAGATTGATGATTGCTATAGTTCCTCGTAGGTACATCTAGAAATACAATATGATTTGAATCTAGGAGGTGTGGCGAATCTGAGTACCCACTCTACGGATATGGCATGGAAAACGAGCAAGCTCACTATACAGGTAACTATTCTAGATATCAAAATAATTTTTATAGTGACACTTATAATGCAGGTTGGAAGTACCATCCCAATTTCTCATGGGATGATCAAAATAGCCAAAGATCGAAATTTCCTCCAAATTTTCAACAACCACCACACCAACAAGAAGAGGAGCCAAATCTTGAAGAGATACTGACGAAATTCATGGCAGCCACAGATTCTCATTTCCAAAAGACTGAAGCAGCACTTGATGAACAACAAGAATCGATCAAAGGGATCAAGAATCAAGTTGGAGAACTTACTAGGTCAATGGGAAATCTCATAAAGCTGATTTCTGAATGTCAACAAGGACGCCTACCAAGCAACACAGAAATAAACCCGAATGAGCAAATTCAAGCCATCTCAGCCCGTGCCAGTAAGGGGTTAGATGAACCTAATCCAATACAAAAAGCCAAGGTAGAAGAAGGTAAGGTAGAGGTAACACAAGAAAAGCTGAAACCGGTAATCAAGGAGTACAAACCTCACATACCTTATCTCGAAGCAATGAAAAGAGACAATTCAGAGGAACAGTTCGGTAAGTTTCTTAAACTCTTAAAGGAATTACATATTAGCGTACCTCTTCTTGAAGCTCTTTTTCAAATACCAGACTCGAGGAAATTTTTAAGGCAGCTCTTGACCAACAAACGCAAATTAGACGAAGAGCACCACGTGGAACTAAACGCAATGTGCTCAACAATTCTACAAAATAAACTGCCAAGAAAATTAGATGATCCAGGAAGTTTTATAATTCCATGTTTAATTGGTAGTTTATCTATTGACAATGCGTTAGCAGATTTAAGGGCAAGCATCAATGTTATGCCTTACAAAATGTTTAAACAACTAGGTCTAGGTAAACCCATACAAACTAGGATGAGCATTCAATTAACTGATAAAACCATAAGTGAAACACCCCAAACCCGGCCCACAAAAATGGACTGGATCTGGTATGTTCCTCGAAGTAACCCGGTCCAAATTCATTCGAATACTTTGAAAACTGTGAGTTTTGGAAGATAGCTCGTTGTGGGTTGGGCTTGAGTTGAAAACAAATTTATTTTTTTATAACAAAACCCATTTATTACAAGTGACAAAATATTTAAACTTATTTCATTTTAAGTGGGCTTACTTTTTATAAAGCCCTAAATTCATAACATAGTAATTATAGTAGAAATAAAAATTAAATCACGGTGGCCTTATTACATAAAAAAAATGAAACCCAAAATAATAAATTGGACTTAAAATAAAATAAATATTCAAATTAAACGAACTTCAAGTCGATCATGGCCACCACAAGTTTCGCCGTCCGGTCCAAGCTCATCACGAAACATATTCCCACAGCAGGGGTGAGTCGATAGACTCGGTGTGTAACCAACACTAAACATAATAGAGATAGGCACACCATAAAAATCATATGCATATAATAAAAAAATTCAATATCATGATGCAAAGAACCCAAACCTATATGCCAACCGCTACACTCCACCGTACCAACTCAGTACAGTGGGGACTACTAAGTCAACCCTCCTTCCGCTACACTCCATCGAAGGCGATGCTGCGGTCGGCGTGCTCATCGCCCATCGATAATATTGTGGCATAGCCACCACCGTAATGTAACCGGTTACCACTTAGTGAGACCAAGTCATCACATTCACTTAGTGAGACCAAGTCATCACATTCACTTAGTGAGACCAAGTCATCACTTTCACTTATAACGTTGGTGAGACCGTAGTCAACACCTTCTTCCCTTTCACATAAATCCCGAATGCCCCAAATTATAAATATCATGCATAACATATTTTTATTTCACTTTCACATCACTTTTCACTTGTATAACATTTATTTCAAATCCTAGTAGAAGTAGGAAAACGTAGCTGAATACTTTGCACCATATTATGGCACTTTAGCCACTTTCTTTCACTTTCACATTAACATATATAACATATTTAAACCATAAAACTATTAAGAATAGTGTGGAATACACACGATACCTAAGCCATATTCTTACACTTCAGTATTAACACATATAATGAATTAAAGCCGTAAATCTATCAAGATTTAGTGTAGGGTACACACCTGATTTGTTTAACGATTCCTTGAGAAAGCTAGATCTAAAGTTTAGATCCTTAGTCCCTACATTTGATTCATCATTTATTACTTAGCATAAATTCTATTTGGCTATGATATCCAAATCCTAGTAGGATTTGTAAAAAGACTTACCTTTGATGCCGATTTGGTGTTTATTCAAATGCCGAAAACTTGGTTTTCCTTTACTTGATATTCGGCCAACCTTGAATCTCTATATGGGTTAGTTTTCGGCTTTTTAATAATTAAAGAAATGATCTAGATAATCATACAAGCCTTGGCGAATACTTTTAGGTGCTTACCTTGTGGATTTTAAATCCAAAATTCACCGAATAACTAGGAACATGTGGCCTATGGTGTACCTTGGAAAAGAACTTCTCCTTCCATGATTCGCCAAGATTAATAATCGAAATTAGTCTCTAAATTTTAATAGGTCTAGAATATAAAAGAATGGAAAACTAAACTTGGATCTTACCCTTATTTGAAGGAATCGATTGCACCTTCACTTTAACCTTCGAGAGATTCTTAGAGACTTGATGAATAATCGGCTATGATTCCCTTATGTATTTGGTTTCAAAGATGAAAGAAGAGAGGAATAATAGGCTTAGAAGGAAATTGGCTAGGAGGCTAAAAGAAAAGAAGAAAAAGAATGGATGCTCAAGAAGAATATTTGGCAGAGGAAAAGAGAGGGAGAATGAATAATGAATGGCCCTAGTCCCCTCCTTTTATAGCCGAATTTACTAGGCCAAGAATCCTTTACTTGGCCACCACTCTTCTTTATTTTCCTAATTAAAGAATAATTCTTCATTTATCCACCTATTTAGCCGAATTTTAAAGAGAATTAAACTCTTCCCTTAAGAGTCCTTATGATCTTCTAATTAGCCGAGTTTTAAAGAGAATGAAACTCCTCTTTTGCAAGCTTGTGCCGTCCACCTCTTGGGCTTCTAGAAGTAAAATAAAACTTATTTTATTTGCTTCTTATGTGACTCGAACTCAAGCCCAAAACCTTTTGCATGTGGGCCATTTTCTAAGGCCTTAGGTGGCATCTTCAGGCCACATTTCCAAGTCCGTTATTGGGTCAAATTTCACGTACTTTATATTTTTAGGATCACTTGGCCCTAAGTTCCCCTTTGGGCTCTTAAATTCAACATTCCGGGGTCAATTTTAAGTTTCCTAAAATTTTCGCTGACTCTATATTTTCGTGTTTCCAAAATGTTTAGTTTCCTATTTTGGCTTGGTTTCCAAAATGTTTAGTTTCCTCTTTGGCTTGGTTTCCAAAATGTTCACTTTCCTAATTTACTTGGTTTCCAAAATGGTCACTTTCCTATTTTAGTTTAGTTTCCAAAACTTAACATTTCTAAAGCATTTCTTACATTTCCATACATCTCCTTACATTTCCATACATTTCCATACATTTCCATACATTTCCTTACATTTCCTATATTTCCATACATTTCCATACATTTCCTTACATTTCCTTACATTTCCTTTCATTTCCTTACATATCCTTTCATTTCCTTTCATTTCCTTTCATTTCCTTACATTTTCCTTACTTTTCCTTACATTTCCTACATTTCCTTACATTTCCTTACATTTCCTTTCATTTTCTTTCATCTTAAGGTTCTTGAAACTCTTGTAACACATCCAACACACCCTTCGATCCCACTATCTCATGAATTATGCACGAACGCATAACCCCTAATCTAGGATGTTACGCTTCTACCCCTTAAAAATAATTTCGTCCTCGAAATTACTTACTATCGTTCATCCGCATGCCTAACTCACCACACTACGCTATTCTCACAAGACTCGATCTTAAAGAACTATCATACTTTCTAGGCACATTCTCTAAGTTCACGTTCCTTAGAACTCATTTCTAGCGTCGCGATTTAATTAAAAAGTTTTATGAATTAGTCCTTGTTTTACTTGATTACCATGAAGAAGTTTTATGGAAAGAATTTTTAGAAGTGGTTCTTTCGTATTCATACATGCACACGCCTTTTCATTCATTCACATCCATCAAACAATTATGAACCTTAGTTCATTCGAGAAACGTTGTAGTTTTTTCATTTGTTGTTTTTCCACTACCCGGGGTATTTTCGTAATTTGTCCCACAGGGTATTTTCGTAATTTGTCAAAATAAGGTTCCTTGGTGATTTTGTCACAAGGTATTTTTGGTCCTTTTAAGTTCCTTGGTATTTTGGAAAATTTTTGAAATCGAGGGTATTTTGTAAATTTTGGACATCGGGGTATTTTGGTAATTTTTCCACAAATCGGGTAAATTGTAAAATTTTAATAGATTTAGGGTATTTCAAAAGTTGTAAAACTTTGAGGGTTCTTTTCGAAAAGTGTTTCTTCAAAAATGGGGATGTTGCAAAAATTTTGAAAATTAGGGTCATTTTGGTAATTTTGTAAGTTAGGGGAAATTTTGTAATTTTCCCAAAATCACGGTATTTTGGTATTTCACAAATTAGGGTTTTTGAATGTTTATGAAATCATGAAATTTTGATAAAGTTGTTGAGTAGTTGAATATTTTATAAACCAAGTATGCTTTTGGTAATTTCACCCTAAGGGCATTTTTGTAATTTTCGCAAATCGTGAATTTTTCAGAAATGTTGTAAAATAATTTTCTCAGATTTTAAAAGGAAGTTTTAAAAGTTTGAAAAACTAGGGTTTGTTGTTCGTTTTTTCTTTTCCTTTTTTTTTTTTAAAACATGGCTAGTTCCCTTTCGGGTTTTAGTCATTATGTTTAGCCTATGACCGAGCCCTCTTGGTCGGGGTGAACCAAAGCTACACACCGGCAGGATTCGTGTGGAGAGGAGGTGAGTCACGCGGATCGCTTAAATACCAAGCTCCCATGAAACTGTTCCTAGACATGCGCATGGAGGTTACCACACCACCGAGCCCTCCGAGTTATGGTGAACCGGCTACGCACTGTAGGATTCTGCAAGAGGAGGTGAGTCACTAGGACTGCTTAAATACCAAGCTCTTCCGGATCCACTCCTAGACATGCGTACAAGGGTTACCACACCACTAGCTCAGTGACTTAGCCATAGGTTGGTTCAGTGCATCAAGTCTTATGTGTTACGTTTGAGTAGTCTAATCCTAGGGTTCAAGTTTCTATCATGCTATTCTACGTTCCATGCCTTTTCTACCCTTATATAAATCACGAATCACACATAGAGTTAGGGGTACTTACGGTGGATGCGAATTGGAGACTTAGGGGCCATCTTTGAAGCTCCGCTTATTTTTCAAAGTAAATCATTTGGCTTGCTTTGAAAACGTTTTGGGCCTTAGCCCACAGGCCGAGAGTTTAAAACCTGGCTCTAATACCAAACTGAAACACCCCAAACCCGGCCCACAAAAATGGACTGGATCTGGTATGTTCCTCAAGTAACCCGGTCCAAATTCATTCAATACTTTGAAAAGCTGTGAGTTTTGGAAGATAGCTCGTTGTGGGTTGGGCTTGAGTTGAAAACAAATTTATTTTTTTATAACAAAACCCATTTATTTCAAGTGACAAAATATTTAAACTTATTTCATTTTAAGTGGGCTTACTTTTTATAAAGCCCTAAATTCATAACATAGTAATTATAGTAGAAATAAAAATTAAATCACGGTGGCCTTATTACATAAAAAAATGAAACCCAAAATAATAAATTGTACAAGATTTAAAATAAAATAAATATTCAAATTAAATCGAACTTCAAGTCGATCATGGCCACCACAAGTTCTGTAGTCCCGGTCCATTATCGCTCATCACCAAACATATTCCCACAACGGGTGAGTCGATAGACTCTGTGTAACCAACACTAAACATAATAGAGATAGGCACACCATAAAAATCATATGCATATAATAAAAAAATTCAATATCATGATGCAAACCCAACCCAAACCTATATGCCAACCGCTACACTCCACCGTACCAACCTGCATACCGTGGGGACTACTAAGTCAACCCTCCTTCCGCTACACTCCATCGAAGGCGATCGCTGCGGTCGGCGTGCTCATCGCCCATCGATAATATTGTGGCATAGCCACCATCGTAATGTAACCGGTTACCACTTAGTGAGACCAAGTCATCACATTCACTTAGTGAGACCAAGTCATCACATTCACTTAGTGAGACCAAGTCATCACTTTCACTTATAACGCTGGTGAGACCGTAGTCAACACCTTCTTCCCCTTTCACATAAATCCCGAATGCCCCAAATTATAAATATCATGCATAACATATTTTATTTCACTTTCACATCACTTTTCACTTGTATAACATTTATTTCAAATCCTAGTAGAAGTAGGAAAACGTGCACGAATACTTTGCACCATATTATGGCACTTTAGCCACTTTCTTTCACTTTCACATTAACATATATAACATATTTAAACCATAAAACTATTAAGAATAGTGTGGAATACACACGATACCTAAGCCATATTCTTACACTTTCGTATTAACACATATAATGAATTAAAGTCAGAATCTATCAAGATTTAGTGTAGGGTACACACCTGATTTGTTTAACGATTCCTTGAGAAAGCTAGATCTAAAGTTTAGATCCTTAGTCCCTACATTTGATTCATCATTTATTACTTAGCATAAATTCTATTTGGCTATGATATCCAAATCCTAGTAGGATTTGTAAAAGACTTACCTTTGATGCCGATTTGGTGTTTATTCAAATGCCGAAAACTTGGTTTTCCTTTACTTGATATTCGGCCAACCTTGAATCTCTATATGGGTTAGTTTTCGGCTTTTTAATAATTAAAGAAATGATCTAGATAATCATACAAGCCTTGGCGAATACTTTTAGGTGCTTACCTTGTGGATTTTAAATCCAGAAATTCACTTAGAATAACTAGGGAACATGTGGCCTATGGTGTACCTTCGGAAAAGAACTTCTCCTTCCATGATTCGCCAAGATTAATAATCGAAATTAGTCTCTAAATTTTAATAGGTCTAGAATATAAAAGAATGGAAAACTAAACTTGGATCTTACCCTTATTTGAAGGAATCGATTGCACCTTCACTTTAACCTTCAGAGATTGACTTAGAGACTTGATGAATAATCGGCTATGATTCCTTATGTATTTGGTTTCAAAGATGAAAGAAGAGAGGAATAATAGGCTTAGAAGGAAATTGGCTAGGAGGCTAAAAGAAAAGAAGAAAAGAATGGATGCTCAAGAAGAATATTTGGCGAGGAAAAAGAGAGGAGAATGAATAATGAATGGCCCTAGTCCCTCCTTTTATAGCCGAATTTACTAGGCCAAGAATCCTTTACTTGGCCACCACTCTTCTTTATTTTCCTAATTAAAGAATAATTCTTCATTTATCCACCTATTTAGCCAATTTTAAAGAGAATTAAACTCTTCCCTTAAGAGTCCTTATGATCTTCTAATTAGCCGAGTTTTAAAGAGAATGAAACTCCTCTTTTGCAAGCTTGTGCCGTCCACCTCTTGGGCTTCTAGAAGTAAAATAAAACTTATTTTATTTGCTTCTTATGTGACTCGAACTCAAGCCCAAAACCTTTTGCATGTGGGCCATTTTCTAAGGCCTTAGGTGGCATCTTCAGCCACATTTCCAAGTCCGTTATTGGGTCAAATTTCACGTATTTTATATTTTTAGGATCACTTGGCCCTAAGTTCCCTTTGGGCTCTTAAATTCAACATTCGGGGTCAATTTTAAGTTTCCTAAAATTTTCATGGCTTCTATATTTTCAGGTTTCCAAAATGTTTAGTTTCCTATTTTGGCTTGGTTTCCAAAATGTTTAGTTTCTCTTTTGGCTTGGTTTCCAAAATGTTCACTTTCCTAATTTACTTGGTTTCCAAAATGGTCACTTTCCTATTTTAGTTTAGTTTCCAAAACTTAACATTTCTAAAGCATTTCCTTACATTTCCATACATCTCCTTACATTTCCATACATTTCCATACATTTCCATACATTTCCTTACATTTCCCTATATTTCCATACATTTCCATACATTTCCATACATTTCCTTACATTTCCTTTCATTTCCTTACATATCCTTTCATTTCCTTTCATTTCCTTTCATTTCCTTACATTTTCCTTACTTTTCCTTACATTTCCCTACATTTCCTTACATTTCCTTACATTTCCTTTCATTTTCTTTCATCTTAAGGTTCTTGAAACTCTTCAGAACACATCCAACACACCCACTGATCCCACTATCTCATGAATTATGCACGAACGCATAACCCCTAATCTAGGATGTTACAATAAGAATTCCTAGGGGTATAATAGAAAATGTTCTAATCAAAATTTATAAATTAGTATTCCCAGTAGACTTTGTCGTTTTAGACATGGATGAGGACAACACGATCCCCTTAATTTTAGGAAGACCTTTTTTAGCAACTGCTAGAGCTAAATATATATACAGGAGAACTCATACTTCGTGTAGGCGACGAGATAGTCACTCTTCAAGATCTTGACTCGGCCAAGGCATCAAGTGATAAAGGTGAGAAAGTAAATTCAGTTGATAACCAACTTGTTCAACCTTCATTGTAGGAAACACCACAAAGTTACAAACCTGAGCCGAATCATAGACCTGTGCTAATAAAGAGGAATTACATGAGGAACCAGAACCACACGAAGTGAAACTGAAGGAAAACCCCAGACGAGCTGATAGGAACAACAAATCACATCAAAATAGAGGATCATGTATTGTTGAATAAGGAAGACCCTCGAATCACCAATTCAGAACTCAAGGCAAACGAAGAAATCACTTTTGAGGTACTTAATGTCTTCCTATACAGACACGAATGAGGAAAGCAATCCTAAATTCAACACTTTTAAGGTAAACATTACTTGACTTAAACTTTATATCCATAACCGAGTTGATTGCATAAGAAAGGATTTCCACCTCCTCAAACCACCATGATTGTGCATACAATGTAAGTCTAGCTCAAGACTTTAAATGAGCGCATCTCGAGGCAGGCAACCAGTACTAACTGCACTAATTAGTTTGGTTTTATTTCTTTTCGATTTAGGCATAGGTTTCCATACCCACCGCCTTGCATTACCACAGTGGCCGCCGTGGTCGTGTGGACACCACGACTAGGCACATGAGCGTGGACCTTATCTCTATTTAATTATTTACTTTTATTCATATTTTTATTTTTATTTTTATTTTTATTTTTATTTTTTCCTTTATTATTTTCTCCTTTTTCTCAATGGCATTTAGATTTAGCTTAGGATATAATAAAACCAAGCCGGCTACTTCGAGGATTCAATTTCAAATGGTTCGAGATGCTTCCACACGTTCACCTCCAATCTTATCCGGTTTCTTTTCATAGACTTTATCCAAATATTCAGGAAGTGTTACTTCTCCCCTTCCCTTTTGATTTTATTATTACATAATTGTTTATCTATCTTTGTACATTGAGGGCAATGTACATCTTAAGTGTGGGGGTAAAAGTACCTGACTTTTTGCATTATTCTCAAATCCTGAATTTAGTCTTATTTTCAAGTATTTTTCTCATATTACTAATTAGGATGAAATTTCTGTTGATTTATGATTTGTATTGATATGTTTTAGAGTAAGTCATAGTTAATTGTGCATTGATGATTAAATTTGAAGAATACTAGAGAATCGAACATGATAAGTCCACTTTCTAAAAATTAAAAATTAATAGGTCATTGAACTGAATTTGAGTATTACTTTGAAGTTTGAAATTTCTGAGGATTGATGTCAAAACACCCATAATTTTGTGAGATTTTGAGCCTTATAGAGCATATATTTTTTTCATGCTCACTTTATTGATTATGAGTGTGTCAACTTTGAATTGTTATTCTAGAACTTGCCTCATTTATACATGTTGAGACCACATCTATGATTTGATATACTGAGATGATAAAGGCACCTAGGTTTTAACCCATTCACACCACTAAAAGCCTACCTATATAATTAACCCCTA